>JAWNZC010000337.1:5367500-5960000 GCA_035771165.1 Paragorgia papillata
TATCATGATTTGTCAGTGTCTCGCTACCAGTTATTTGCCTCTGCCTTCGGCATCGGCAAATAACTAGTAGCTCGCCACTGACAAATCATGATATTTTGCTCAGACTCGTCCAATAATTGATAATTATTATATAGCATGCTATCGGATATAAGCTTTTGCGTAATCTGATTGGTTCCCTACTACCAGGCTATCAGCTCTTATTATATAGCATGCTATCGGATATGAGCTTTTGCGTAATCTGATTGGTTCCCTACTACTAGGCTATCAGGGGCGGATCTAGGGGTCGTCAAACCAGTCACGCGACTAACGTAAAAATTGCGGAGTTAAATAGTTAATTAATTAAAATTCGAATGATAGTCCAGTTATGATGAGTTATCTATTTTCAAGCAGCGGCACCACTGTAGTTCAGTTATCAAGTTTCATGCTGCGGCTGAGTTTCTGTAAAGTAATATTATCAAGTCAACGAACAGCGGACTTACGCGTGAGTTTTGACCGATCTGAGTCAGATTCTAGCCATATGATTGGTCAATATGCTCATCTCCATGGAAATCAGCAATTTTGACCGATCTGTGGGGAGTTCTGACCGATTTAGGAATCAGGGGCTCGTATACAAGCTATCTGATTGGCTAATTCAAAAAATATTCGTATTCTTATTGGTCACATTTTTTGACCGATCTTGACCGATTCGCAGCGTGGGATATGATCTTGCTGTATACACTCAAGGAGTCAAGGGCTGACGAATCCAGCCTTTCTGATCGCTGCTTGACCACTCATGAGGTTCAATTCGAAGTCCCACACTCCCACGTTAGAGTAGAAAGAATTTAAACAGCAATGTCTTGTAGTATTTACGATACTGTTCAGTCTGCGTTTGCGGGAAACGATAAAAAATGTCTACAAGAAATTTATGCTGATCGATGAAGCGAATCGACCCTTCGCCGAAGAGTTCTGTTGAAGAGCTTTTGAGTGCGATAAACAACCGCAGTAGAAATTTTGGTGCCGAGAGTTTAATCCCGAAGTGTGTTCGAGATCAAAAGAACAAGTCCTGTACTGCTATAAGGTAAATTAAACATATTTTGTCTTGCTTTAGAATGTCTATTAACAGAACAAGCTGTGCGCCGATTTTAATATTTGGGCTTGTATATGATGGAATTTACCCAAATTAGCATATTTTTGCGGTCAAAAGGTTATTAATATCTAAATCATATAAATGCATTATAAAAGCAGCATTATATCAATTAATATCAGCTAAAGATTTCGACTTAGGAATCGATTATTCTATATATTTATTCACCGAAGTGACCGAACAAAATAAGTGGCATTGTATATTTGTATTTAGTCTATTTTGTTAGGCTATCAATAGACCGACAGCATGGTCTGGTGTAATACGATCATAACCTGCCAGGCTGCCAAAATTGCCTTTGGCTTTGCAGGAGAAAATGCTTTAACTGATGGGCATATTGACTAGTGTCATAAATATATATTATCTATTATTCTATATATTTATTCACCGAACTAAATATGTGGCATTGTATTTTATAGTCTATTTTGTTGCTAATGTTAGGCTATCAATTGAGCGGACAGCATGGTGTGGTGTAATGCGATCATGTGAAATAAACTGTAAACTCCTGCTTTAAGCCAGTTAATTTTTAATACTGAATACCTGGTCTGTTCTCTGATGAATCATACTACCCCCCAAAAAAAATCCCCCCCCCCCCTGAGTGTTGACAACTAAAATTTTGACTAACGTATGAAAATTCCTGGATCCGCCCCTGTAGGCTATCAGCTCATATCCTGCTAGTAGAGGAAAAACAAGATGGCGGCATGTTTTTTTAAACTGCCGAAAAGAGTTGAAATTGACGGATTTTTATGCAGAAAAACATCAACACCCTCAAACCAATGTATAATAAAACAACATTGTGTAAAAATACATTAACAAATACACAATTTAGCATGTCAAATGGTAAAATTCACCTAAAAATTACGTCTTTTTACTTCAGAAACACGACTAAATTAGCGGGTTGATATTAATTTGTTGCCAAACAAAGAAACTCACGGTTAAAATCAAGCTTACAACACACATTTCGTAGGAGATCACCAGTAAAGAGACTTTTTTTATTTAGATAAGCATTTGGAGTAGTAAAAAGCATGTTCTTTTTGAAAAACAACCAACCAAGTAATTTAGTTTCACTGCCGAAGGTGTTTCAGTTTCATTTTTGCATGAAATCAAAACCTTTTTCACGACAGCAACGCTAATATAAACAACTGACCCACCTTTTGACTTCATAAAGGTACCTTTTAATCTTTTTTGTTGATCTGCTTAACACATTTTTTTGCCTCTCGAGCAACATTTCACTGAAGCTGTTTGCCGAACAGCTCAGCGAGAAACTCTGTGTGCATCATTACGCATGGCGGAAGTATTAGTTGCCTGTTGCCTATGCCGGAAGTTTGTCGTTTCAAACATTTCGCTGTAATTTTGTCTCTTAAGTACAGTGCTTGGCTATATAATAAAACAGTTATACCATTCGCTCTCGTCGTATACGAACTAATAGCTCATATACGACTCGAGCTCATGGTATAACTGTTAAATATCCTACTAGTAGAGGAAAAACAAGATGGCGGCATATTTTTTTAAACTGCCGAAGAGTTGAAATTGACGGATTTTTATACAGAAAAACATCAACACCCTCAAACCAATGTATAAAAAACAACATTGTGTAAAAATACATTAACAAATACACAATTTAGCATGTTAAATGGTAAAATTCACCTAAAAATTACGTCTTTTTACTTCAAAAACCCGACTAAATTAACGGGTTGATATTATAAATTTGTTGCCAAACAAAGAAACTCACGGTTGAAATCAAGCTTACAACACACATTTCGTAGGAGATTACCAGTAAAGGGACTTTGGAGTAATGGGACTTTGGATAAGCATTTGGACTAGTAAAAAGCATGTTCTTTTTCTAAAACAACCAACTAAGTAATTTAGTTTCACTGCCGAAGGTGTTTCAGTTTCATTTTTGCATGAAATCAAAACCTTTTTCACGACAACAACGCTAATATAAACAACTGACCCACCTTTTGACTTCATAAAGGTACCTTTTAATCTTTTTTGTTGATCTGCTTAACACATTTTTTTCCTCTCGAGCAATATTTATACAATATTTCGAAGCTGTTTACCGAACAGCTCAGCGAGAAACTGAAACTCTATGTGAATGCATCATCACGCATGGCGGAAGTATTAGTTGCCTATGCCGGAAGTTTGTTGTTTCAAACATTTCGCTGTAATTTTGTCTCTTGTACAGTGCTTGGCTATATAATAAAACAGTTATACCATGCGCTCTCGTCGAGCTCATGGTATAACTGTTAAATAATATCGTAGGGCCGAAGGCCCGGAGCCCTGTGAGGGTGCTAATCTCGACAAGCGTGGGGTCGTTTTACACGCGTGGACAAACGTGATATGCGAACGAATTTCTGTGATCTGAATATTTATTTATTTATTTGTATATATGTGTGGACGGACCATGCGCGGTTAAGGTTGTGGGGCACTGGGGACAATATAGTTCTTGACAAAAATATTTGAACTAACAACATAATTTATTCTTGACAAAAAGACTTGAGAAAGGAGTTTTGGGGAAACGTATATCACTTTTGAAAGAACCGAAACAAATCAACGTCTACGTATAAAGCAAAACAACGTCTTGAGTAGAAGGAAACCCGTCAAACCGAAACTCGCGATCGAAAGAGAAAAAGAGTGAAAGGAGAAAGGAGAAAGGAGAAAGCAAGAGTGAAACTTGAAAACCGACAAAGAAATAAAGACCGGCGAAACGGTTTAAGTTTACGGTAAAAATATAGAGCCGACCGCTCTCAGTAATCCGACGAACATTTAGTAGTAAACTGTTCGAGTTTCCGTATGTATATCCTATCACTGTTAATTTTGTTTTCTCTTTTATGTGTCCCTAAAGTATTTTAAACTTATCCATTGCGTGTTAGTTTGCTTGCCTGTTGTATTTTTTATATGTGGCTGCCGTCTTAATATCTTTTTACAACTAGTTTTCTTATTGTAAACCACTTGTGACTAACGTAACTTGTCCATATAATTGGCATAAAAAAAAGCAATTTTTCTTTTGTAAAACGTACAAATGCTGTTGAAATATTTATTAACATGTAGGTGTAAACAATTTCAGCACATTGAAATGTCATTAAATGAATATTGCCGTGACAGCCTGCCAATTCAGTGCCTTTGAAAAATGTTTTCAGATGCTGTAGCGATGTTTTTTTTGTAAACATGGAAAGAAAGAAGTGTAATATATAACCCTAATATTTTGACGACATTTTTCCGCCTGCCTCGGTGGTCTGGTGGTTAACATAGTCGGCTTGCACGGTAACATGGTCGAGTTCAAACCGTGGATGCGACTTGCAATTTTCCTCTTCTTAATATTTTTCACGAGATATCATCCTTAACTTTTTCTTTGTTCCTCGTTACCTTTTTCTTCAAAAAATAGAGTTATTAAAACTGCAGTTTTTTCAATTTCAAATATTCTACTAGAATTAAAACTATATTTTGATCAACAGGAGTGCCTATTTCCAGGCCCCCATGCAATAAAAAAGAGCGCAAGTGTTTCTAATCAGAAGGAATATCAGGGGTATTTACAAAACATCATGCAAAAGCGGGCGAGGGGTTATTGCGTTCATGTATTTCTAGTAATAAGATAGTAGCGATGAATTGAAGAAAACCAACCACTGGCTCAACTTGTGTACGTATTTATATACATTCACGCCAGTATATAAATATTTAACATGAAACACAAAAACTCAATAATAATAATAATAATAATAATAATAATAATAATAATAATAATAATAATAATAATAATAATAATAATAATAATAATAATAATAATAATAATAAATCAATTATATATTAAGTTATATACACAATTACTCATTTATTCATTCATTCACTCATTCATTTATTTATCCATCCATCCATCCATCCATCCATTGATATCAATTTTCTGTTGAAGGGTTAACCTAACAATGCCGGCGTCATGTGTGGTGTGACAACCCGCAGTGCAGGCATTTTAACGGCACTATATCTGAAAATGTATAAGACTTCAACAAATCTGAAAATGTATTGTCTCATGTTTTCCTTCCTTGTTGAGTCGATTAGAAGTGATTTGTGGCGAGTTCTTCAGAAGCGCTGTTCCTCCCTTACCTCGCCACAAATCCCTTCCAATTGACATGGTAAGTAGGTTATATTTACAATAGCGTACCGTCGAGCTGCTATTAGAGACCTTAAGATACCCCGGGTTCTGTTTACGGGTACGGGTATACCGCCGTTTTGTTTATTAATTTTTGCTGATGTCAGCATTTTTACTCGTAATATATACCCGTTTTCCCGTGGTAGATCATGGAGATGACAAACGGGTACGTAGAGGAGTCCGGATAAGAATTGAGAAACGTGTAAGTATTTATAGCACTTTTTAAAAGCATTTTCGTACAAGCTATTGATTTTTAAACATGTTTTGTCGTTTGACGACAATCAAAATTCTTCTTTAGCTGCTCGGTTTTCTACCCGGAACTAGCCAGGAACGGCTTAAGTAAAATTTATACACGTACATACGACAACGGGTACGGGTAGATTACCCGTACCCGTAAACCGAACCTGGGGTATCTTAAGGTCTCTATTAGTACATCGTAGCACAAAAAGCGGACAAACAAAGCAAAATTTACTTTCAAATTATTGCAAATGAGCCATTATCTATTGTTCGGACTGCAATAATTGTGGGTAAAAGCGGACAAACGTCAATCCTGACGTCATCACGACGGAGCGCTAATACGGCAAATTAACACAAATCCGTTCGTTTGTTTGTATGAAGTCTTATATAATTATGTTCAAGTATAGTGCCGTTAAAATGCCTGCACTGCGGGCTGTCACACCACACCTTGAGCTTGAGTTATGACAATAAATTGACTGCCATACAAAGGATAGACATGCAGTATAGACGACAGCTGGCAAAAGTAGCAGTCTAGACTGCAAAATCAAGTTGGTGTAAACAGGATATTGTAATTTTATATATTAATAATTGTAGAATGTTCGTTATGAAGCGATATTTTATTTTTAATGGAACTGGCAAGGTAAATATTTGGAAAATATAATAAATGGAAAAATGTTGTTAGCAAATGTCAAAACTTCGTGACAAAATCGTACCTAAGTCACGCTCAACTGATATAAATATATCTCTTAGTATGACAGTCTTTTGTTCGATGGTTGAAAAAGATTCCCAGAAGGTTTAATCCTGCTTCCCATGTTGAAGGTTCCAAAATTCACTGTGAAACAACAGTCGCGAAGTGTACATCATTCACGTAGCCTTTTGGACATTCTAGCTATAATGCGCTGAATTTGCAAACTACTAAAGAGTGCAAGATTATTGTCGGATTAATGAAGTCGGAAGAAATTACCTTGTGCTCTATTTTCATTGGCTATATTTTGACAGCTGCATAATTGATGACTTGTGGGTGTTTGTTTGGCAAAAAGATAGACCTTGGCGGCAGGCGTTTCCTCTCTCCCCTCCCCCCCCAATCCCGTTGAAACGTCGGCATATTGCATGCTACTGAAGAGTTTATCCTGGCAAAATATTGTATTATTAATATTAATATTAATATTATTATTATTAATAATTATTATTAATAATATTATTAATGCATTCATTCATTTATCCCACTCAATTTATTTGATTATTCGAGTTCGTTGATTTACTCCATTCATTCTATTCTTTCAATTCATTCGATTCATCAAATTCGTTCAATTTGTTCAATTTCTTCAATTTGTTCAATTCGTTCAGTTCAATTCGTTCAGCTCATTCAGTTCATTCGGTTCTTTCAGTTTATTCCATTCATTCCATTGATTCATCATTCCACTGAATTCATTCAATTTAAACGATTCATTCCATTTCATTTATATTTAGTACTTTCAGGTATTTCCCCCCTTTTTTTTAATACTTTAGATATTGCAAATATCACAGCTCGTTACAAAGCTTGAAAATCTTGCTTCTGTGATAAACAATTTAAGGAAAGAAAACAAGAACAATATCAACACTAGTTTGCTATTGGTAAGTGTTTTAGTAATGAGAAGAAAAATTATTTGACTCTTCAGAAACTTTGTCAATCTCACAAATCTTTTTATGCTTTGAGAAACAACAAATATAACGCATCTTTTTCGAAAAATGGTACTTTTGAAAAAAATACGTCATATTTGTTTTGATAAGTTCTTGCCTGACGATGCGCGCTTTTTGCGAGTCTTACGCGCCATATTTAAAGCTTTCGCCATAATAGAACCCAGTTTGCGCGCGGTCATAAAACCCTAGGGAACCACCTTAAACACGGAGCGAGCGTATAAAAGGGTCCACCCCCCCCGGTTACGCACTGACAGTTTGAAATGTCAACAGCCAAGTCAACAACGAGTCAGTGAGCTGGTGAAGTTTTGAGAGTTATCTTTTATTTATAACCTTTTTACCTTTTCAATTATCTACGTAAATTGTAAAGAGAAGCATAAGTGTCTTAGATAAAAACAATTCTGAAGTGATTAAATTTGTTTGGTCAATAAATTTGTAAAAAATATATATGACCTTCCTTTCAAACGATGTTTGAAGGTCACGTAAGTTATAGCTTTGTCTTTCGCCGTTTTTTAAAATAGAGTTCCACATAAAAGACAATACTTTGATATTTAACTAAAACAGACCATTTAAACGAAGACAATAAATAAGTTATTATATGAACTTTGCTTTTTGCAAGTCAATAAATCGGCACAAATAATTGAGAACTTTTAGGAAGCCATTCTAGTGTCTGGCTTTCCAGACAACATTTACTGGGTTCCCTATTTTTACTGTCGGTCGTGCAAAAACTATGTTGTTTGCCTCGTCAAATCGTCGTTGAAAAGTGAGATGATGTTCAGACATCTACATGGAGGTATTCATTATCAACATTCTTGGTGTACATAAAAGGGTCTTATAATTACAAGGACGGAATATATGAAGAAAAAGTTTCTGAAATGTCTTATGCCTAAATCGGCACAGGCTACTTGAATTTTGAACTGAAATGTTGCCTAAGCTAATGACTGGTTTCTTGTTCTCGCTGGTCTTTTTGCTTGTGCATTTTGTTGTGTCTGGCAAGGATTCAAGATTTTTTACCGGCTGCATGCCTTAAAACCGGACAGTTCTGCAGATAGGAGTTAATTTAATATCAAAGTTTGTTGCTAAAATCTTTCGTCACTATTAAAACTGTTTTTGCTCTTTGTGTTGACATATTTCCGCACGTTCGAACATTTGTCCAAAACATGTTTTCATTTTAATAGGAAACTGGAGACCTACTAAAGAACAATAAGTTTCAACTACATGTACATATACTCATACATTGTCTGTGCCCATTGCTGTACTAATTGTTTTCGATAGCATAGCTTAATATACGCATTATTTTTGTTGCATAAAAGGAACAAAGTTTCAGATGTCTTCGTACAGTTTCTGTCGCATAATTGTTTTGTTGTTTTTCGTACGGTTTTTCCTCACCTTAGTTTTGTTTCGACTTATTGAAGGCGTAATTTTTCCATCTTTCTACTCAAAATGATGTGTTACACTTGAAAAAGACAAATTCGACGTTTGGAAAGCGGCAAGTTTAATTTAAAAACAGTAAACAAAACGTCTCACAAAAGCTCCACTCTTCAGTCTTCACTCTTCAGCCAAAGTTCCTCGGTAGGGCCGGAAGTAATTTTAGCTGTGTGGACCAATCAGATGCGTTTGGCTAGGATTGGCTGAGTACCTCAGCCAGTACTTATGCGCTCGCTCCGTGTTTAAGTTCATTTGGGAGTAGAAAAACATCTCACAAAAGATAAAATGTCTCATTGTTATGAACGAAGGTATGATCAGTATAATTTTATACAATATTGCTTTTTTCCTTCTTCATGCCCCAAAATCCGGCAAGAGTTTCGATAAAAGCCTTTTAAATTTTTGTATTGTGTAAAACAAATAGATTCCATTTTTTTGTTGTTGTTCAGCTATAGATGCACAGAAGACGTCACAACGTGGTAAGAACACTCGACTGCGTCTCATGGGTCACTTTTTTGTTCTTACCACGTTGTGACGTCATCTGTGCATCTATATATAACTGAACAGATAACGGCAAAATGGAATCTATATTAGTTTGAAGCACACGTCACGTACGCTACATCGAAAAAAGTCTTTTTAACTTTATGTATCACTACAAAATAATTTGGCTTTCACTATTCGGATTGGAATTTTAGATTTGTCAGACAATTTTACTTGTCAAATGATCAGACCTTTATGAAGGGTTAAATCTCGCTAATGATTCCTCTATAAATTACAGATAAATAATAAATCATATAAATCATTATTTCATCTACTCTATATAAGCTAAATATACTGCTTTTATTAAATTGCTTTTATTTGTTTCTGTAGGAACTAGAAGATCAAAAATCATCAATCAAAAAGCATTTGCTCTACCTAAAATCAAAAGTGGATGTGTTGCCTAAGACTCTTAACAGTTTGTAGATTTTTTCTTTTTTTAAATCCAGAGCTTAATGTAATTAAATTAGCTTCAGATGATGTGCATACAATTAAATACTAAATGAATAATTTTAGAACTGTAGAGAACATGACTGCCTCTCCACTTAATAAAATATAGTTATCTATATACATGATAATTGTATACAATAAACTTTTGGCAGAACTTCGCCAGATGCCTGGACTGCTTAATACATTGCGACTGCTTTTACCTGAAGAAGAATATTAAAATTAATTGAATACAAGTAAATACACGAACATGAAGAGATACTGCTGCATTATTGTTAATTACTATTTTGCTAAATGATTTTGTATTGTTTAACTTTTTTTTGTATTGACTTGATTTGATTGTATTGTTTTGTATTGTCTATAGAGTCCATGAAAGATATTTTTAACGGTAACTCAAAATTTGAACATCTGAACAAGACTTTTTCTTCTATGAAAAGAAAAAAGAATGAAAAACCTTTCTCAGAACCTTATGTTAATAAAAAATATGTTCTGTCTGGAAAAAATTGCGAGGAGAAGGTACACTGTATTACAATGGTACATATAACTCGAAATATGTGTTGATATGTAAAAATATATTTAATTGTAATCATAGGCGTATAGAATTTTGTTTATGCCAAGGGGGGCTGATGGTGAGCAAATTGGCCGGAAAGTCCAAATCTATGCGAAATTGAAATCTATGCGCCAGTATTGTAATCGGATTACATTTTGTATGGGAATTCTATTTACACTACTACGCAGTAATCCAATACAAACATGTCGGAGCAATGTGCGGTACCACAATTTGTTGTGTGTAAACGGGGCAATCCGACTACGTTCCGCTATAAATATTCTACTTCCAATTATTTATTGCCCATTTGAATTACACAGCTTTTGGCAGCTTTTCCAATACATTGAGAATTAAAGGCGAATATAATATATTTGTTTCTTGTAATCACTTCTGTTAGTCGTCCAAGACATCTAACTGTGTGTTGCATCTGTAGGCTTTGGCCAATGTTCGTCAAATACGGACCTAATTTCATATTTTGCTTTCACACTGTTCAAGTCTGTGTGGAAAAGCATCTCGATGCACAGACTTTAGAAAACTCCACTTTGCAGTCATTAATTTTAAAAAAGATACAAACGCTTTTTCAGAAAACTTACGCGGGAAACGCGCACTTTTTGTTTTGCAATTTGTCAATTCGGTATAGTGTAAACATGCATGAGGGATGGTTTTCATATCTTATTGGCCTAGACAACCCTATACGAAAGGCAATCCGGTATAAGGTGTAACTGGGGCCATTGGGTTCCTGAAATGCCATTTCCTGCATTTTCGAGGAAACTTTACATAATTCGGAAAACGTCATATGAAATACCAAAAAGGCAACACATTTCTTTGAATACACCAACACATAGTCAATCGAGATATGGTCTGGAAACTCGGCAAACTTCAAAGCGCCTATAATGAGCTGAGATTTTATGTTGAACCGTACCTTACACCGTGCACATCCTTTCTTTTAGGTTTACTAAGATTTAAATAGCACGGTTGAGTGATTGAACTGAAACCTTGCTATTGGACAATTCTTTCATTATACTAAAATACAATGTGTTCAGTGACCGTGCACAAAAATGCATAAAGGCGAACAAAAAGATAGACCAAAGACTTTAGCTGAGTTTCCAGACCATATCTCGATTGACTATGACCAACATAACAGCCGATTTTTGGCAATACAACCATGTATCGGTACATGTAGCATAGCATCTTTGCAATGAACTCTAGGTTTTGAGAAGCAAATTTTAATAGTAATGTTAGTGCGATAACTTATTGACACTGGATGTTACCTTTACTTATAGTGATAAAAAGGGTAACTCAATATTAAAATCAAGATGGTGAATCATATTGGGGGGGGGGACCCTACAAAACGTTTTCAGGGGGGCAGAAACCCCGAAGTCCCCCTTCCTCCATACTCTACGCCTATGATTATAATGTAATTTAAATGATATCTGCAGTGTTGTAAATTAAGATTGGAAATCCAGAACTATGTTATTAAATGTTGTATTTTGTATATTCTATTTTAGCAATCCATGTCCGACACCTTACCTAAGACAGCTGCCAGTAAAACCTATGATCTGACAAGCAGGTGCGTGCCACTTTTTTTAAATGCTGATTCCCATGGCTATATACGTTTTTCTATACGTATGTGTTTGGCGTAAAAAAGTTTAAATTTGACTAAAGTCTGGCGCACACGCTACGAATTTAAGGGCCGATTTTTATCGGACGACCAAATTTAGGGCTTACGCCGTCAAAATTTGCTCGGTAATTTGTGGTGTCATCAAACTGGTTTGATATATTGCCCGTGTCCTAGGAAATTTGCGTGATCGAAATAGAAATGGTGGTGGTGTTGCGATATATGCAATCTAAAAACACTCTGGTGGAATAATCCTGGTTATTTTAAATTAACCCCATTTGAGTCAAAAAATTTTCAGACAACAAGTCATCCTGGTCATTTTCTTTACGATTAAAACCCGGAATATTTCATAACCACTTTCCTGGTTAACTTCGCACTGCAAATAAACAAAATGGCGGCGCATTTCTGACCGAAGATGTAAACTGGTGTTTTACGATGTATATGCCTGTTTAAGGAAAGAAAAAGGGAAAATTAAAGATTGTAGGGTGATAGGAAAACTCGTTCACGCATAAAAGATCGTGACAATCGGAAACAGAGGCAATTTAGCTCGTTGTTTTTGTCGACTCTATTGGTTTTAATATGCAAGGAGTGGGGAAGGAACACGAGAACGGCAAGTTACTCAAATATAAAAAGGAAATATTTTACCGGAGAAAAACGTACAGAATGGAATCAATCAGCTGTAAATGATATATTTAAAGGTAAGGTATTTAAAGGCTTTCGTTTGTCGATACATTCAAATATATTAATCGTATTAAATGTTCGTGTGCTTGGAAAATAATGACGAGAGCCTATTATAATAACTCGTTGATTGATGGTTTGCAATCAATCTCTTGAGATTTGGAAGACAAAGAAACGGCGGCCATGTTGGAGGAAAACATACTCCAAATACAATAGCTGCTAATGAGATTCTTTTGTTAAAGTTCCTCCAACATGGCCGCCATGACGTCAAGTGCAAACCAAGAATAAACTGTTGACGTTGACAACGATATGTATCCGAAGATGTTCCCGGGTTTTCGGCACAAAAGCTTAGCTATAATTTTACCAGACATTAATTTTTGACGGTTAATAAATATGAATAATTTTGCCTGAATTTATGTTTGAAAACTAGTTATAATTTTATTATACTAAACGCAGAAAGTCGAATTATGAATGAGCAATAGGAATGTCCCACAATTTTGGACATTCAGTTCATCTTTTACCTAGGCTCCCAATTGAAACTTTACGAAGGATGCCCTGAAAACAAGAATGAGGTGTCCCCTGCTCGGCTGCTCTGCGCAGTCCCTGAAAAAATGGGTGATTGATCTTCCTGATGTCTGTCAAACATAAGTACCCTTGTGTTTGCAGAGCTAGAATAATGCACAACTTTTAATTTGTCCTGTTTTATATGGTAACTATTAAGATTGGTAGTGTAACATGCCAAAATATGTGAGGTGAAGGTGATCAGCAGTCATCCATCCATATTGTTGGAGAACACCATGACAGTCCACTGTGAAGTTTTCAGAGGGATATGAAGACTGTAAAATGTATATGGTCGATACATTTTGGATGCTTATTATTGTGTTATTCCATAAAATATCCATATGTGTTGAGCCAGCAGATGATAGAAATCATGCATACAGTAATTATTCAATGGACATGCGGAGTACTAATGTTTTCTATCTCTCTCAAGATTGAAATAGACTTTCGAATAGTGTATCCTGAGGTGGCAGACAATCTTTTCCTGAGATAGACTCCATCATTTGTGGATAAAGTGCTCAAATATGCAGACACACAAGGAAAGTGGCAGACATACCTCCACATAAGTGTAGACAGTCTGGATTCTGGTTGGTGCAATTTAATACACCTGTATTTTATATAATACTATAGCATTGCAAATTGTAGCAGAGTAAGAAAACCATGTACCGGTACGGTATATGATTTTGAATCATGAAATTATATAATTATAATAAATGTTTTTATCCCTTTAGATGTTTCGTTAGGTCTGTTGCCATGCATTCTTCCTTCAGGAAGAAAGGGGAGGAAAAGGTGCAGCGTAGATGATTCCATTAAATCATACATGGATGTGCAACCTGCAAGGATTATATATGTTTAATTATTATTAATTTCAAATACCTTATCTCGATATTTTGCTCCCAAACCAGTCAAAAACAGCCCTTTTATTATTTTACTCCATCTAACACCAGACGATTTTACTCTCTCTTCTAATGCGACACAATTTTACTGACCAGTCAAAGGGATTACCTGTATTAAAGCCTCAAGATCGAGTTAATATTCCTAAAGAAATGAATATACTTTACATACACTCATTTGGTTTTCAATTACTAGGAATTTTTTCCAGCCTTAGGCAGCATAGAGAACAAATTAGAAGTACTTAAAAATAGATTAAGAACTATAATGATCAGATTTTTAAATGACTTGTCAAAATCACTTAGTAATAAATATCTCAGGTATTCCCAGGACTCCTCACATTATGGCATTCAGTCCTTCTAATTATGAATTATTGAATTTGAATGAGATGGCCAGGGATAGGGCTTATATAGGCACAAGTATACAAGAATTAGCACTGATGTAATCATGGAACCATTGTGCGGTTCTCCATATTGTACATTTGGTTGTCTACAGAAATTTTGATGTTTGATGTTGTGACTGTGAGTATGTGTGGTTTGATGTTGCCAGTAATATGTGTCAAACATAAAAGTATAAACTAATTAACTAATGTGTACCTTAGTTCTTCAGATTTTTCAAAATTAGAAGCATAACTTTTGTTTTCTGAACCAAAACCATGGTAAAAACAAACCCTCCACAGTGGAGGGAGAAGTCTTCTGCTCTAGCCCCAATTCATTTCTGCGTGACGGCGTGAAGCCTGGTACTTAATTTCCCACTGCATATAGTCGCATTTTAATGTGAAGTGCCTTCTTTCTGGTATTAATTGTTTCTTAAATATTTTATTATAGATTGGTACTAACATGCCGAAGTACCTAGAGGAGGCAGAAAACAAGCTACCATTTATACTTGTGATTGGAGATAGGGCTTTACCACACCAGGTCTTCGTTGTGGCTGAGGGGCGGGGTTTAGAGCTGCCAAGTTTGTTAAGGGCTGTAGATGTTTGTTTAAAGCTTTTTTACGTTTTGGATGTTCATTATCCGTGGCAATGTGCGGTGACATGGGAATTCATTCAAAAGGTCATGTATGGTCTTGATGATAAGATCAGCCATAAAACGTTACCAGCAGTCATTGCAATGCGGACTGCATTAAAATAAAGACAAGGTTCCACTCTGTGATTTGAGTTGTTCTTATTAAAGTAAAAATTCCTGGTTAGGGGTTTTTAATTTAACCAGTATACTGGTCATACTTATAAGTTTTTAACCAGGTAACAAGTTAAATTTATGACCATAATTCCTGGTTAATTGTTTACCAGGAATCTGGTGGATTTATTTGACCAGGATTTCCTGGTCAAGTTAACCAGGTTTGTGTGGGTGGTATACTGACCCAGAGCCTGGTAAAGATAATTCATCTAACCAGGTAACTAGTTAAATTTATGACCATAATTCCTGGTTAAAGATAATTCATCTAACCAGGATCCTGGTCCTATTTATAGGTTTTTGACCAGGCAGCTAGTTAAATTTATGACCATAATTCCTGGTTGAACATAATTCATCTAACTAGGATCCTGATCATATTTATAAGTTTTTAACCAGGTAACTAGTTAAATTTATGACCATAATTCCTGGTTAATTGTTTACCAGGAATCTGGTGGATTTATTTGACCAGGATTTCCTGGTCAAGTTAACCAGGTTTGTGTGGGTGGTATACTGACCCGGAGCCTGGTAAAAATTTGACCCCATCCTGGTGAAATTTAACCAGAGTGTTTTTAGAGTGTGTGAGAAATACTATACCATATATAGAACGTAAAGAATTGGTACCGGATGCTCAAGAATCCATTTCTATCGAGATTAAAAAACCTAAAAGTAAACCTGTCCTCATCGCAACTTGGTATAGACCACCTAATTCTAACCTTGAGTTGTTTGAACATTTTGAACAATTCCTTCAACTAGCTGATGATCAAAATACTGAGATTATTATTACTGGAGATCTAAACCGCAATCCACTAGAACAAGAGAGAAATCAAAACACCACTAAATTATTAGATCTTATGGATATTTTCCAATTACAACAGCACATCAAATCACCCACTAGAGTTACCCCACTTTCGAAAACTTTAATTGTTCTTATCCTTACTCGGATTGGCAACAATAAAACATTAGAAGCAGGAGTCATTCGGCTTGGTATCAGTGATCACGATCTTGTTTATTTCTGCCGGAAAATTAGCCTGCCAAAAGAGTCCCCGAAATTTGTATGTAGCAGACAGTTTAAAAATTATAACGTTGAAAATTTTAGGAATGATTTGAGAGGAATTAATAACCCTACCACCGGCTATCGCCTCGTGTTTTATATCTGATAAAGCCCACTTGCGTGGTTTTTAAATCTTTAATCTTTAATTAAAATTATTTTGACACAGTAGCCTTTCAGCGCAAGCTGGTTTTCAAAGGGCCGTGTATACATACATAAACGTAACTAAATACATGTATAACTATTTACAGGATACAAAAAATTTAATAATTATTTACAGAATTCTGTAAATAATCATTACATTTTTTGTATCCTAGCTGTAAATAGTTATACATGTATTTAGTTATGTTTGTGTATGTATACACGGCCCTTTGAAAACCAGCTTGCGCTGAAAGGCTACTGTGTCAAAATAATTTTAATTAAAGATTAAAGACTTAAAAACCGCGCAGGAGGGCTTTATCGGATATAAAACACGAGGCGATAACCGAGTGTTTTAGAGCCGATAAAGCCCGTACTGCAAGGTTTTTAAATGACTTCTAAAAATAATCACTTCATACGTTCATTGGCGTAGTAATTTTGAAAATTAAGCCTATATCTCAGTCGTTAACACTTTGAGGCCTCAGGCCTGGACCTCTCCCTGTGCTGAATAAAATCGTCTGGCGTTAGCCAGAATAAACCTTAAAGACTCTGTCGTAGAAACCCTGCGTTTGGTCTTCTACTCGTTGCTGGTTCAATGATCAACACTCTGGGGACTGTATTTTCTATACTTTATTTCATCTTCAAAAATCGTCAACACTCTATATTAATCACTCTATTCCAAACTATACTCAATCTGTATTCAATCTGCACTCTCTTCTCTTCACTCCTATTTATACCCACAACCAATGGGAAGTTATTTGGCTAAATGTCACTCTAACTACATCTTAATAACAACTATTATGGAATTTCTTCCCCTATAAATTCTTCCCATCGGATTTCTTCCCCTCTACATTTCTTCACTTACAATTTCTTCCGATCTATATTTATACATACTTGCATGGCTTATCTTAACTAAATACAAGTTTTACCTTGACCTATAACTAATTTACTAATACAATTACAATTATTTACGTAAAACGAACTACACATTAAAGTCTCTACGTGTTAAATCAGTTCTTATATTTTTACATGATATGATTCTTTTTGGCATGCTTTTTTGCTATTTACATAAACATACTTTATCCGTGAGAAACTTAGAGCGAGTCAAAATCACATATATAGACGCGATACGGTTATGATTTTTCTTATATATATACAAAGTATAAAGTATAGTTTTACCTTAAAGTCTTCGCTACCAGAGGTTTCACCCTAAATGGGATCATCAGGCGACTGATGATCCCGTTTAGGGTGAAACCTCTGGTAGCGAAGACTTTAAGGTAAAACTATACTTTATACTTTGTATTTTGCTCTATCTATATATGGTATTGAGCACTCTCTAACATTTCGTGAACCAAAACTCACTTATATATATATATATATATATATATATATATAATTAACAAATAGATTACATTTTTTTCGTGCGTGTGTACTGCAATAAACAAAAAAGTACGACACGAGACGAAGTCGAGTGGCGTGACTGTTGTTCTTTACACGCTGTGACGTCTTCTGTGATCTATTACAGTACACACGCACGGAAAAATGTAATCTATTTGTTTTATACATCAAATCTTAAATTATACGAAATTTAAGATTCTTAAATAGTCAAGTGGCCAGGGCTTTTGAAGAGAGGGAAATTACGGGGTAAAAAATTTCGACAACAGATATAAATCATGTTTAATTACGTCATAAATGATCTATACAAATAAAGAAAGCTGATTGGTTAACAAAAAGAAAGACGGCTATTCTGATTGGCTAATAGTTCAGGTCGCGCGTCATGCATAATTTATACGAATAACAAGAACTTTAAATCCATATTTACAGTTCGATAAGTTCACTGATTCAGCCAAGCTTCATATTGGCAGACGTTCTTTAAACAATAGATTGTCTATTCTGCTCTGGATCTTGTTGCCCCATGTACACTTGCACACTTCCGATGGTACAGGCGTTAAAAAATCCGGCTGGAAAAGCATTCTTTGTCGACGAAGTAATTGTTTATTTGTTGCCGTAGTAAGGGTCATTGTCTTTACAAAACGTACAGAAGTTTGTCATTCAAGAAATTAGATCAAACTTTTCGTTATATAAATATAAACCATATATTAGAGTTTCGTTATATTACTCCGAAGAGGATACAAAAAATTCAACACAAACTTAGTATAGAATATGCCGTTGGTACCAGTTTCATGTGTCGTTTTGTTTAAAAAACATTCCGCATTCGTAACGAAAACAACAACTAGCCATGAGTGAGCGTGAAAAATGAACAATCTAGTTGTCAGTTATTTCTTAAAATACCATATGTCACAAAAGACCGTTTAACACAGTGGAACAAAAAATTAAAGGAGCAGAAATAAGAAAATGACATCAGATGTGTATTATGAAATATCAAGTATCAATACGTCTTCAAACTCGTACAAGAATAGCTTTCTCACTCTTGTTCTCACCTTTTCAGCTGGCTGTTTTCATTCTAGCCAGCAAAAGGACGTCTGTTTTCTCAGCCTATTATCATCCCTAGCTTAATTTACAGTATAATCCAGACGCCCCTTGTGGAAATCGGTATATAATTAGTTGATGGGGCTAGCATGTGTTTAAATAAAATCTATCTACTTACACGGTCCCTTCAGCTACAAGCACAAACTACTCTATTCTATTTATTACTATTCGACTAGTTACAATGTCCCTTGCAACACATTCAACGTGCGTTTAAGGTCGTCATTTGACGAAGTTAAAGCCTTCAGCTCACTTTTGTTTCGCCTAAAAAATACAGGCGCAAATCTGTATCAAATCCATATCAAATCCATATCAAAATAATATCAAATCTATATCAAATCCACATCAAATCTATATCAAATCCACATCAAATCCATATCAAATCCGTATCAAATTCTTATAAAATACATATCAAATCTATATCAAATCCACATCAAATCTATATCAAATCCACATCAAATCCATATCAAATCCATATCAAATCTATATCAAATCCATATCAAATCCATATCAAATCCACATCAAATCCATATCAAATCCATATCAAATCCATATCAAATCTATATCAAATCCACATCAAATCTATATCAAATCCACATCAAATCCATATCAAATTCTTATCAAATCCACATCAAATCCATATCAAATCCACATCAAATCCATATCAAATCCATATCAAATCCACATCAAATCCATATCAAATCCATATCAAATCCATATCAAATCTATATCAAATCCACATCAAATCTATATCAAATCCACATCAAATCCATATCAAATTCTTATCAAATCCACATCAAATCTATATCAAATCCACATCAAATCCATATCAAATCCGTATCAAATTCTTATAAAATACATATCAAATCTATATCAAATCCACATCAAATCTATATCAAATCCACATCAAATCCATATCAAATCCATATCAAATCCATATCAAATCTATATCAAATCCATATCAAATCCATATCAAATCCACATCAAATCCATATCAAATCCATATCAAATCCATATCAAATCTATATCAAATCCACATCAAATCTATATCAAATCCACATCAAATCCATATCAAATTCTTATCAAATCCACATCAAATCCATATCAAATCCACATCAAATCCATATCAAATCCATATCAAATCCACATCAAATCCATATCAAATCCATATCAAATCCATATCAAATCTATATCAAATCCACATCAAATCTATATCAAATCCACATCAAATCCATATCAAATTCTTATCAAATCCACATCAAATCTATATCAAATCCACATCAAATCCATATCAAATCCGTATCAAATTCTTATAAAATACATATCAAATCTATATCAAATCCACATCAAATCTATATCAAATCCACATCAAATCCATCTCAAATCCATATCAAATCTATATCAAATCCATATCAAATCCATATCAAATCCATATCAAATCCATATCAAATCCATATCAAATCTATATCAAATTCTTATCAAATCCATATCAAATCTATATCAAATTTATATCAAGTCCATATCAAATGCATATCTAATCCATATCAAACCATATCAAATCCGTATCAAATTCTAGCTTATAAAATACATATCAAATCTATATCAAATCCACATCAAATCTATATCAAATCCACATCAAATCCATATCAAATTCTTATCAAATCATATCAAATTATTATCAAATCCATATCAAATCCATATCAAATTTATATCAAGTCCATATCAAATCTATATCAAATCCACATCAAATCTATATCAAATCCACATCAAATCCATATCAAATCCGTATCAAATTCTTATAAAATACATATCAAATCTATATCAAATCCACATCAAATCTATATCAAATCCACATCAAATCCATATCAAATCCATATCAAATCTATATCAAATCCATATCAAATCCATATCAAATCCACATCAAATCCATATCAAATCCATATCAAATCCATATCAAATCTATATCAAATCCACATCAAATCTATATCAAATCCACATCAAATCCATATCAAATTCTTATCAAATCCACATCAAATCCATATCAAATCCACATCAAATCCATATCAAATCCATATCAAATCCACATCAAATCCATATCAAATCCATATCAAATCCATATCAAATCTATATCAAATCCACATCAAATCTATATCAAATCCACATCAAATCCATATCAAATTCTTATCAAATCCACATCAAATCTATATCAAATCCACATCAAATCCATATCAAATCCGTATCAAATTCTTATAAAATACATATCAAATCTATATCAAATCCACATCAAATCTATATCAAATCCACATCAAATCCATCTCAAATCCATATCAAATCTATATCAAATCCATATCAAATCCATATCAAATCCATATCAAATCCATATCAAATCCATATCAAATCTATATCAAATTCTTATCAAATCCATATCAAATCTATATCAAATTTATATCAAGTCCATATCAAATGCATATCTAATCCATATCAAACCATATCAAATCCGTATCAAATTCTAGCTTATAAAATACATATCAAATCTATATCAAATCCACATCAAATCTATATCAAATCCACATCAAATCCATATCAAATTCTTATCAAATCATATCAAATTATTATCAAATCCATATCAAATCCATATCAAATTTATATCAAGTCCATATCAAATCCATATCAAATGGATATCAAATCCATATCAAACCATATCAAATTCACATCAAATTCATATCAAATCCATATCACATCTATATCAAATCCATATTCAATCTTTATTATATCTATATTAAATTCATATCAAACTTATATCAAATTTATATCATATCCATATTAAATCCATCCATCAACAAACAAACAAACAAACAAACAAACAAACAAACAAACAAACAAACAAACAAACAAACAAACAAACCAAAACAAACCAACAAAAACAGACAGACAGCTAGACCAGACAAACCAGACAGCAAGACCAAATTACATACCTGCAGACAGATCAGGCCAAGGGAGCACGCCAGACTGACCTGTGTTTCTTCTTCTTTGTTCGGAGTTCATTTATATTCAGCCATTTTGAATAATGCGGTATATATCATTAGCGTATCGCAGGCGCGGGTTACGGCGCCGAACGAAACCCGAGACCCGAGCGTTTACGAGGGCGGAGAAAGGAGGGAAGAGAAAAGGAGGGGAGTGAAACAACCGTCACGTGAAGGAGTATTGACCAATGGCGATGCGTTATTTGGGTTTTGAAATCTAGCTATGCTCGTAGCCCTTGATCTGTCAACAATCAATTAGGTTGTTCACGCGAGGTAAGTTTAACAAACGTTTATAAGTTGCCAGCAGTTACAACCCATGACCCAACCGTCCCAGCGTTTCTGATATTCCTCAATATTTCCTGTCTAGTAAACACTATTTAATAAAACATATAAATCACTAGCCAACAGCGAACCAGTTGCAAAGACAGAGTCAGAGAAAGAATATACTGTTCGAATGCTCTATTTAAATTGCATCGTCCAAGTAAAGTTCGAAATTCAAAGAACTTAAGAAACACGTCGTAAAATTGTAACATTTAATTTACTCACATATCAACTGAAATCCGCCTTCGATCTACTGATAGTATTAGTTTGTTTATGTACTGCCGAAACATAGAACGTAGATGTTTCACGTTTCGAGCGATTGGAGCCAAGGCCCTTTAATATAAAGTCAAAATGTTAGACATTACGTTTCATGTTTCGGCAGTACACCAACCTTGCTATATTTCGACTTGCATTTCAACACTGCCCTCGCAGCAGGCTGCTTTCATTTCACTATTTCATTTTGGATGGATAGTGACATCATACATGTATATCGACCATAATTAGAAATGTTCCTAGCAACGGAAATGTTCCTAGCAACGGTCAACCAGCATCATCTTACCAAATCTGGTTATACATCCATGTCCTATTTACACGAATTGCCATCCTTAGGTTAGGTTGTGTGTTGGGGTAAGGCTTTCATGAAGTACTTGGGTTTTGTAGGACATGGAATTATTACCCAAAATCTCTGGCGTTTCACTCCCGTAACGCGCTCGGGTTTCGTTCGGCGCCGTAACCCGCGCCTGCGATACGCTAATGATATATACCGCATTATTCAAAATGGCTGAATATAAATTCGGTTATACGTCCATGTCCTATTTACACGAATTGCCATCCTTAGGTTAGGTTGTGTGTTGGGGTAAGGCTTTCATGAAGTACTTGGGTTATGTAGGACATGGAATTATTACCATAAATTCCATATAAATATATATAACCATATAAATGAACTCCGAACAAAGAAGAAGAAACACAGGTCAGTCTGGCGTGCTCCCTTGATCAGGCCGGACTAGACCAAATCAGACCAGTTACAAACAATTAGATAAATTTAATATATTTGATTAATATATTTGATAAATGAAGTAAGGTTTTTCTTGTATTTGAATCTGTTTCAGGACTAGTTGGTTTGGCAGCGTCAAAAGTCAGATCCTAGTTAGAGACAAGAATTTGCAATTGCGTACAATTAGTATTGATCTCTTTTCAAATGGTGAAAATTTACGAAAAGTCATATCAACAGAACTTGGAGAGGAAGTGAAAAGCTACAATGTCATATTTGGAACAAAGCAGGTGCATAAGTTTTGCAAATGTGGCGAGAAATGCTTTTATATATTTATTTATTATATAGCATGCTATCGGATATTAGCTTTTGCGTAATCTGATTGGCTCCCTACTACACACGTAAAAACGCGCAAGCTGTTACAGACCTGCAAGCAAGTTGTTACAAGGCTGTTCAACAGGCTGTCACCGTCATGTGTTCGCACTGGCTGTCCCAGTCTGTTAACATGTCTGTAGCAGGTTGTTGACAACTTGTAACAAGGCTGATGACTCCAACAGACTGATGACAAGTTGTTCCAACAACCTGTTACCGCTCTGCACTTAACAAGTTGTTAACAGGTTGATGCTAACAAGGTTGTAGCAGCTTCTTGAATGAACAGCATTGTTACAACCTGTTAACAGCCTTGCTACAAGCCTGTTGCGAACACATCCTGTTGACAGGCTGTGAGATTTTTACGTGTGTACCAGGCTATCAGCTCATATCCTGTTAGTAGAGAAAAAACAAGATGGCGGCATGGTTTTTTTTAAACTGCCGAAAAGAGTTGAAATTGATGGATTTTTATACAGAAAAACATCAACACCCTCAAACCAATGTATAAAAAAACAACATTGTGTAAAAATACATTAACAAATACACAATTCAGCATGTTAAATGGTAAAATTCACCTAAAAATTACGTGTTTTTACTTCAAAAACCCGACTAAAGTTAACGGGTTGATATTAATTTGTTGCCAAACAAAGAAACTCACGGTTAAAATCAAGCTTACAACACACATTTCGTAGGAGATCACAAGTAAAGAGACTTTTTTTATTTAGATAAGCATTTTTGGAGTAATAAAAAGCATGTTCTTTTTCAAAAACAACCAACTAAATTAAGTAATTTAGTTTCACTGCCGAAGGTGTTTCAGTTTCAGTTTTGCATGAAATCAAAACCTTTTTCACGACAGCAACGCTAATATAAACAACTGACCCACCTTTTGACTTCATAAAGGTACCTTTTAATCTTTTTTGTTGATCTGCTTAACACATTTTTTGCCTCTCGAGCAACATTTATACAACATTTCGAAGCTGTTTACCGAACAGCTCAGCGAGGAGCTCTATGTGAATGCATCATTACGCATGGCGGAAGTATTAAAGTATTAGTTGCCTATGCCGGAAGTTTGTTGTTTCAAACATTTTGCTGTAATTTTGTCTCTTGTACAGTGCTTGGCAATATAATAAAACAGACCCACCTTTTGACTTCATAAAGGTACCTTTTAATCTTTTTTGTTGATCTGCTTAACACATTTTTTGCCTCTCGAGCAACATTTATACAACATTTCGAAGCTGTTTATCGAACAGCTCAGCGAGAAACTCTATGTGAATGCATCATTACGCATGGCGGAAGTATTAGTTGCCTATGCCGGAAGTTTGTTGTTTCAAACATTTCGCTGTAAAAAGCGCCTCGTTGGCTATGAGCTCATATACAATTCGAGCTCATGGTATAACTGTTAAATATACTACTACTCCAGCAGTTGTTTCTTTGATGTTTTCCATGGCGTAGAATGCTAAGTCATATCCGGGAACTTAATAGTATTTAACGGCAAGTAAGGGACCGTTCATTATTTACGCCTGGGGTTGGTACCGAAGAGAAACAAATCTTAAGGGGGAAAAAAGCATCACCCAACCCTTCGGATGATGGATTTTCCCCCTACCCAACCATTGCCTGCTGAGGCTTTTTTTTTTACCCAACCCATATTCTAACCTATGTTTATATACAAATACATAATTAATTATACATATACACAATCATACACATACATATATACAACATATAAATATGTATATGTACATGTATATGTATATGTATATATTAAACAAATAGAAATATCTTATATAAATCTTACATGATGTATAAACTGAATATAAATGCAGTCATGTACCTTCATATTATATTATATTATATTATATTATATTATATTATATTATATTATATTATATTATATTATATTATATTATATTATATTATATTATATTATATTATATTATATTATATTATATTATATTATATTATATTATATTATATTATATTATATTATATTATATTATATTATATTATATTATATTATATTATATTATATTATATTATATTTATATTATATTATATTATATTATATTATATTATATTATATTATATTATATTATATTATATTATATTATATTATATTATATTATATTATATTATATTATATTATATTATATTATATTATATTATATTATATTATATTACCAAGCCTCTATGTTCCTGCACTCCTGCCATATGATATATGGTTGTTAAAATCAGTGGTGCCTCTTCTTCCAGTTCCCCACTGTCACTGTCATAATTCAGGTCGGCATACACTACATCATTCAATTCATCATCACTACAGTCACTTTCACTACTAATACATGGCTCAAACTCTTCATGGTTGTCACTGTAAACTTTCTGCTTCTATTCAATGGTCACTGTAGAATCAGCTCTTAGGGCATGCACTGTAACAGCTTTAATTTTATCACACTTCTTACACTTTGTGTAATTGACAGTTAGCTCTTTTTTTGCATCGTTTTTCTAAGAGCATTTGAAAATAATCTTCTTCTATCGATTGAATTTGAAACTGCATCAGCCATTTTGTAGCGCGGTTCTGGCTGACCTTGGACCTTGGCTGACCTTGGCGCGGTTTTGGTTCTGGGAACTCGTTCCAAGAATTTGCAAATCGGAAGATCCCCAGCAATGTAAAACACCGTGAATATTTAGAACTATGGATGCAAATGAGTTGTTTAATAATTGGATACGGTCTATTAATAATTTATCAGAATACGCTAAGAATTTTGAGGATCATGGCTATAATGACTTGGAGTTATTATTAGTCTTTGGAAGAGAATGAAATATCAGGTATGATAGAGTCTTTAAGCATTGAAAAATGGGGTCATGTTCTTAAATTACAGAAGTGGTTGAGTTGGTAAAAGCACCTGTAAACACAAGGCCAGCTGCTCAGGAATTACCCCAAGCAGAGTACTGCACCTAAAAAAGTCAAACAGACAACTCTAACGTTTTCCCAAGGAAAGTTTGTTTTGGAAAAAGGAACAACTACTGTAGATTCTAAACCTCCATGGCACAAATTTTTGAAACCACCTCCGAGGACAGATAAGATGAGATTTTATGATGTCACAAGAGAAATCTATGAGTCTGCCTACGTAGTCAAGCAGAGTCAGTTTGTAAGTTATCTCAATGGCCAGCAACATTCGCTGGGATGTTCCACAGAAGATCAGGAACCTGGAAGGTAATATGAGTGGTTATAAAGGTTAGTAAGATTGTAAATCTTACTAAGATCTTAATATTAAGATCTTAGTAAGATTTAAAATCTTAATTGAATTTAGATTCTTGATAAGATCTTATTAAGATCTTAGTAAGTTTCTTGTAAGTGTTAATAAGATTATGGTTTAAAGTCTAAATAAATGATAAAGGGGAAGTGCCCCGAAACGTTAAAATAAAGTTTTTTAAAGTCTTACTTGTGATAGTTTATAGTATACATAAAATCCTATTAGTAAGATCCTATTAAGATCTTACAGTAGTAAGAATTCATACTATGTATATATATTACATAAATAAAAACAAATTTAAACACCTCTGCGCTGATAAAACGGACGAACTTCACTGATGCTAACAACATGCACGAATTCGTTGCCCCGAAATGGTAAAATGAAGTTTTTAAAGTCTACTTGTGATGGTTTATAGTATACATAAAATCTTAGTAAGATCCTATTAATATCTTACAGTGGTAAGAATTCATTAAGATTTTATAAGATTATTTGGTAAGGTCTTAATAAGAATTTATAAGATTTTATAAGATTATTTAGTAAGATCTTAAAGAAATCTTATTAAGATCTTAGTAAGAATTGATTAATGAAGAATTGATATGTAACATTACATAAATAAAAACAAATTTAAACACCTCTGCGCTGATAAAACGGACAAAATTCACTGATGCTAACAACATGCACGAATATCTTAAGGAAAAGCTACATTCAAATGATTCAAGCTGCTGAAACCTGCATCATGCCACCCATAAAGCGCTGACATGTCAATAATTATCAGATCACACTCGCCCACTTACAAAAAGAAGCGCGGGACGGAACCTTCCTATATTTGTTTCTTGAGTTTCGAAATTTTGAAGGACGGAAAAAGATTAGAATGCATGAAGATAACACACAAATAAAAATGCGAACAGCATGGCTAATGGTTTGATAGGTTCTAGGCAGGATTTTTGTAGACAAATTTACTAAATATTTCCTGTCACTCAGTACCTTGCCGCGCATCAAATTGTCTTTATGTTAATGCATTTAATGAGCAATGACAGTCTTCTCATGTACCCAATTGTTTCACATCTCCTTTCTAGTAGGTGTTTAGCACTTCTGGCTATACTGTAACGCCAGGCGATTTTAGTCTGGTTAGCTTCGGACAACCATGAAATAAGTTGATTGTGCACATGATATACGGGAAAGAACAACGCATGGACCAAAACCCAAACTCACTGGTCGAAGGTTGTAAAATACGCTAAAATTTACGCACATAATTTATCTAGCGATACAAAAACTTAGCAACACAGGCTACGACGTAGGCAGTAGCCTACACAAAAACAACTAAGCGCGGAGTATGAGTCTGCAAGACATACGTGTCTTTGTCAGCGTTTTACGTATAGCGCATGAGTATTCGGAATATTTCCTGATATACGATCCGGCAAATTTAATTAAAACAAGCAGACATGCAAGCATCAATTCAATACGAAAAGAAATAAAAGTAGTGTGCTGCGTAGGCAGTATTGAAACAACAATCGAAATACAGTAAGGTTAGATAACTACCGAAACAGAGAACGTAGGAGTCTAACGTTTCGAGCGAAGGCCCTTCGTCAGAGAGAAACGTTTCTCTCAAAAGAGTTACGATACTGCAGTATATCGCGGAGTTATGGCAATTTTAAAACACGGATGTTTCGATTGTCGACCCAGAAGTTTGTTGGTCATATAGACGAAATCGGAGTTTCGTTCATTTATAACATGAGGCTGAAGTAGCCGTAGTAAATATAACATTTCTGATTTCAGAAACTTTTTAATGTTTAGGTATTCTATAAGGATAAACTTTGCTTATCGATTATCCTTGACAACAATCCTAAACGTAGTGTCTAAAAATAATGAACTCAAATCAAAACATGAATAAACAGTCCCAGCCTATGTTACCTTCCCGTTATGCTTTAATAGACACGATGTAATTTGCATAGGGGCCCAAATTGAATAGGAAACTAATTTGCAAGTGGGCCTAAATGAAACTACGATTTGGTTTATGCTTTCTAAAATACAACAGCGAAATGGACAAGCGAAGATTTTGCAACATCTTACAACTGAAGATATTTACAAGATCCTTACAATATTCTTACTAAGATTCTTACTAAGATCCTTACAAGATTCTTACTAAGATCCTTACAAGATTCTTACTAAGATTCTTACTAAGATTCTTACTAAGATTCTTACTAAGATTCTTGCAAGATATTTACAAGATTCTTACAAGATTCTTACAAGATTCTTACAAGATGCTTACAAGATTCTTACAAGATTCTTACAAGATAAGATCTTACAAGATTCTTACAAGATACTTACAAGATTCTTACAAGATTCTTACAAGAAATTCTAACAAGATTCTTATATAAGAATCTTAATAAGATTCTTATTAAGATTTTCCACCTGGGTGATCAAAAGGTATTTGGAAATGCCGTGAAGGATGTCAGTCATGCCAGTCGAGCACTAGAACACATCAAGTCTACATGTGTGAAAAGTGATGAACTTCTGGAAATTTTGAAGAAAAGGAACTAATTAGAATTATATGATAGAGACAATGAATAAAGCGATGGGCAA
This sequence comes from Paragorgia papillata, assembly GCA_035771165.1. Lineage (NCBI taxonomy): Eukaryota > Metazoa > Cnidaria > Anthozoa > Scleralcyonacea > Coralliidae > Paragorgia > Paragorgia papillata. Next base: position 5,396,763 of record JAWNZC010000337.1, read on the forward strand.
AGAATGAAGCTGAGGTAATTCATGGGTACCTTTCCTCTGTAAAAGAGCTAAAAGGAAAGCTGGTTCGCTTCGAAGATAATTTAAACTTTGTCACAACAAGTCTTCAAAAGAAGTTTAGCACCTCAGTCGTATCAACTTATGAAATCCAAAGGAAACAAAAAAGGAAGAAGCAGAAAAGTAAAAAAAAAAAAAAGAGTCTCTTATTGGTCAGGAATGTTAGAAACTTTCTGGCAGACAATGACTTTACTTGGGATAATATCAACAGAATTTGCCCTAATTCATATGGGGAAAAAGTTACAAACTATAAAGATGGAGGACTGAATGTTCAGGAAGGAGATAAAGATCCGATAATTTGGTACTTGAAAATGATTGGGTCATTGAACACAGATGAAGATGTTGAAGAGTTTTTATTGAATGATGACTCTGATGAAGACAGTGCATGTAGTCATGCAAATTAAGTTATACATTTCTTTGTGTTACATTTTAGTTTAATGTGCATATAACTTTTTTGAAAAATATTTTCAAATTTTGTTTTAATATTTTATATATTAAAAATAGTTTTACGTACCCAACCTTAAACGTTTATTCAAAGAAGTAATTACCCAACCCTTCACTCCCTAGAAAAATTGTTTACCCAACCCATTTCTCTTCGGTACCAACTCCAGGCATAAATAATGAACGGTCCCTAACAGCCACAAAGTTTGACTGAATTTGGTTGTCGTAAATGTCCCCAAACGCCCGTAACCTACAAGGCTTGTCGTTTTTGTAATAGGTACCACCTGGAAATGTCTTATGCATTTTTTTTATAAAGTTAAAGTTGAACTTTAATTTTTTTAGGTGGATGGTGAAAAATCGCTGTGGGAACAGGGCATCTATCATGGATCAACAGTTGATTTAAATGTTCGATTACATGGCGGTATGAAACTATAACCTTAAAGTAACAGTTCTACAATCATGGCCAAAAACCCTAGGACAGTTCGTAAAAACCACTACGCATTCGAAGTTGCCCCCCTTCCCCACTTCAATGTTGCCATTCTATTGCTCTTTTTCGTCGTTATATCACACCAAGTATAAAATGAAACAACATTGATGGAGGGGGGAGTAGAGAGATTGTTAGGTAAGGATTCAAGGCGATATATTATAGTTTTTCTTGTGTGAGGCTACCAGACTCTTCACTTGCACTGCTGTCCCAATTATTTCTGGCCATGATTGTCTGAGGTGAACAATGATGTTTAGGCAAGCAATACTTTGGTGCTCGTCTCACATATTTCGTTCCAAGTTGTTCTACTATTCCTTATCATTTGTCTGTGCCACTTACAAAGATACATGTGCAACACTAGCGTCTAATTGGTTATAATTAGCGTTTAATTGACTAATTATCAATAGTAACCAATTTTGCGAAAGAATGGATACCGGACAAGATATTGAGAGAGGAAGAGAGAGGTAGAGTGCGAAAGAGAGAGAGAGATAGCTGGTAGAGAGGGACAGACAGAGACAGAAGGAGACAAAGAGAGACAGAAAGAGACAAACAGGATATGTTACTTGATATCCTCTATTATATATTTACACTTAACAAAGGTACAATTCTCCCACTTCATTTCTCCCCCCAAAATCGTTGTAAAATGCAAAGTTAAAACTCCAATTAAATTTTTTTTCCGTTCAAGTGCATTGTTTGTGTCTGCGGCGTGTTATTCTCTATTTACTGCAGCTCGCACGTTAAGATATCTAAGTTTTCTGACATTTCTCCGTTCTGCAACCATCTATAAATAAACGACACAAACTAAATTTATTGTCGTCAGGGAGAAATGTCGGGAAAAGCGTATATCGTTATATTTTAGCACCAAAATCACACTAAAACACAGCATACACACTTCATATAACTCATGTAAATTTAATTTACAAATATAAACGAAAACTGGCAACACTATTTACATAAATGTTAGGGAGAAATGTCACAATATCACAGAAGGAAGCTCAGCAGCAGCGACCTATTATCGTATTACGTAAACTTTAAATGACGTAAACGAAGCCGAAACGCAGGAAACTGAATAAGGGTATTATAAGATTTATAAACAGAAATAAGTTCATTAATGCGCTTAAACGGCGTTAACCTTTTCACAAAGAAAAGCAGCGAAGCAACGAGGACATGGGTACATTCGAATCTGACACGACTCGCGGGACTGACGTTCCAAAAGTTAAAGAAACGCTATCTGATATTCATCATTTCAGTGTTTACTCTGTCGATGGAGCTCGACTTTATTAGCGTCATTGGAGCGTCGGCCGTCGCGAAGAATGGTGTATCGCTATTTAGTTCCAAATCACGCTTACAAAAAATTTTCGGTGCAGGAAAATGGACTATATCCCCTTTCAATGCCGAAATAACCAAGCCAACCGAAATAAAATATGCCGCCGAAATAAAATATGCAGCCAAAAAAAAACCCAGTTTTGAAACATTTTAGGATCGTAGTAAACTTTTGTCTAACGATATAGAGACAAATAATACCTTTTCTTGTTTAAAATGTCGTAAAATTGCAACGAATCGAGGAGAATTTCTATACAGACAATCATGGCCAAAAACCCTAGGACAGTTCGTAAAAACCACTAGGCCTACGCATTCGAAGTTGCCCCCCTTCCCCACTTCAATGTTGCCATTCTATTGCTCTTTTTCGTCGTTATATCACACCAAGTATAAAATGAAACAACATTGATGGAGGGGGGAGTGGAGAGATTGTTAGGTAAGGATTCAAGGCGATATATTATAGTTTTTCTTGTGTGAGGCTACCAGACTCTTCACTTGCACTGCTGTCCCAATTATTTCTGGCCATGATTGTAGTTGTATAATTGATGAATATGACGTATTTATATGTCATTTTTAAATTTAAATTTTAATTGGATTAAGTGGATTCGAATTTTAATTATTTAGGTATGGGTAAAAAAAAGAAGAGAGAGAAAAATAAGGGAAGCAAAAGCACTGATCGAAGTAAAGGTTTGTGTTACGTACTATTACAAATGAATGTAAGATACAGTAATGTTAAAAAAACAAGAACTTTTTATTATCGTTTACCTGATAATATATTTATTTGATGGATATATACAATATAAGCAATAGTTAATGCAGTATGACTGGCCACCGAACTTTACTGTAATGAAATTTGCAAGGCGAGTTGAAGGCGAGCCGTTGTAAATCCGGCCATGCAGTTCGGCGGCGAATATGCTGTATTTCGCTTAAAATACGGATGCATCTAAATAACCATGTTTATCAATTATTTTGGAGATTTAAGCCATTTTAGCTGAGTAAATCGAAGGAAAAGTTTATGCAAACTAGGGCGATGTTGTATCCGATTTAGAGCATACTAATTATATAGTACTCGTTTTTTGGTCTTTTTTTTACATGAATTGTTAAAGAGTTTTTTAATAATTATTATACTATAATATTGTCCACCAATTTGTCTGTTTGCCTGAGCGTATGGTTTTTGAAAACTTTTAGCGAACCTCTTTTTAATTGTTTTGTATACTCTAGCTGTAACTACAAAAGATAATCCTGAATTGTGGACAAAGCTTGAGGTAGGACAGTGGATTGACACTACTTGTAAGGACCTTGAAATTGATGAAACGGAGGTTTCGACGCTTAAATCTATAAATGGCAAAGGATTAAACAGTTTACAAGCAGAAGATTGGATAAGAAGATCACCAGATCAAGGAGATTTAATGTATAATTTGTGCATTGCCTTGAAAGAAACGTTTTCAAATAAAGAAACAGATACAACTAAAGAGAATAAACCGGGTACGTACATTTTATAGGATATATCAGAACTAGAGCATCTGAACAGATGTTTGTTAGAGACTCGTACAGTTCACTACAGTATATTATAAACATGAGCCAGCACTGGACAATACAGCAGAAATTTGTCGTTTCTTACCTGACAAAGCTGCACGAGTAATTTTTTAGACGAGTGACGTTTTTATGTCCAGTTATTTGAATGATCTCGTTTGGCGGGATGTCGTCAACAAGCTTTTGAATCAAATGTTTCTTTGTGCTGTGATTTACGAGTTTTTGTTAGTTTACAATCTGGAATCTTTTACTATATTCTTCAGCATACTTCGCAGATAATTTACTTTGATGGAAAAAAAACATTTGTACCACTGTTGTCTTTGTTTCAGGGCTTCAGTGTTTATACAGCTAAATAAAACGGAGACACGTCTGCCGACAACATCCCTGCATGCTGGCGTGTGATCCGACTTTAGACCAAGTATAGCTGTTGACAGAACAACGATCTGGGTTACTCTTTTTCTCGTACATTTGAGACTTTTTTTCTTTAAGATTTCGTGGGTTATTGACGGGGCATGTTTTTGTGTGTTTGCATTTCTTTTATATACTGAACTCAACAAAGCGAGTTCCCTGTGAATCTCTTTTTACCTGTAAATTACTCCAACAAAGTTCCCTCCCCCTTTCCCTTGCTTCATCTCAAAGTAAATACAGTTATTCAACCCGGCACACAATATTATAAATAGACCTTATAGAGACTGAAAACTCCGCCATCATAAAACTCATTGGTGTGTTTATCTGACAGGGCTTTTGGGGCGTCAGGCCGATTTTTTTTGCAGTGCGATTTCAACTGTTCCTGTTATTTTTCAGAATGTCTTGGACATTGTAAAATTCTTTGTCGTTTAGTAGAACAGAGAAACCGTAGTTCCTTCTTCGTAGATAGTGATCAATGGAACCTATAATTTGAATAAACACTCTGATCGATAGTCGCAGGCTCGTACACTTTTGCCATTTTTCTTTTGCACAGCAAGTACAAATTTCTTTATAATCGGCAGAAGGTCTCTTGGTAGAATATCTTATATTTGTCTGTTCTCGTCACTTTAGTAACTTGCAAGAAATTCGTTGAAAATCTTGATATCATGCACTAAAAGTTATTTTAATGGGATTTTCGTCTCAGTCTCGCATGTTGCTCGCAGAATAGACTTTTATCATCGCCGCTTAACTCTACAAATCTATAACGGATAGCCATTTGAAAACAACAAGAATGAAAATATCGGGACTTATGACGTCATTTGTCAATATCCCCCTCGCGGGCGTGACATACAAAAAATCCGCCACTCGGTTCCAAGATGTTTCCACGAGTGTTCCACGAGTGTTTCCGAGTAAAATACCTTTGTCCATATAATAAAAGTGTATACGTTGGTTTAGATTAAATTATCAGAAGTTGTAGATTAGATGGTCTACGCGACATACATGCTGGTAGAATGTTGAAGGTGAGTATAACAACACGGGTTGGATAGTAATCAGTTTAGTAGACCAAAATGATGGTCTAAATTGGCAGTGGTTTGGTTTGGATAGTTTTGTGTCTATCAGTTTTTTCATTAAAAAATAGGGCGTATTTGACTATTAATAATGGCATGTTAAAAACCCAAGATTTGAGTCAATAACAAGAGAAGAAGACAAAACTATAATTGACTCTACCGAAAAAGATGGCGACTTGTACATTTAACCACAATCATTTGCGTGCAGTAAATATTGTTTCTTGCAGAATTATTGGAAGATATGGTTTAAAAACGATCAACTTTGGTAGGAATGAAGTTCTTGCTTACTTAATCCATCTTAGCATAATAAACAATGTCTAGTTGTTATTTGAGCTGATTTGAGGTCGCAAAACATTGTGGTTAAATATACCGCCGCCATTTTTTATTTTTATTTTTGGATTAAGTAAGCAAGAACTTCATTCCTACTAAAATTGATCGTTTTAAAACCATATCTTCCAATAATTCTGCAAGAAACAGTATTTACTACACGCAAAGGATTGTGGTTTTTTGAATAAGTTCACTGTGAAATGGTTGTTTTTACCTTATTTTTTAAGTCACCCAGCTGACTAGACAATTGTAACTCAATCACTTTACTGTTGGACCGTTTTATCATTTATCCACTACCGCAAGTGTAAATTCAAGATACCTTATCTTTAAAATAGTTTTCTAAACTTTAAGATGTGGTTCATCTGGATGAAAAAAGTCCTGTATTAGCAGAGGCCACAGAAGAAAAAGCGTCAGTTGAGCCTACAGTAAACGACAGGTATTGTTGTATTGTTCATTAATATAATTGGTTCCACACATGATGTTATAGATTTTTTTATAATTATATCACTAAAAAAACAAATGTCCCTGCATGGTGGAGCTGGGTTAAGTTAAAATGCCCCGTATTTTTTGGCAAATTTTTAGAGACCCAACAGACCATTCAATACGCAACGTTTCATAGTTTTCATGTCGTGTTTGTGGCATAAAGACTAAATTCCTTCAACGATTCACTATTTTTTTCGTCGCAAACTAAAGGCAATCCGCAGAAGGAGATGACTAGTTTATACGCATTTCCCATTGACACAGCGAATCCGATGTATCTTATATTAAAAATATTAATGGAACATAAATCATCTACAGAAAATTTGAGTTACAGAGGTTTGAGTCCATTCTCTATATTAAGGTTGTAACTCGAACGAATTACTGTCCGCAAGATATCTATTAAGACCACTAACGATAGAATAAACACTTCGTAGAGGATATGGTTCTCCATTCTTCTTTGCGATTTCTTGTATAAATTTGATTAGTCAGAAATTCAGCGACTCAATAGTGAACTCTTCCAGTTTGGCCGAGTCTAGGTCTATTACGCTCGTTATGTTGTCAAATTTCAACGCTGTAGTCTCGTTTATCGCGACTTCATTTTTCCTCCTCATTTGCCAGTCTTCAAAAATCTTGTACGCCCATTTTGTACAATATTTCGTATTGTACAGAACAGCTGCATGCCTTCTCTTTCTTCACTTACCGACTTGCTATATATCATATAATGATCATGCTTTTCCAAATGTGTCTTGTATTACAAAACAAACCCTTTTCCTTTTATAATCTCTATTTTCAAACAACCATCCTTTTTCTGTATTGTTTATTAACTGTATTAAACGTTTTTGAAGCCATTTACAGAATTCGTGTCCGTTCTGTATCGGAATAAAAGACACCCGGCTTCGCCTCGTATCTGTACACCCCGATACAGAACGGCCACTCATTCTGTAAATAGTACCAATATACATATATTTAACAATTATACCATGAGCTCGAGTCGTATATGAGCTCATAGCCAACGAGGCGCTTCGCCGAGTTGGCTATGAGTTCATATACGACGAGAGCGAATGGTATAATTGTTTTATTATATAGCCAAGCACTGTACAAGAGACAAAATTATAGCGAAATTTAATGTTTCAAACGACAAACTTCCGGCATAGGCAACTAATACTTCCGCCATGCGTAATGATGCATTCACATAGAGTTTCTCGCAGGCTGCAGAGCTGTTCGGTAAACAGCTTCGAAATGTTGTATAAATGTTGCTCGAGAGGCAAAAAATGTGTTAAGCAGATCAAGAAAAAAGATTAAAAGGTACCTTTATGAAGTCAAAAGGTGGGTCAGTTGTTTATACTAGAGACCTTAAGATGCTAGGACGACGACGGCGGTTAAAAAGCAATTCAAATTTTAGCATTAGAAAGAAGTCACGGTTAACTGACTACTGTATTCAATACTTGAAGCTTGTTTTATAATTTTCAAAGTTTTAAAACGGTTGCAGTGTCTGTGTTAAGGCAATCGCAGCCAACAGTTCTCATCACCCCACGAGTCAACGTCGTCCTGAAGACGTGAGAATGCTCTGAGTGGCGTTGTATACAGAGCGAGGACGGCGTTCAGATTTCACTTGGGACTAGAAATTATTCATTATCTTTGTTTTGCACGAAGAATGCTTTTGTCTGAAGGACGTCGTCCTCGAAGTTGCCGTCGTAGATCTTAAGGTCCCTATTAGCGTTGCTGTCGTGAAAAAGGTTTTGGTTTCATGCAAAAATGAAACTGAAACACCTTCGGCAGCGAAACTAAATTACTTAGTTGGTTCTTTTTGAAAAAGAACATGCTTTTTACTACTCCAAATGCTTATCTAAATAAAAAGTCTCTTTACTGGTGATCTCCTACGAAATGTGTGTTGTAAGCTTGATTTTAACCGTGAGTTTCTTTGTTTGGCAACAAATTAATATCAACCCGCTAATTTAGTCGGGTTTTTGAAGTAAAAAGACGTAATTTTTAGGTGAATTTTACCATTTGACATGCTAAATTGTGTATTTGTTAATGTATTTTTACACAATGTTGTTTTCTTATACATTGGTTTGAGGGTGTTGATGTTTTTCTGTATAAAAATCCGTCAATTTCAATTCTTTTCGGCAGTTTTAAAAAACATGCCGCCATCTTGTTTTTCCTCTACTAGTAGGATATGAGCTGATAGCCTAGTAGTAGGGAACCAATCAGATTACGCAAAAGCTCATATCCGATAGCCTGCTATATAATAAATATATATATATATATTTCTAAAATTCATGAATAATTAATGAGATAATCGTCCAATAAAATTCATCACAATACGTCACATGAAGACCTCTTTATACCGCGATATAGACTACCGCGTATTCATTTAATATGCGTATATAGATCACACGTACCTTTATGATATAAATCACATGTGCCTTTATGATATTTATTGGCTCGTGTCATTCTTCTAGTTACCGAAATTAAGCCATAGCAAATTCTCTTTATTTTCCAAAATTAATCGTAATGTTACAATTATTAAATACAGGACTTACAACACAATTGGCGTTTCCACCACACATATTATCTGACATATCCTCACACAAAAAACTCTCATCAATATTCGCCAAAACCTCATCCGAAACATCATCATCAAACTCACTGAAATTAAAATCATCTGATTTTGCTCTCTGCTGCATTAATGTCACATTACTAACACCGTCTTCTGGGTCACCAATGCTGGTTGACAAATTCAACATCTTTGGTACTCCGAGACATTCACTTACTTGACATATTTGTTCTCTACAAGTTCTCTCGCACCTCTGTAGTGCATTTGACTTGTGGCCTGTACATTCACGAATTCGTTTATCATCTATGCAATTTTGGTACAAACGACTGGCACACGTCACTCTTAAACTATGAGCCGTCTTACGTTCAAGACCAGCCCTTACACAAAGCTTTTCAGGAAGAATACTGTTCAACGTATTCATACCAACCACACTGTTTTCATAACGAAACACAAACTTATCTCGGTGCGGCTTAAAGTAAAACGACTCTTTTCCTTCCGCTAATTTATCAACTTTGGAGAAATACAACTTGTACAGTGACAAAAGACAATGCTCGTGCTTCTCTCCTGACTTATGACACACATGCTCTACACTACGAGGTGTATACTTAAGATCGTTTAAACCACTGTGAAAAGTCTTTGACATACTTTCGTTAAATATTATAGAATTGTCCGACAATGAGAAGTTCTTCAACCGCAACAGCCGGTGCTCACCAGCTCTTATTGCGAATAGCTTTCCATTGTAGAAATACAGCGTGTGCAATAGCGATTCGGCTGTATGTCCTCCCAGTAGTTTCTTCTCCCAAAGAACTTTTTCCTCTTCTTCCGTAATTTCATTACGCTCTTTCTTCTTCGTTGCCACAGCGATGCCAGAGCCTCTAGCGTCCTTCATTTCAGCGTCCAATGCCTTACGGAACCATATAAACCTACAGTAAATAACAAATATAACAATGTCCACTACTGTTATGCAATTCCTCAACGACATGCAAGCATGAATAAACCTACCTTCGATTTTTCTTGTCCAAAATGTTTATTGTATCAGTTCCCTTAACGTCTGATAGAAACCGATTTAAACCACATATCAAACAGTACAAAGTACGTGCAGGATAACGCTCTCCATTTGCATTAGCCACTTCTCCAACAAATTTCCTTAGCCAAAAGGCCAAGGACACCGCACCCATCTCTTGCAGTGGGATGCATAACGACTGTATTGAACTACCATCGTCAATTCCGAAGCCAACATCGTTTGTCTCCACCTCTTTCACTTCCCTGGCTCCCCTCCATTCGTTAAAAATCTTAATTGCCCACTTCGTGGCGTATCTTGTGCTAGGAGGAGTGGACTTTTTAAATAATTCTCGCTCTTCCTCAGTGCTTCGTGAACTTCGAAAACGAGCCATGAACACATCCTCAAAAGAGTAAATTTGAATATTTCAAACCCACTTCATACTGCTTTCATGTTCATTACCATAAAAAATTGTTAACGATTCCCAGGTCAGTTAAAACATAAACACATGACTGCATTGGAAAATTCAACTTTATTGTTCTATTCATTTATATAAGACAAAAGGTGATTTTAGAAGCCTTTTAAAAACCTCGTCATCGTGCTTTATCATTGTATATAGACGCGAGCCGAAGGCGAGCGTCTATATACAATGATAAAGCACGATGACGAGGTTTTTAAATAGTACATATATACTATATATATACTATATAATCCAGACGCCCCTTGTGGAAATCGGTATATAATTAGTTGATGGGGCTAGCATGTGTTTAAATAAAATTTATCTACTTACACGGTCCCTTCAGCTACAAGCACAAACTACTCTATTCTATTTATTACTATTCGACTAGTTACAATGTCCCTTGCAACACATTCAACGTGCGTTTAAGGTCGTCATTTGACAAAGTTAAAGCCTTCAGCTCACTTTTGTATCGCCTAAAAAATACAGGCGCAAATCTGCAGTATCAAATCCATATCAAATCTATATCAAACCATATCAAATTCTTATCAAATCCATTTCAAATCCATATCAAATCTATATCAAATCCATATCAAATCCATATCAAATCCATATCAAATCCATATCAAATCCATATCAAATCCATATCAAATCCATATCAAGTCTATATCAAATCCATACCAAATCCATATCAAATTCATATCAAATCCATATCAAATCCATATCAAATCCATATCAAATCCATCTCAAATCCATATCAAATTCTTATCAAATCCACATCAAATCCATATCAAATCCATATCAAATTCTTATAAAATGCATATCAAATCTATGTCAAATCCACATCAAATCTATATCAAATGCACATCAAATCCATATCAAATTCTTATCAAATCATATCAAATCATATCAAATTCTTATCAAATCCATATAAAATCTATACCAAATTTATATCAAGTCCATATCAAATCCATATCAAATGCATATCAAATCCATATCAAACCATATCAAATTCATATCAAATTCATATCACATCTATATCAAATCTATATTCAATCTTTATTATATCTATGTCAAATCCACATCAAATCTATATCAAATCCATATCAAATCCATATCAAATCCATATCAAGTCCATATCAAATCTATATCAAATTCTTATCAAATCCATATAAAATCTATATCAAATTTATATCAAGTCCATATCAAATCCATATCAAATGCATATCTAATCCATATCAAACCATATCAAATCCGTATCAAATTCTAGCTTATAAAATACATATCAAATCTATATCAAATCCACATCAAATCTATATCAAATCCACATCAAATCCATATCACATTCTTATCAAATCATATCAAATTATTATCAAATCCATATAAAATCCATATCAAATTTATATCAAGTCCATATCAAATCCATATCAAATGCATATCAAATCCATATCAAATTCACATCAAATTCATATCAAATCCATATCACATCTATATCAAATCCATATTCAATCTTTATTATATCTATATTAAATTCATATCAAACTTATATCAAATTTATATCAAATCCATATTAAATCCATCCATCAACAAACAAACAAACAAACAAACAAACAAACAAACAAACAAACAAACAAACAAACAAACCAAAACAAACTAGACAAACGAGACAGCTAGACCAAATTACATACCTGCAGACAGATCAGACCGGACTAGACCAAATCAGACCAGTTACAAACAATTAGATAAATTTAATATATTTGATTAATATATTTGATAAATGAACTAAGGTTTTTCTTGTATTTGAATCTGTTTCAGGACTAGTTGGTTTGGCAGCGTCAAAAGTCAGATCCTAGTTAGAGACAAGAATTTGCAATTGCGTACAATTAGTATTGATCTCTTTTCAAATGGTGAAAATTTACGAAAAGTCATATCAACAGAACTTGGAGAGGAAGTGAAAAGCTACAATGTCATATTTGGAACAAAGCAGGTGCATAAGTTTTGCAAATGTGGCGAGAAATGCTTTTATATATATTTATTTATTATATAGCATGCTATCGGATATGAGCTTTTGCGTAATCTGATTGGTTCCCTACTACCAGGCTATCAGCTCATATCCTGTTAGTAGAGGAAAAACAAGATGGCGGCATGTGTTTTTAAACTGCCGAAAAGAGTTGAAATTGACGGATTTTTATACAGAAAAACATCAACCCCCTCAAACCAATGTATAAAAAAACAACATTATGTAAAAATACATTAACAAATACACAATTTAACATGTTAAATGGTAAAATTCACGTAAAAATTACGTCTTTTTACTTCAAAAAAACCCCGACTAAATTAACGGGTTGATATTAATTTGTTGCCAAACAAAGAAACTCACGGTTTAAATCAAGCTTACAACACACATTTCGTAGGAGATCACCAGTAAAGAGACCTTTTTTATTTAGATAAGCATTTGGAGTAGTAAAAATAATGTTCTTTTTCAAAAACAACCAACTAAATTAAGTAATTTAGTTTCACTGCCGAAGGTGTTTCAGTTTCATTTTTGCATGAAATCAAAACCTTTTTCACGACAGCAACGCTAATATAAACAACTGACCCACCTTTTGACTGCATAAAGGTACCTTTTAATCTTTTTTGTTGATCTGCCTAACACATTTTTTGCCTCTCTAGCAACATTTAAACAACTTTTCGAAGCTGTTTACCGAACAGCTCAGCGAGAAACTCTATGTGAATGCATCATTACGCATGGCGGAAGTATTAGTTGCCTATGCCGGAAGTTTGTTGTTTCAAACATTTCGCTGTAATTTTGTATCTTGTACAGTGCTTGGATATATAATAAAACAGACCCACCTCTTGACTTCATAAAGATACTTCAGTTAATCTTTTTTGTTGATCTGCTTAACACATTTTTTGCCTCTCGAGCAACATTTGTACAACATTTCGAAGCTGTTTACCGAACAGCTCAGGGAGGAACTCTATGTGAATGCATCATTACGCATTGCGGAAGTATTAGTTGCCTATGCCGGAAGTTTGTTGTTTCAAATATTTCGCTGTAATAAGCGCCTCGTTGGCTATGAGCTCATATACAACTCGAGCTCATGGTATAACTGTTAAATATACTAGCTACTACTCCAGCAGTTGTTTCTTTGATGTCTTCCATGGCGTAGAATGCTATGTCACATCCGGGAACTTAATAGTATTTAACGGCAAGTAAGAGCCACAAAGTTTGACTGAATTTGGTTGTCGTAAATGCCCCAAACGCCCGTAACCTACAAGGCTTGTCGTTTTCAGTGTAATAGGTACCACCTGGAAATGTCTTATGCATTTTTTTTATAAAGTTAAAGTTGAACTTTAATTTTTTTAGGTGGATGGGGGGAAATCGCTGTGGGAACAGGGCATCTATCATGGATCAACAGTTGATTTAAATGTTCGATTACATGGCGGTACGAAACTAAACCTTAAAGTAACAGTTCTAGTTGTATAATTGATGAATATGACGTATATATATGTCATTTTTAAATTTAAATTGTAATTGGATTAAGTGGAATCGAATTTTAATTATTTAGGTATGGGTAAAAAAAAGAAGAGAGAGAAAAATAAGGGAAGCGGAAGCACTGATCGAAGTAAAGGTTTGTGTTACGTACTATTACAAATGAATGTAAGATACAGTAATGTTAAAAAAACAAGAACTTTTTGTTATCGTTTACCTGATAATATATTTATTTGATGGATAAATACAATATAAGCAATAAACTTTACTGTATGAAATTTGCAAGGCGAGTTGAAGGCGAGCCGTTGTAAATCCGGCCATGCAGTTCGGCGGCGAATATACTGTATTTTGCTTAAAATACGGATGCATCTAAATAACCATGTTTACTAATTATTTTGAAGATTTAAGCCATTTTAGCGGAGTAAATCGAAGGAAATGTTTATGCAAACTAGGGCGATGTTGTATCCGATTTAGAGCATACTAATTATATAGGACTCGTTTCTTTTGTATTTTTTTTTACATGAATTGTTAACGAGTTTTTTTAATAATTATTATACTATAATATTGTCCACCAATTTGTCTGTTTGCCTGAACGTATGGTTTTTTAAAACTTTTAGCGAACCTCTTTTTAATTGTTTTGTATACTCTAGCTGTAACTACAAACGATAATCCTGAATTGTGGACAAAGCTTGAGGTAGGACAGTGGATTGACACTACTTGTAAGGACTATGAAATTGATGAAACGGAGGTTTCGACGCTTAAATCTATAAATGGCAAAGGATTAAACAGTTTACAAAGAGAAGATTGGATAAGACGATCCCCAGGTCAAGGAGATTTAATGTATAATTTGTGGATTGCCTTGAAAGAAAAGTTTTCAAATAAAGAAACAGATACAACTAAAGAGAATAAACCGGGTACGTACATTTTATAGGATATATATGAGAACTAGAGCATCTGAACAGATGTTTGTTAGAGATGTAGCTAAAGCTCGTACAGTTCACTACAGTATATTATAAACATGAGCCAGCACTGGACAATACAGCAGACATTTGTCGTTTCTTACCTGACAAAGCTGCATGAGTAGTTTTTTAGCCGAGTGACGTTTTTATGTCCAGTTATTTGAATGATCTCGTTTGGCGGGATGTCGTCAACAAGCTTTTGAATCAAATGTTTCTTTGTGCTGTGATTTACGAGTTTTTGTTAGTTTCCAATCTGGAATCTTTTACAATTTTCTTCAGCATACTTCGCAGATAATTTACTTTGATGGGAAAAAAACATTTGTACCACTGTTGTCTTTGTTTCAGGGCTTCAGTGTTTATACATCTAAGTAAAGCGGAGACACGCCTGCCGTCAACATCCCTGCATGCTGGCGTGTGATCTGACTTTAGACCAAGTATAGCTGTTGACAGAACAACGATCTGGGTTACTCTTTTTCTCGTACATTTGAGACTTTTTCTCTAAGATTTCGTGGGTTATTGCCGGGGCGTGTTTTTTTTTTTGTGTTTGCATTTACTTTATATACTGAACTCGACAAAACGAGTTATCTGTGAATCACTTTTTACCTGTAAATTACTCCAGCAAAGTTCCTTCCCCCTTTCCCTTGCTTCATCTCAAAGTAAATACAGTTATTCAACCCGGCACACAATATTATAAATAGAACTTTTAGAGACTGAAAACTCCGCCATCATAAAACTCATTGGTGTGTTTATCTGACAGGGCTTTTGAGGCGTCAGGCCGATTTTTTTTGCAGTGCGATTTCAACTGTTCCTGTTCTTTTTCAGAATGTCTTGGACATTGTAAAATTCTTTGTCGTTTAGTAGAACAGAGAAACCGTAGTTCCTTCTTCGTAGATAGTGATCAATGCAGCCTATAATTTGAATAAACACTGTGATCGATAGTCGCAGTCACAATACTTTGTTTGGTAGGAATGAAGTTCTTGCTTACTTAATCCATCTTAGCATAATAAACAATGTTTAGTTGTTATTTGAGCTGATTTGAGGTCACAAAGCGTTGTGGTTAAATATACCGCCGCGATTTTGGATTTTTATTTTTGGATTAAGTAAGCAAGAACTTCATTCCTACTAAAGTTGATCGTTTTAAAACCATATCTTCCAATAATTATGCAAGAAACAGTATTTACTGCACGCAAAGGATTGTGGTTTAATGTACAAGTTGCAATTTTTGTTGGTACGAATACGGTCAATTAGCCTTTATAGAAAAACGGTGTATCATGGTAATCAGCGAATATAGAAAAGGAATACTTGGCGTGCAGTTATATGGGTCCGACGACGTGTTTCTTTAATTAATGAAACTGACTGCGTGCTCATTCAATTTCTCTCTAACTATTTATGATGTGCCGGTTTTTTGAATAAGTTCACTGTGAAATGGTTGTTTTTACTTTATTGGCAAAGTCACCCAGCTGACTAGACAATTGTAACTCAATCACTTTACTGTTGGACCGTTTTATCATTTATCCACTACCGCAAGTGTAAATTCAAGATACTTATCTTTAAAATTGTTTTCTAAACTTTAAGATGTGGTTCATCTGGATGAAAAAAGTCCTGTATTAGCAGAGGCCACAGAAGAAAAAGCGTCAGTTGACGAGGACATGCACGATATTTCTGCCGAAAGCGTCAACGTCGTTGAGCCTACAGTAAACGACTGGTCTAGGTATTGTTGTATTGTTCATTAATATAATTGGTTCCACACGTGCTGTTATAGATTTTTTAGATCACTAAAAAAACAAATGTCCCTGCATGGTGGAGCTGGAGTAAGCTAAAATGCGGGGGGTCCGGGGGCATGCCCCCCCGGAAATTTTTTGAATTCTAGAATCTCTCAGACTGCATTTCCCGCATTCTGAGGCGAGATTTAAAAAAATAACTGATCGCCATAAATAGCAAAGTTTTGTTGTCTCCAAACCAAAACAATGTAGTACACATATCAAAATTTATTGAGAATTATTTATGATAAGTCGTATGTATGTGGACCTTGTAATGCTATATTTTCCATCTAGACTACACCAAACTGAAATTTGACCCATCAAAAAGTTTCAGGCCAAGTTCAAACCTGGAACTTCACATGAACCAAAATCAATGCAAATTAGGTTTAAATTACGGAAAACATTCTTGACAATTGAGTTAGGTTTATGTGCGTTTGATTTGAACTTGAACTAGGCCTAGGGCTTTGATATATTTCAAACAGTGCCATTCAAATTGTCGAGTTGGAATTTTATAGTAGCCAAAACTGACATATAGTCGATATACTCACACAAACAGCATTACAATTTGTAGTCGACACATGCATAGGCATAATTTGCAAGTATACGATATATAATTGGTATTTACATGCACAAGCAGCACAACAAATAATATGGTGCTTAAACTAAATCAAGTCTTCTCGGTGCCATGCGCGACAGCACGTTTGTGCAGAATCACAAGGTCAAATATACGACCTTGATGAATTGCGCTACATTGCGTTTAACGTCGAAGCCGCAGATCGTTTAATATTTTCGTGCATATTAAAACAGTAATATATAGTAATATCATTACGAGTCAACTTGCTTCTCCCTTGAAGGCTTCACTACGTAACATCATTACCCCCCCTCCCCTCAACAAGTTTCTCACCGGATTTAAACTTTTCACAGGAATGGCCTGGAAGACCATTGGGGGGGCGGTGGCCCCCCCTCGCCGCCCCCCCCCCCACCTTGGCTACGCCACTGCGAAGTGCTTAGGGCTTTCAAACTACTACAATAGGTTGTTTGAAAAGAATGCTAATTCATTTTCTAAGGGTTCGAATTTTTTTGATACACACTGTATAATAAAATGAGATCACGCCATAAACAATTGGTATATAGTTTATTGTTTCGCAACATTCTCATTTTATAAAATCTGTGTGCTAAAGAAAGAAGCCGTCGGTTTTTGGGACGAAAAAGTTATTAACTCTACTTATAATATAAGTTATTATTATTATTACGAAATATATCAATAACGAGTTTGAGTGTTTCATCAGGGGATCCAAACACGAGAAAACATGATTGGATTCCCCTGATGAAACACGATAAACGAGTTGTTGATATGGTATCTCAATCCAGGGATTTCATTTGGAAAATGCTATTTTTCTGAAACGTTTTATACGACGAAAACGTTGATTTCTTTCACGGCCAATGCTTAAATTATGCGGGTGGCCCAATTGGGCTTTAATTCGATCGCGATCCGAATTCGGATCTTGATAGAAATTGAACTGTGCAGGATATCAGTTTCATTATTTCATCTGTCTTTGATGTTGGAAATTTTTTTAGCTTAATGTACTCAGGCCCGGTTTAAACGTCGCGCTTATCATGTGTCGAACTTAATACATATTAAGTTCGACAAAGTTCGACGTGGTTTCAAACGTCGAGCCTAACATGTCGTAACATGTGTAACCCCCCACCACCACCCCCTACTGAACTAGTCGGTAAAACGCGGAGTCGGTCGGTAATGACTGGAGCCGTCGGTAAAACCGATCGGTACAACTGGAAGTTTGAAAACCTTGTGATAAATAGACCTGTCACCTATCGGTAAACTGTTCGTCTACATTAAAATTGGTTGTCGGTAAAAATGACTTTTAGTCACAGTTTAAATTTTTCCAGTTGTAAAAATGTTTGATTTAATTAATGTGCAATTTCCGCCATGGCAGGCGTGGGAATGTGGGATTAGCCTGCGTGCAGACGCTTGTATTTCTGGTGAATGAAATCGAGACCACGCGGAAAATCTTTACTTCCGGTTCACGTGTAATTTTCACACGATAAAACTTTACATCTTGTTAGTTGCCAGTTGTCAATTGTTACTCCAGTTTCCCACGCACGGTGTCAGATTCATCAGACATCTCACATCAGGTTTAGAGGACAGAGGTTTTAAACGAATTTATTCATAAGTAAACTCTGCGGATTACACTGTTACTAGTTCAGTCAAAATGCCTCCAAAGGAGCGCAAAAACCGATACAAAACCCGAAGCAACGTTTTCACCCAAGCCTTGCTAAAGCTTACCAATTAGCGTTGACCATTCCAGTATCCGTCGCAAGCAATGAACGTTCCTTCAGCAAGTTAAGGCTGGTAAAGAACTATCTGAGATCGACAATGAAAGAAGATCGTCTTGACGACTTAATGATTTTATCCAGTGCAAATGACATTTTGGACTGCCTTGACCTGGATAAACTTGCCGACTCGTGGTCCATATGTAAGGCAAGGAAAGTTAAAATTTATAACGTTAATGCATGCAGCATGCGCGTTTTGTATTTTTTTTATGATTTACTACACTGTCTTGTGATTGAAAACACAGTGCATTGTATTTGTAGATTTACAATGACTAACTGTTATACTTATAGACTTATAGCGGAGTTATAGGATCGCAAGTTGCAACCAACGATACACTTATTTAGTGATATGCATGTAATTATGATAAAGGTGTTTATATTATGTGGAAAATAAACATTAAAACATGAAGCTACAACGGTGGAGTTCGTATGTATATATAACCTCGTGCCTATAGATACTTTTCTCCGGAGGAGCGTCCACGGCCACGTGTTCGTCGGTAAAACTTAGACGTTACACCCCCCCAGTCAAGATGGTAACGCTACGCCCCTGTAGGCACATGATACGTTCGACGTTTGAATCGACGTCGCGCCAAGTCGAACAAGTCGCGAAGTCAACATAAGCACGACCGCCTCGGTCGAACTTAATGTGGGCGTAGAACTTAATTAAAATCGTCGATTCAAACGTCGAACTCGTCATGTGCCTAACACTTCGAATTTGGTTAGGCACATGATAAGCGGGACGTTTGAACCGGGCCTCAGTCGTCTGATTTATAGTGATGTTGATTGAAAGTTTATTGTTTCTACATGTAGTACGACACCGCCGACCGGGCTGTTTGGTAAGGTTGACAATCTTAAAGACTTAGAAGATTCTATTTCGCTTTACGATTTTGCGAGTGATGAGAAATCTACGAATCCAAAGCTCGGAAGTGTTATTTCAGTAAGTGGGGTATGTTTGCAAGAACCACGATATCATGGCTTTGTTGGCACGATACTCATTAAAGACGATCCTCCTGGGGCTGTCAGTGTTTTTAGCCAACTAAAGGTTGATATTTTGGGAAACAACGAGAATAAAGGCTTAGATCATGCGACTGTTGAATTACTCTTCAAGGAAATAAGACGAGGAGTTCCTGTGGCAGTCAGAGGTCGTGTCGAAAGCTTAGAGGACGAAGACGTTTCAAGCGACCCAGATCATGAGATGTTAAAGTTCAAGCTAGTGGTCGACTCAGATTATCATGCCTTGGTTTATGTGAAAAACAATACTGCGTTATTCGCTAGGCAACTCTCGCAACCTTGGTATGTGCAACAAGGCATTTACTCTTTTATAGTGGATGACAGGCGGCTGCATGAAGGAGACATTATACAGAAGACTCCTAGTAGAGTTTTTTGTAAATCGACCGTTTCAGATGAAATAAAAAGAAATGCCGTAGCTTTCAAGAATAGTTTTGATGGGGACATTTTTGTCGGTGTCGAAGAAAGTGGTAAAATAACAGGGATGGATTTAACCGAAGAAAAGCTGTTGAAATGGAGAGAACAAATATCAATGACGATTGGGCATATACTTCCAGGATCCAACGAAGAAGTGTCTATTTGTTCCAGTGACCAGGAAGCAAAGGAAAATACTGGGAAAAAATGCTTCGTATCCGTTATGAAATTCGACAAATGCACACAAAAGCGTGTTGAAAAAGTGAGAGTTGTTGCTAGGATTCATGTCCCCAAGGGAACAGCTCGTGTGTACTTTTCAAAGCAATCAGACATTCACTCCTATGTTCGTGTTGGGGCCGAAAACAAGCGATTTACCGATTACATGGATCTTTTCAGTCGTCTTGAATCCCTGTGTAGTCGCAAAATTACGCCGATTTCTGACGAGGAATCTTACATCGAACAGCAATGCAATGACGCCATTGAACACATGCAAAGTTTACAAAAGTACAAGGTTCTTAAATCAATCAAATATGAGAGTCAGGAACGGGAGTTCAAAATGATCTTTGGCGATAAACCGGTTGATATAATAGAAAAAAAATATTTGTCTTCATATACTTGTGGATTCCTAAATTCCTTGGGAGGAAGTATTTTCTTTGGTGTCCAAGAAGATGAAAAATCCAAACTTGGGCATGTTGTAGGTATAGTGGTACCTCTTGAAGAAAGAAAAGAGCTTGTTAGGAACTCGATCATTACTCTAAGCAAATTTTATCCACCTGTAAATGCAGGTCAGTTTCACATCACTTTTTACGATGTGTCCGTGGCTTTAGAGCTTATTTTACAGTACCACAAGACGCGTGCAAAAAGTGGAAAGTGTGTTATCCTTCAGGGTCCTCCTGATGAGATTGGTACAAAATGGCCAAAGTATATGAGAGATAAATTACCAGGTGAACTTTCCAGGGTTATTCGTGTTAAACCCCAATGTTTTTGCGTTGTGGCAGAAAAGCTAGATCGTATTTCAGAGCAGTTGATGGAGATAGTCGAACAGTTCGAAAAAGAAAATTCCAAAGTCCAGTTAGTTACAATGGATGATAGCGAATTGAAAACGATTTTAGAAAACGTCTGTATAATTGAACTCCAGGTAAATCGCTCTCCTTATCCCATCCACATGACAAAACCCATTGAGACTTTTGTCTTTGATAAACATGGAAAACTAAACGAGTTACATCAGAACAATCTGTTGTATAGATTTGCATTGGATTCAAGATCCAAATTTGATGTGGACAAATTCCTAAAACATGTTGAACATTTTGATCTTGCTGGCAATTCCTACGTTCTCATAACTTCACCATTTGATCTTCCAAAGAACGAAAGAGATCTCTACGGTCTTGTTATTCCCAAGTGGACTCTGACCATTGACTTTGATAAGCAAATTAAACGGACAGGGCACCTCTATCAAATTTTTGAGGATTTCAACGACCTTCATCAAACGGAGCGAAATCGCTTTGTTGTAACTCCTCAAGACCACAAGCTTGACCTGAATCCTGAGCATGGAATATGCTGGCTGGCAGCTCGTGGTTACGAAGAAATAGCAAACTCTCTTTCCGAAGAAGGTCATGGCAAATGGAACTCAACACACCGAGCGCTAATAAGATCGCTCTTAGAAACAGAACTCACAAGATGCGTGAAACCGAATCGTCTTAATATTGTCGTTTTATGGGATGACGGACATAGAGCACTTGTAGATTCGTTGTATAGTATTCTAGATGACATGCTCAGCATAATTCACGGAGACCGTACTGCTGTAACGTTTGTCTGCTCGACGTCCGAAGCGCAGTCCGACATCAGCGATAAAGTGGTTAAACCGTTGCAAGACAACTATTGGGAAAACATGGAGAAGGAACGTGTCTATGTGGTTCCGCCATACGTTTTGGCGCAGTTTCTTTCGAACAAACTACCCGCACCCTACCGACCCGAGGATGATTACCAAGTTCCGCATAAAAAATACTATCGTCAAGTTCCACATACTCTTCCCGAGACGTTACCAAAGCGACTAAGACAAAACATTCATGGTCACCTAAAAATGATGTACATGACCAAAGAAAGAAAGCCTAATAAAGCTGATTTGGACAAAGAACGAAAACAATTTTACTCTGGTTCTGAAATTAATAATTTGGGATTGAGGGGTATGATAGGAATAAAGAGGTCTAAAATGGCTGCTTTAGAGGAAGAGTTTAAATTTTTATCTCACGATAAAAAATCGCACGTGTCTCTGATTTTTATCAAAGCTGATCGTGGGGCAGGAACAACAACTATGTGTTTGCAGTTTTTATTTCATTATCACAAAGAGTATCCGTGCGCACAGTTAATTGAGATCAAGGATGGTCTAGTAAGTTATATTGAAGATATAAACAAAGAAACCAAGCTGCCTCTTTTACTTTTAGTCGACGAAGAGATTGCCCACTTACAAGAATTTCTAGAATTCAAGAAAGAATTAGTGGAGCGTCGAAATGTTAATGTTATTCTTCTGTTGATTGAACCTGCTGAAGTGTTTTGTATAAAAGAGTCTACGTCTTCACGTAAGCCTAATAAAACGCGCATAAAAAGTGCAAGAGATAATCCATTATTTGGAACAAGTCCGTACAAAGTGGTTGAGCTGAGGCGAGAGCTGGATGAGAAAGAAATGGAGGAACTGACAAATGAACTGATAGCTATTGACAAAGGAAAACTTGCTAAACTAGAGAAATTAAACGAGAAAGCTAAGCACCAGAAGACATTGCGAACCTTTGCCCATTTTAGCTTAACTGCCTTTGGTAATAAATTCTTAGGTTTAAATGGGTATGTGAAATTCAGGCTGGGATTAGCTAATGAAAAACAAAAAGATGTTCTTGCGTTTCTGTCACTTACTCACGTCTTTACGGATTACTTATTTCCTGCCAGTGCCTTTTCTGGTTTTCTTGAAACGAAGGAAGTAATTAGTTTGGAAGTTGAATTTGAAAACTCGTATCTTCGAGAACTTTTGAGCCCACCTATAGATCAAAATGACTCTAGACGAATATCGTTTCTTGAAGTTGCTCAGGAAATTTTGGTGCAGTTGGCCGCAGCAAGTCCAAGTGCTCACAATCATGACAACTATTGGTCATTTATTAGAAATATTTCTGTAAAAATGGCGAAACATGTGTTAAGCGTTAACATTAGTACGAAGACGATTGATCGATTGACGAGAAAATTATTTGTAACAAGTGAATATGAAAGTGAAAAATTTTCATTACTTATCCGATCCATGAAGGAAGTCAACGCTGACATTGCTCGAGTTACACTAATTGAACTTGTAGATGTTTTCCAAAAGCACTCCTCTTTTAGAGCTCATTTACTTGCACATTTAGCAAAGTATCACATGATTGTTTATAATAATTTCGAGGAGGCCAAACCCCTCATTGAAGAAGCTGTAAAAGATCAAAAGGACGATGTGCTTCTTCATCATATTCATGGCGATATTATCCGACGTTACGTGCAATTTCTAAAAAATAAGGAACATGTTGATATGAACATCATCGTGGCACATGCAATTAAGAGCAGTGATTGTTTCGGGATTGTTCGCCGTAAACGACCGCACATGAGCCATGGTTATGTGTCAGACGCGATGGTCCGAATTACCGTTATGCAAGCAGCGATCAAGGATATGGGGGGGAAGCCAGGCATCAGTTTTGTAGATTATTTGATTCGAATGATTGACCAAATAAGGGAGAGAGAAGATGAAATTTCAACAAATGAACGGTACCTTTTGTCATTGATTCCAGATGCACATCAATATCTTGACGAAGGTGTTATTGATTCTGAACATAAGGAAAAGTGGAAAGTAAATTTTCTTAAATGTATTGGCAATTTAACAAATCTGAAAACATTGTGCGAGAAACTGAGAAAGGAGAAGAACTATTTTATTGGTTGCGGTAAATGGCTTTTTCAGATTTCTGTTGAAACTCAAGTTTTGTATAATGCTCTCGAAATTGAAACAAAGGACTTGACTCCACTGGAACTTGAAAGGAGAATCAAAGAAATTGAAGAGTGTGGTTCAAGTTCTAAACTTGGTGAACGGGCAATGAAATTCTGGATTCGATATTCACGTCAACAGATGTTAGTTCCTTCTTTGGAAGAAGTCAATAAAAGGGTGAAGGAATGGTCTATTAAAGCGAAAAAAAGAGGCGAAATATCACCATATGCCGAGTTTTACAAGTAAGTGTATTGATTATTTAACTATTAGTCACCAAAGGCGAGATGACTAACAGTGATTAGTAAAATTTCAGAAGTAACTATTGAATTTCTCGTCCTGCGGTTGGTCGAGCTGAACCGCCTATTTCGCGATAGCTACCTCGCGCGAGGTAACTATATACTAGAAATTGTTGTCGGAAATTGTCGGAATCATCATTTTGACGGATGGTGTCTAATCAATGGTGTATAATTATTTTTCAAAATGGCGACTGCAGCGACTATTCTTTTAAACCTAACAAATCGTCAAAAAACTCGACATATAGAGACTGCATGTATACACAGAAAAGCTCTAAGTTGGAACTATTTGAAGGTGAGAAAGTGTTTAGTCATAAAATTATTTGAATTTTGGGTCAGTTTTAATCGTATGTGGAATTGAAGTCTTAATTAGACAGCTGTCAAAGCGTGAAGAAAACTTCGCAGGGTCGACAGTTAAAGACGTCTGTTTTAAATGTCTTGGTTATTCTTCTCAGGCCTGAAATTTTACTAAAACAATTAGTCACCTCAGTCTCAGTGATTATTGTTTATATTTACCTCGCAGCTTCGCGGCTCGATAAATATTCAACGATAATCACCTCGACTTCGGTGACTAATTGTTAATTAGTATTATTTCAGACGTAAGTTCAAAGATTCCTGAATTTTGATTGGTCCACTGAGCGCGGTGACTATTGTAACACAATAAATTGTTATTCAAAAGTAGTTTTGGAAAAGAGACTGGTATTTATTTGAAACTGCACTGACTTTACTCGTTTCATTCTCCCCTCGGAGTTGTCATTTTGAAGTATGAGATTTTAGAGTTTATTGAATCTGTCGTTTTTAAAACAAACAAAGGAGCATAATATTGAACAAATCTATCAGTGAGATGTTGTACATATCAAATATCATAAAAACAAAACTTTCTAAAGATGAGGAAGTATATTTTCTATAATTCTTAGAAGTTTGTAAAACGATAAAGTTTGGATAAAAAACATAATTTAATTTACTAACGTTTCGTCACTGTTCAAGTAACATCTTCAGAGTGATAAATATTTACACAATTTGGAATAATATACTTAACTGATAGACGGCCGGCCAACCTCGATAAAAATGTCTCAAAAACACTGTTGATGGCATTTTTTGTTACAAGCAGGCAACGATGCCAGATCGTATTGGATAGTACATACTTTGAACGTGAGGGGGGTTGCCAACCGTAATTTTGAATTTATATACTAAAATTTATGTTTTTTTCAAAACACATTGGAATGGATGGGATTTCTGTGGAGTCAGGCAAACTACGTTGGTGTTCTATTTTGAATGGCTCCCTTCAGAATGCATCCAATCAGCGTGCGTGAAGTTATGATTAACCTAATTCGCATAACTCACGATCATAAACAAACAAGAAATAAGGCGTAAATACACCTAAATATAACACTTCGAAGATAAGCTACAACAACATAAGCTTGCAAAGAATCAGAAATTTATTAGATCTGGCAGCTACAGGAAAGTCTCATATTCGTAAATTACCTTGTTTTATTTTGATAATTTGCCGATACCGCCATGTATCTGCTGTTATAAAGCTGAGCATCTGTACTACAGTGTAGTGTTACTTATATTGTTCCTTAGACATTTAACTCACCTGTTCTGGCGGTTCAACAGTGCTATCTTGTGATACACGAAAGGCAACCGGTCTAGTCCTCTTGATCAATGTCTAAGCTACATTTCTATGGTGGTTGCCTGCTTGTATCAAAAAGTTGGCTGCTTGTTATGGCTGTTCTTCGAAGTGTTATGTTTAGGTGAATTTGCGCCATGTTTCTTGTTTGTTTATGATTGTGAGTTATGCGAATTAGAATAATCAGAACTTCACGCACGCTGATTGGATGCATTCTGAATTTAGCAATTCAAATAAAACACAAACGTATATTAGACAGCTCTTTACAGATATCCCATCCATCACATTGTACTTTCAAAAACCTCTATATTTTAGTATATAAATCAATAATTACAGATGGCAACCCCCCTCACCTTCAAAGTATGCACTATCCCTTACGATTTGGCATGGTTGCCTGCTTGTAACAAAAAATGCCATCAAAAGTAATATTTTGAAGCCTTGGCCGGCCGTCTATGATACAAAAATAGATGTGATGAAATAAGAGAAGGAAATTGGAGTGAGTAGACAGGTAAGGAATCAGTGATAGAGATTAAAATAATATTAAAGGAAAGGATCGGATATTATTAATCTTACTTTGCAATGCGTTCTAATATTTCTTGAGTCGTACATCTGCTATTAAAACACTTCATGGTGAAACGACAGTCTTGTTAAATAAGCGATGACAAATGACTAAGAATGCTAATGATATTGTCGTTGCATGCAGAACAACGTCGTTGTTGACTTTGTTTTCCTCTAATAGTTTTGATACAGTTACCCAAATTTTCATCCAGTTCTACAATTTTTGTCACAACTACGGCTGATTGCAGGTTAGTCATAGGCCAGAGCACCAACCGTCTTTCGGCTTGTTTTCATTAGCCTTTGATCAAGTAAACTGCTGATGTAGAAGGTTATTGAGGAACAGGTGTATTAACGATACTTGGAATATCCTAAGTTTGAGAATGGTGGTTTGTTTACGACTGTCGACAAATTGTTAAGTCCTGAGTCGAACCATTTCAACGATGATTGCAATTTCATGGTGTGCCAGTGTATACAGTAGCAATATAAGGATCCGGAACGTTTAGTTTGTTATCCTTGGCTGCGACAGCGTATACTAGCTGGCTTTAGAATAGACTTGCTTTTAACTCTATCTTCAAAACCAGGATTGAGGTGGTGAGACGCCACTGAGACGGAATTTGACTGAGAAAGAATCGCATGAGGAATATACGTTTTTTCCTGTAAACATTCCTTTGATGGTGTATTTGTCATTTATAGTTATTTTATCTCCAGCGGTCTTTTCCTGCTCTTCCGTAAATTCATGGTTGACTTGTAGCACCGTTCACAAGTATGGCGATTATTTTGTCTTCGTTATTAATAACTTGTATAACTAGGCGGGTGCTGGTTGACGCGGCAAGTCCAACCGTAGTGTGGTCCAACAGGTTTTCCGTTGGATTATCGCTGAAACCGGGAAACGTTTAACGATGGGAGGAGTTGAAGAGAGTTTTGAGTCTATATAAAATATAAAGTACAAAGAAAGTCTGATTTAGGCCCCGTTTACACTAGAGCAAAAGTATCCGGATTCACATTGTTTTTCATCCTCATGGGAATAAAACACAATGTGAATCCGGATACTTTTGCTCTAGTGTAAACGGGTTCTTAGTAAAGCGTATCAACGCACGAGGACTTTACACTGAAGGGAACTAAACAGAGAGAAATTGATTTACTGTCTTATACTTTGTTGTCCATGCATGCATGGTTTCCCCTCGAAGCTGTCGTGGTTGTCAAACCAGAACAGCAGATTTCAGTCCTTTTCAGGCCGGACGCATGAAAGGTACCATAGGTAATCGTCTAGTCGATGTGCAGCGAAACAAGGTATATTAGTTTAATAGACCATTGTAGATAAATAGCTAGCTGGGTAGTGGGTATCATATCGTCTAGCATTATTAATTGTCTATAGACACATACAATTAATAAACAATAAGTTTCCAAATGACAACCATGTCCTGCAGTAAATTAAGGGATAAAGGAAATGTTATACTGAATGGATGTGTTATAAACATCAATTTATACTGGTCTCTATTTACTAATTATATGCAACTCACTGATATATCGTCATCTGTGCAGTGATAGATGTGTTCATGTTAAAATGTACAAGAAAATTAACATTTTAATTTATATGTATTTAAACTGAATGTGATTGAAATGTTACTAGTTGCAATATTGTACTGAGATTTTAACAGCATCATGATCAGAATAATATACATTAATTACAGAATTGTCAGTTACTTTCGTGAATAGTGTTGGCGCAACGTACACATTGTCTAATAAGCTACCAGAAGAAATAAACGTAGGTTTTGTTACAATCTGAGTGTAATTGAAAGATTCCATTAAAGACTTGAGAAGTTCAACATGACTGTCATTGAAATAATTAAGATTAAAGTCGCCAAGAATCATGTCAACCATAGGCGTAGATTTTTGGTTTTGTCTGGGGGGGCTCATACTTAGTGACACTAACATCGAGTACCGTAGGTACGAGCCTCCTAGGGGGGTCCGGGGGCATGGCCCCCCGGAAAATTTTTAAAATTAGGGGCTCTGAAATGACATTTCCAGCATTCTGAGAACACATTTGGTGAAATATTTTAGATTTTCAAAACAACATTTTAATGGTGCATTTTGTGATAAATCACATAAGCATACAAATTTAATACAACATTTGTAACCAACTTAAACCACCAGAAAGCGTATATAGGTTGTATATAGGTATTTGCCAAATAACATATACTGGCAATACTACAAGAGTTTTACTTTAAAGTAATCCTACCTTCATTGGAGTATTGTTTTGTTTTGTTTTGTTTTTTCAGCAAAATTTCCGCAGGGGCTGAGCCCCCCTGTAAAATTTCTGGGGGGGCTCGAGCCCCTCAGCCCCCCCATACTCTACGCCTATGATGTCAACTAACTATTAAGGATGTATTTCAAGCAATCTATACTGTAAGATATTGGAGCCGTGCTTTCGATACAGCAATAGGAAAGATTGAATTTCTCGTGATTGGTATATAGTTATTTATCACAAACTTTAGTAGTGCATTTATTGAAGGGAAGTATTCACACTCTCTTATTTCTACGATATTTCTTGTGCAGAGTGCCATACTCGTGTATTTATCCGAGTATCGTGATCCTGACGCTACAGTTTAAAGGGATTGAGATTACGCATAATTTCATTGTCAGAATCATGAGGTAGAAGTTGTGTTTCAGTTAGAGCTATGATATCACTATTGAAAAGTTTAAAATCCAATTTAATGTCAATGCTATGTTTTTTGAGAGATCTTACATTTAAAAGCGATATGGTCAATACGGAGTTGTTAAAATCATTTTGCGATAAAGTTGTTGAGGAAATCGAACATTCATTCCGTAGTCGTTTGTACTCTTCGGTAACTTTAGGATTTGCTTTAACATCTTTACTGGCAATTTGCCCCAAAATGTGAATACCTTTTAAAGAAGTTGAACGGCTTAAGGCAACATAAATTTGTCCATAGTTAAACGTTCTTTGTCTTCTTAACTCGGAACTGATAACAACATTTTCAAGTGTTAGACCTTGAAACTTGTGTACCGTATAAGCCCAAGAAAGCCGGTGCAACAGGAAATTGTACTCTTTGTATTTCTGGAGAAGATGCTTTACCTTGGTCTAATTTTAATCTTTGTTAGTACAGGTTCAATAGGAACTACTTTATGTTCTCTTGCAAAAGAGGTTTTTACCAGTTTTTGCATCATCAAACTTTACCTACAGAACAGTTGGTTTTTGAGTATTTTGATTGACATCAATTTTAAATACAGTTCCCATTTGTCCATTAATGAGTCTATCTGGAATATTGATATTTGTTGTAAGCGTTACCGTAGCACCTTTAATCAAAATTTCATAAGCAAGTCCACTTGTTTCAGACCGTCCTCTTGCTAAAACTCTATCAATATCTTGTTTACTTACATTTGTTGGATATTGATCATTAGCCTTAAGAACAAATAAGGATCCATGCATTTCTTCTAGTTTTTTGTTGTTATGTTCATCAACAGGAACATTTTCAGCCCAGATATGAAGAGCATCTGATGGATAATTAGCATCTGTTTGTGTTATTGATCTTGAATGAATTATTCTAATGTCATAATCTATTTGAGAAGCTGTTCTTATCCTGTTAAGAAGTTCAGTAAATGGCTGATCATTTTTCTGTCTCATGATTTCAATAAGTTCTATTAAGACCTTCCATGGATGACATAGGTTATAAGCATCATTTTTGTAATTGTCAAAAACAGGTAAGAAAGCTGGTGGTGGCCAGGGACGTGGCGAACGAAACATGATTGGGGGGTGTCATATGACAATGACCAACTTTTTACAATGATAAATGAAAATTTTCATATCAGAGACATGGGCAAAGGCGAGAATTGATCGAAAAACGTGTAATGTATGAACGGGTATTTAGGAGCTGGGCAAAACAAGACAAGACAGAAACATTTTATTTTTATGGAAACAATCAAAAGTCACTGAAACTCTGAAAGTGTTTTGAATATTAATCTAAAAGTAACCAATAAAGCAGAAAACATGTTTAACAATTACAGTGGTAATCAGCAGCAGCAATTGCTCGTTTGACCAACTATTTGATATTTAGAATTATTGGGGAGGTGTTGCACCCCCCACACACCCCCAGTCACCACGCCCCTGTTGGTGGCAGTTGGTATAGGTCACCTACGGCTATGATACTAATCCTGCAAATAAGCAAGGGCGCACGTTAGAACGTGATACGTCTTGTAAATAAACTAAACTTTACTTACCTAAAGTTGTTGACCAGGAGACGTTTTGTGCGAGTCGCCGAGTTCGATAAAACCGCTGACGATATGAGCCCACGACGAGCGAGCCGAATACTCTCCGAAGATACGCGAGGGCGGAGGGGGAAGGGAAAAGAGAAGGGGAGTGCAACTACCGAGTACGTGATGGCTTTCAGCCAATAAAATAGTCCGATTAGAAATCTTATCAATACCATTTTCTTTGTTGGTAATACATTAGTCCGTAATTGTGGGAAAAGAGAGATCGTATGATGGTCAGATAAACGAAAGGGTGCTAGTTTTGTTGGCATATTATAATAGCTATTGAGGTTTGTCAAAACTAAATCTAAAATTCTATTTCCTCTTGTTGGAAATTTTACGAGTTGTTTCAAGTGAAAGTGACTTGTTATTTGAGAAATATCTAAACGATTAAAATCACCGGTTATAATAATGCCTGCATTTGGGTAAAGATTTTCTCCAGAGTGTTTAGTATATAATTTATCACACATTCGTCGTATGCACTTGGTGGATGGTAGACGGTCCCGATGATTATGCACGACAGTCCTCGGGGAAGACGACGAGGATTTAATTTGCACCATAGAACTTCGGTACCATTCGGATCATCAAGTTCACTAAGTTCCACCAGTTTAATAGATTCTCTCACATAAATACAAACTCCTCCGTGTTGTGCAAACGTCCTGTCTTTACGAACTATCGAAGGCTTTCACTGGTGTAAGCGAGATGAGGACTCTGAGTTACTTTAATTCGTAGAATATCACCGCTAGTGTATGGACCTGGGTTTGTTAGGATATCCTTAAATATTGTGATGTCTATAGGCGAGTCGTGATCTAGGATAACCAAGCTTGTCAAACCGCGTTTTGACCATTTGGTGAGCGGGAGAAAGAGGAGGAGGAGGAGGAGAAAGAGGAGGAGGAGGAGAAAGAGGAGGAGGAGAAAGAGGAGGAGAAAGAGGAGGAAGAGAAAGAGGAAAAGAAAGAGGAGGAGGAGAAACAGAAAGAGGAAGAGAAAGAGGAGGAGGAGGAGGAGGAGGAGAAAGAGGAGGAGGAGGAGGGGAAAGAGGAGGGTGAGAAAGAGAAGGGGGGGAGGAGAAAGAGGAAGAGAAAGAGGAGAAGGAGGAGAAAGAGGAGAACGAGGAGGAAGAGGAGGAGGAGGAGAAAAAAAAAGGAGGAGGAGGAGGAGGAGGATAAAGAGGAGAACGAGGAGGAGAAAGATAAATAAATAATAAGAAATTCTCTGGGAATATTTATTCTGCTCCTGCTCGCTCCTGGCTCCGAGCCCTCAGCTCCTGGCTCCGAGCCCACAGTTCCTGGCTCCGAGCATTCAGCTCATGGCTTCGAGCCCTCATCTCCTCTGAGGGTTCGGAGCCAGCAGCTGAGGGCTCGGAACCAGGAACGAGCATGAGCAGAATAAATATTTCCGGAGAATTTCTTATTATTTATTTATCTTTCTCCTCCTCGTTCTCCTCTTTATCCTCCTCCTCCTCTTCTTTATCCTCCTCCTCCTCTTTCTCCTTCTCCTCTTCCTCCTCCTTTGTTTTCTCCTCCTCCTCTTTCTCCTCTTCCTCCTCGTTCTCCTCTTTCTCCTCTTTCTCTTCCTCTTTCTCAACCTCCTCTTTCCCCTCCTCCTCCTCCTATTTCTCCCTCTTTTCCTCCTCCTCCTCTTTCTCTTCCTCTTTCTGTTTCTCCTCCTCCTCTTTCTTTTCCCCTTTCTCTTCCTCCTCCTCCTCCTTTTTTTTCTCCTCCTCCTCTTTCTCCTCTTCCTCCTCGTTCTCCTCTTTCTCCTCCTTCTCCTCTTTCTCTCCCTCTTTCTCCTCCTCCCCCTCCTCTTTCTCATCCTCCAATTTCCCCTCCTCCTCTTTCTCCTCCTCCTCTTTCTCCTCGTTCTCCTCCTCCTCCTCCTCTTTCTCTTCCTCTTTCTCCTCCTCCTCCTTTCTCCTCCTCCTCTTTCTCCTCCTCCTCTTTCTCCTCCTCCTCCTTCTCCTCCTCCTCTTTCTCCTCCTCCTCTTTCTCCTCTTCTTTCTCCTCCTCCTCCTCTTTCTCCCCCTCCCCTTTCTCCTCCTCCTCTTTCTCCTCCTCCTCTTCTTATTCTCCTCCTTTTTCTCCTCCTCCTTTTTCACCTCCTCTTAAAATGTGTGTTTTGGTAGCGTTTTCCTCATTTAGACACTGACTGTCAAATAGAGATGTTGATCAAAAAGCACAAACCGTTTCTTGAACATTGATGTACAAGTGAACCTATTCAACAGTGAGCTCTGTTGGAGACTGCAAGGCCCGAGCAAATTAGATGCATTTGTGATTGTATGTTGAACTTTTTTTCAATGCAATATCAATTATCACATGCTTTGCTTGAAGAAGTTTGGCCTTATAGCGACGACATATTAATTTTGGCTTGTCCCCGAAGTAATTTTATGAGAAAAAAGCAGATACTGGTTCAAGTCGTACTGTTTCAAACACGTCAGAAACCGACCTTATTGATGTAAACATTTGAACTGAAGTAATGACAGTAGGGTAAAGTGTATAAGTGAAAACTGATTACTATTACTTGTAAGGATATAAGTCGAGTGCCTTTTGATAATGACGTAACCGAGAACCTCGGGAATTAGTCGGAGAGCTATCGGTTATGACGTATTACACGGAGGGGGGGGGGGGGGGTTGAGTAACGGCTAGGATTAGGGGGTTAGATAAAAGTTAGGGTTAGAGGGTCCCAAAGAAGCCTGTGACGAATGAAGGACGCGATGCGGTTTCGCTATGGTAACACTGCTAATGACCTTCTCGCCTAGACTTGCCTAAGGGCTTAATCCCCTGACCCCTAATGAGTTTCTCTTTTGTCTTCTGCACGTGCACTGAGGATAAATATGTAAATATGGGTGGCGGTATGGGAGGAGACAAAGTGTATTCATGAAGCGGGACTAATTATGAAATAAAAATCTCTCCTGGACACATTTGGTCCTTGAGAATCTAATGTAATTTAAGTTGTCACTAAAACCCTAAACGTTTTAATTTCTCTAATTAAGTAAACTGTGAATCACACTTGTTTCAGTAAACATCAATTCAACTGGTTGATAGGGTGCGTCATGATTGAGTAACAACACCGCTGAAATCTCGCTTTGTGAGACCGACTTTGTGAGAGGTTACCTGGGCTGTTTTTCCCCGTGTAAACACGATTGACCGGGCTGGCTCGCCTACCTGGGCTGGCATTAAAAGCTTCGTACACGCGACAAAATTTGTTTTTATCAGCTTTTTTCGACATATTAACAATTCACAAGTTCTGGTTGTTCATATACAGTTCATATTTAAACGAATGAGACTTCGTATCTTACTAGAACTGACAAATTACGCAATTAGCACAACAAACAAGCTAGACGAGCTAGCCCGTCTCATGTAAACAAAATAAAAATCATCTCGGCAAAGTGGGCTAGCTCGGGTATATAAACTCAAAATTGCAAGACTCTTTCCCATTATGGGATGATCTAGGACGGAGGTTCGCAATTCTAGCAACCAATTTTTATTTACATGTACATACATATTATATATGCAAAGTCAAAATTCCACTCAACCAACAAAAATTTAACAGACAGGTGAGAAGAGGATGTGCCTGGAAACGTATTGTGTTTCAATAAAGTTCTCTTGATGTTACATATCGGTTTACAAAGGTGAGTTTGTTTTGGACTTTGAAGGCTGTCAAGGGTACGAGTTCAGTTTCTTAATTGAAAGTACTTTTCTTTCAGAATGGGCTCTAGAAAGAAAATTTGAAAAAGAGCTTCATGAGCAAACCGACGAAGAACTTGACAAAAACCTGAGAGTCTTCTATGCAGAAGTCAGAAACAAAGAAGGAGAAGACTACGGAAAATCAACACTTTTAAACCTGCGAAGCGGAATTGAACGCCATCTCAATTTCCCCCCTTACAACAGGGGAATAAAGTTTTCTAAAAACCCAGTTTTCAAGAAGTCGAACATGATGCTCGACGCAAAAATTAGAAATTTAAAGCAACAGGGTAAACAAAACGTAGAGCACAAACCTTGCATAACGACGCCAGATCTGCATAAGCTAAAAGTCCATCCCGTAATCTCCCCTTCGACTCCTCTTGGTCTTTTGAGAAACGTTTGGTTTCACACAACTCTATACTGGTGCCGAAGAGGGCGAGAAGGCCAACGAAACCTAACAGCTTCCAGTTTTAAGCTTCTTGTGGATGAAAATAATCGACCGTATGCGACCATGACCCACGACGAGTCGTCAAAGAATCATCCAGGTGGAATTGGCGACACCGAAAGTTTTGAGAAGGAAGGCAGGATGTATAAAGCATCCGACGACCCAAGTGATGGCTTCAACGCTTTACAGTTGTACATATCTAAGCTCAACCCGATGTGTACAGCATTCTACCAGTTTCCAAAGCGAAAGTGGTCTCCAGACGACTCAATTTGGTACGAAAATCGCCCGCTTGGCGTAAACAAATTGGCGGTTATGATGAAAGAAATCAGCGAGGAAGCGCGGCTGTCAATGAAATACACCAACCATTGTGTGAGAGCCACCGCAATTACCCTGTGGTCCAATGCAGGTCTGGAAAATCGGCATATTATGGCTATATCTGGTCATCGAAATGAACAGTCATTAAAGAGCTACAACGCTCGTCCTTCCTCAGCGCAGCTTCAGCAAAGCAGCGATGTCTTGTCCAGATCTCTCGAACCTTCAACTGCCAACCTTCAGCTTCGTATGTCTCAACAACAGGCCCCAATGTTTTCAGAAGCAACTTCGATGGCTCAGACCAATTCCTTCTACGGGGGATCCAGCTTCACCAACATGTTTTCTGGTTGTTCGATTGCCACCGTAAACGTCTGTGTTAATAATCCACGCCGTGAAGTTAACGACGACGAACCACTTTCTCAGCGACGGCGCTGATCACTACGTTTTTCTTTGTATCATATCTCCGATTTCAGAAGACTTCATTATTTGTCCTTTTTCATTAAATTGTGTTGTATTTCAAGCCGAAAACGTGTGCTTGTTGCGTACGAATAGCTTTTCGTCTATAGGTGGTTTTCACTGTGACGTCACAAAATTCTAAAATCTAAATTATTAAACCTATAAAGCTGGTTGTTTTATATATTTTGTAGATCGTTATTGCGAGTATTTCTGGAAAATTTTGAGTCGATGCAACTATTCGTTCTTGAGTTACAGCATTTTGAATTATATTATTGCTGACGTCAGCATAATTTTCAAATGTCGTTAAAAGTCACTTTGTACACGCAATTCAACGTACAAAGCTTGGTTAAGCTTTAGAAGTGACATCTAATTGCATCTGATGTACAATCTGAAAATTCTGGTTGAAACTACACTTTTTATGAGCATTTGGTTTTTGGCCGCCATGTTTGTGTACCTCGCAGACGTCAATTAGGTACACAAACATGGCGGCCAAAAAACAAATGCTGGTAAAAAGTGTAGTTTCAACCAGAATTTTCAGATTGTACATCAGATGCAATTAGATGTCACTTCTAAAGCTTAACCAAGCTTTGTACGTTGAATTGCGTGTACAAAATGACTTTTAACGACATTTGAAAATTATGCTGACGTCAGCAATAATATAATTCAAAATGCTGTAACTCAAGAAGGAATGGTTGTATCGACTCAATATTTTCCAGAAATACTCGTAATGACGATCTACAAAATATATAAAACAACCAGCTTTATAGGTTTAATAATTTAGATTTTAGAATTTTGTGACGTCACAGTGAAAACCATCTATTCAAACCTCATGCTGAGAGCTCGAGGAATATTTTGTGATCATGTGAACAGCCAATGACGTTTCTTGTGCGAGTAAGGAGAATTTAACTTTTCATGATTTTAATAAACGAATCTTATTTCAATGTTTTTCTTGTTTTCACTGTGTTATTTTATAAAAGAAATAGAAAACATTTTCCGTGTTTACATACAGTTATAGAAACACTCGTGAAAGTTTGGGAGAACTCGAAATGGCGTGGAAACACTCGCCCTGCGGGCTCGTGTTCCCACTTTAATTTCTCGTTCTCCCAAACTTCCACTCGTGTTTCTATAACTGTATGTAAACACGGAAAATGTTTTCTATTTCTTAATGAACGCAGGGGCTGATCCAGGAATTTTCCCCACTTAGGAGGGTACGGGGCATGCCCCCCAGGAAAATGTTTGAAATTTGGGTCTCTGAAATGGCATTTCCCACATTCTGACAACACTTTTAATAAACATTTTTGAAGTTTTAAAACATATTTTTTAGCACATTTTAAATTTAAAAAAAAAAAGTATCAAAATTGGATTTGGATTAGTGAGTGAGGTCTTGTAATAGTTTGTAAGTGTGCAATTATTTTTTTCTAAAAATAATACAATACACTAAACAGTAGAGATATTCAGAGCATGCCTAGAAAATACCAAAAATGCCAATTCTTGCAGTCAGTGAATCCAACATGGACAGCCTGACCAAAACACAAGTGAAGGTCTAGCTGAATTTGATGCGCTGCATAATCCAGAGCAAGGGGTTTGAAATCAGTGTTTTCCTTCTCTTAGGTGGACTGCCTTCCATGGCTTTGAGCCCGACCTACCCGCCTTTTACACATCTACCCAAACAGACAATCTCTGGTTAGGAAAAGCTTTGATTAGTGTCCATAATGGGACATTTCAAAGGCAGCTCTAGGAGCTCAACCCTCTACATCATCCCAGTCATCCTAAATCTCAACTAATCCAAGCCACTACCCACCATTACCAATATATGTTACTATGACCTGTCAGGTTTTCAGGCACCAGATACCCATCTTTTACACCTCTATCCCAAGCAGACAATGTCTGGTTAAGAAAAGCTTTTATTTATGACCATAATGGGACATTATTAAGGACATAAAGGAGCTCAACTCTCTACATTATCCCAGTCATCCTAACCCTTGAGCCCCCAACTAATCTAAGTCATTACCCATATCCCTGTTTACCATATGATTTCAATTTTTGAGACTATGGAAGTACAGGCATATAAACATTGAATACTAGAATTAAGCAGATATTGTACAAGCCAGATAATAAAATGCAAATAATAACTGTAATACAGCACATGTAGTTATTGGTTCATGTGGATAATCAGTATTTAGTACTGTAGCTACACATGTGTATATATATATTATATACTGTATTATATACTGTAATAATTAGCAATGTATGGCAAGAGTGCTTCAGCTTTAAACAGTTTGAAGTTCTAATTTGTCTTTTGAATACAAACTGCCACACTCTCACAAAGATTGAATTAATCATATTTATATTGATAAACCATGAAGCAAGATCAAATTTCCAGCATTCATTAACATATTATAGATCAAATACAAGCAAACGCGAAGTCTAACCCAAGAGTAAATCTAATTATCATAAAGACTATAATGATATTCAAATCATACTAGGGTTTCTTAAGCCTAGTTTTCATATAATCGCCGGCGATCGCCGCGGATCGTTCGATCGCTGTGTTGAACGATCGCTGTGGATCGCTAGCGATCATTACGATTGTTTCCATATGATCGCTCATGTCGCTCATGTTCATCGCGCGTAAGAGCCCGCTTACATATCGTTCAGCGGACATTGTATCAAAAACCTGAGCCATCGATAAAAACGGTCAAAGCATGTCAAAGCCCATCTGACGCACGCGCATTGACAAGTGGCTTCATATATTGAGAAAACATGGAGGATGACGGAGAATTGTTTTTATAAGCAAAATATTTGTTTCTGTTGTATCTGAAAGGAACCGGGATTTGAACGGCATCTGAACGGCCTGAACCAGACGGAGGATTCTTTCGCTTCTTCAACCATCGGCCATAAGCAGTCTTAACAACTTTAATTCAGTATTTACCAAATAAGGCTTGACACGAACGGGACAAGTCCCATGCAAGGTGTCAGCCAAAACTAAAAATATACAAACTATTAAATATTACAAACATTTAAATAGATAAAATTAGGTATGACAAGGACACGTCCTACACAAAGAATAAGTGCAGGGTAAGTCAGGATCAAATATTGTTATCAAAAGTTCCTTGTAAGTCTTATACAGAAATGTTTTAAAGCTACTAAGAGTTAGAAATGTACTAGGTGGAGCTATCTTAAGAATAAAGTTCCATAGATTAACAATTCTGTTAAAATACGATGATTTAAAGGTGCTGGTTTTGCAGAAAGGGGTCTGCAAGTACAGTGACGAGCCCCGTCTTGTTTGACTACAGACAATAGGTGTAAAAATTTCTGTATCAAGGTCAATTAGACCACATCTACATTTATAATAAAAAGTCAAATCTTTGATCTCTCTATCATAATCCTTGTATTCTTGTGTCCTTGTTTTCAATTTTCTTGTGTCATTGTGTCCTTGTATTCTTAAATTTAGTTTCGGCCGAATGAGGATCCAGTCCAAATTTTTCGCCGATTGCTTTCCAGGCATTCATCTTCATATATTTGCCCTTGTAATCCTTGCAATATTTATTATATAAGCATTCATATTTGTGAATTTCTTCCATAAATATTTCGGTATCCGCCATGTTCAAACATCGTGCTCAACTGAATGAGAAAATAGACGCGTTGCAATGGCAACGACAAAAGCAGTGCATTGTGGACTACTATTGGATCGCCTCGTGGAACCAAAGAAGCGATCGCTAACCATAATAGAGGAGGCGCGTATCCTGCAAAATGACGTTTCAGCCTCTAAGCCAATCGTAAATCGTAATTTCGAGGAAATTCAGCCAATCAGGAACGTTAAAAAAACAACCAACTTCATCAAAAAGTGACTAACTGCTTTCCTTCGTCAAATTCATCAGGCCAAGGGCCTGCATCACATTCGCGGCTTGGAAATGACTCTAAACCCGATCCTTGTTTCACCCAATATGTCCCGTGCCTTCCTCTGCTTCCCCTGAAAGTCTACAGAATAGCGGCCCCTACTAGCGTAAAGAAAACGGAAAAACTGGGCAAATTTTCTTACCAGAACTGGAGTCTCTGTAGATGGGAATAGAACGAACTTGTTCCTAGAAAATTATTTTATATTTGCAGGACATTGTGTAAATTTTTGGCTACGTGCAACAAACGACGCATAAAATTATATTCACGTCAAATTTTCACTTCGTCGCGCGACTTGGTTGACGTAGTGTAAATCCGCCCCTGGAACGTATATTATATTTATAACACATTTACTTTTACAAATTTACACAAATTACAATTAATTATAGCCAATTGTAATCTTAATTCCAATAGTCATTTATATCGACAATTACATTAATTTTTTCTGACTTGAATGGAAGAAGGATTTCGAAATTCGAAACAGTTCTCCTTTCGCAATTCGCAATTTCTATATCACTTTCTAGTTTACTTGAATAGAAAAGGTATTCCGAAATTCGGAACAACTTTTCTATATAATTCGCAATTTTTACTAATATTTGTTGACTGGAATGGAAAAAGTATTCCGAAATTCGGAACAACTTTTCTTCGTAATACACAATTTCTAGGAATTTTTCTTGCTGAAATGCATAGGAAATTATAAATCAGGACAATTTGCTGGCTTATTGCGATAAAAATAAGACGATAACAATTTTCGACCAAACCAATGAAAAATAACCCAATATATGAGCTGCATAGTCTCTGTTCAAGGCAAATTATGTGTTTTATGCGTAATACAAAATGTACCTCGCAGAATTCAACAATTTATAACATATTTTTTCAGTAAAATTCTGAATTATTTTTATTTTAACTAGATTTGTCGTTCTGTGCGTTAGCTTTTTGTAATGTGTAAGTTTTTGGGATGAAAACTCTATTTTTGCGACAAAAGTCGTAAAATAACGCACAATATCGAAAAAATCGCTGAAAAAAATTGCTTTGGAAAAACCCGTTTTAGTTTGGAACGCGTAGTCTTGTACAAACATTCAAATGTATGTTAAAGTGACTTTTATTCTGGTGTTTTGACTTCTGTGTTACAGATTTTTATTTACTGTAATTCATGTTCAATTTTTTTCCTAGAGGAAGTTGATGAAAACATCGCTACGACCAAAACCTAATCAAACCTCTTACAGAATACAAAAAATTATAAACATTTACTTCCAATCCTTTACAAAGTTTTGTTTTAAATTTATGATATTTGATGTGTACAACATTTCAGTGATGAGTACCTAGTATTTTGCACTTTTGTTTGTTTTAACAAAAACTACAGACGCCATTTTGAAAAAGAATAAACAAATCAACAGTACAGTGAAGTGGTATAAATGAACGGATAAGTCCGTTTTAAAATCTCACACTTTAAATGAAAACTTCGAGGGGAGACTGAACGAGTAATGTCAGTGCAGTTTTGAATAAGTACCAGGTTAATTTCTTCTCAAAAACCACATTTTGAAGAACAATTTCTTGTCAGTGATATAATGATTCACTCAGTAGACTAATCAAAATAAATCTTTGAATTTATCTCTGAAATTATACTTAGTCTAATAAATTATAGAAGAAATTTGCATGCTTTGACGCGCTATAATCTTTGAAAAGTACGCGTATTCCCGTGTTACAACCAATTTTATTTCACTAATAATACTTATATATATCCATTTTCAATATTTTAGTTATGTTGTTAATGTCCTTATTGCGTTGAAAGATCCCACAGATCGCGAGAAGATGAACAAAGCAGATAAATTAATCAAACGACAGCAAGGGAAAAGATATAATAAGAAGGATGATGTTGTTCTTCCACTCGAGTGGCTTCACCCTAAAGATGGTCATCATATTGAGTCTATTGAAAGCCTTCTAAATCATGACGATCTTGTTAAAAAAAAAAATAGGTCTTCTGGAACTGAAAAAAAAAGACCGGGCAGAGAAGTAATTGAAGGTTTTCTTTTTGAAAAACAAATTACAAAATGGGAAGGCACCGTTAAACAAATCAAGAGCGACTGGCAAGGAACAATCGTGTTTAAAAATTATCTTGATGTACGCTTTGTTCCACAGAGTGTACAACCATCTATGCCAACAACTGGGAACATCGTGCGATTCTGCTTATCATTTGACAGATATGGTCTTAGTGCTTGGTCAGTTGTACATGCGGTTGATCGCAGCCAGCCTAGACATTTGCCAGAAATTGTTAGTAGTAACGAAGATTCTTCCTCTGAAAATAGTGAAGGCAAGGAAGATACGGATAGCGAGTTAACAGCCGTTACATCTCTTTTTGCATTACAAGTACCTGAAGAAAGAAATAAGAACTGGGACGATTATAGCGGTCAACTTATGCAGGGGGTAGTTGTCTCTGCAAATCCAGACAGCGGCTACGGCTTCTTAAGGCACCCAGATGTTTCAGGAAAGCTATTTTTTCACGCTTCTCAGCTCGTCAACCCCGTGAAATCATTAGCTGGAACAATCTCGAAATACATGGCACTGGAATTCAAAGTTGAAATACTAACTGAAAAGACGCGTGCTGCAGCTATTCGTGTACTGAAGGTGAGGAAGTGAAGCTTCTTAGCTTTTTATACTATTTGCAATGCGAGTACAGTTGAACCCCCGCTAATGCGAAAGAAATCCAGTTAGTCCCTTGGTTTTCACCCTATTTCCCCAGTATTTCCTATGTCGGCTAACTCGAACTCCCCAAGAACTAACTTTATTTCTTCTTGACTTATGGCTTATATATCTCGTTAACTTGAACTCTGCTTTTTAAACGTTGGTCGCGGTAAATCTCAAATTGTCGTAACATAATTGATTGATCTAAAAGACCAATAAAAATTTGGTCACTGTTGACATACAGTATAATACGTCAGGCTTGAACTGGGCATTGCTAAAATAATGGCTGCCATTATTTCAAGGCAAAAGTAGCACAGTGGCCAGTCCATGCAGCCTGTGGAACGTAAAGTAATTTTGTTTCCGGAAAGACTCGGTAAAAGACCACAAGATTTACAGATTAGCCTGAGACATAATTAGTAATTAGCTTCTAAAAATACTTGTGTGCATGGACACAATTTTAATACGACAAAATGTTTCTTTACTTTATATATCAGTTCTTTTTGTAAGAATGTTACAAATTTCATCATCAGTTTACACGGAATTTGCATACCAGACTTCTCCATCGCCAAAGTTAGAAGCTTCATGGCTTTAATAATTGCGCTACAGGAACTATAATATATAATGCATGGATCCTCCAGTAAAAAGGTTGTTTTAGAAAGCGTTCACTTTTTCCTTGTTTTACTCTGCTAACTGAAACTATTTTTCGTTTTGTTAATTGTTCGATATTGCAACCAGTATGGTTAATTTATTTTTTAAAAACTTGTGATATCATAATATAAAAATTAACTTGAGTTGTCTTTTTTTCATAAATAGAATGAAGAAGTTTCGTCGACGGTTCAAGAATTTTTGGTCAAGTTGCGTGAGTAAGTACAATTATTAACATGCTTTGTTGGAATTTTTCTGCATGCAAAACGCTTGATATCCAGTATTCATACACCAGTAGTGCTAATATGATGTTATACCATGGGATATTATAGATTTGGTCTCCTTACGAGAGTCGAGA
Source organism: Paragorgia papillata (assembly GCA_035771165.1). Lineage (NCBI taxonomy): Eukaryota > Metazoa > Cnidaria > Anthozoa > Scleralcyonacea > Coralliidae > Paragorgia > Paragorgia papillata. The sequence goes on from JAWNZC010000337.1 coordinate 5,440,087, forward strand.
ATCCTGTTTCTGGGGATAAAGTCTCAACTATAAGTCGTCACCGTGATATAGAATAAAAATGTGGATTTTCTTCCACTGCCGTTGTCAACCAAAACATGCATGTGTTGACTCCAGTGGGATTTGAATTGGCATCTTTTCCGTTACTGCATGGTCTGCTGATCTACATGTTGAGCTATCGAGCCATGGAAACCCTAAGTAATAGATAAGAGAATAACCCGCGCGCTGATGTTACAGTAGATATATTTTGAGATCTCAAAGTTTTAAAGTTGAGGCCAATTCTGCGGCGTTTTGGGGACACTGTAATTTCTTCTGGCGAAGATAGACTAAGGTTTTCCGTTAAAAATAAAACGAATTCTACTGGTTTATTTTTATCTTTTTTGTATCGATAGTTTGGCTATTGGTTCGTTGGTTTTTCTGTCATTGCAAACATGCAAGCGGAAGCCATAATATTAAAAGACTTGTAGGATCATATAGTCTGTTACGCTACTGCTTCCTTGGTCATTTTATTTCAGTTCCCTCCTCTGAGCTCGATCGCGCGACTGCTTAAACTTGTTTGCGACGCCGAATAAAAATTTGATCTTCCATGCAGACAAAGTGTTTACTGACTGTTATACATATCATTTCGATCGCCGTGACCATGTTTCAAATACTCGATAGCGAATGGACTAATTTATAGGAGCAACCATCAAGACATGTCGGCCACATAGAATCATATTGCTCCTTGGTTTTTCTCTGATTAATTTGGGGCGAATCGCAAGCTTCCCCCCAAACAAAATTTTTAGCGCCTCAAACATTCCTTTGATCATCGTTTGTCAATCTCGTTTATAAATTATGACGTCAAGAGCCCTTGGCCCTGTGATTGGTAGTAAATACTGAAACACACCTACCAAAATACAGGTCGGAGAAAAATGGCGCCATGCAGGTGGGGAAAAGTCCGTTTTAATTTCCTCCTCGATCCCCGCCAAAAAAGGAACGGGCTTTGGGAAAGTCTAGCTTTGTGTTTCCTTGACCACTGCTATATACAAGTGGTTTTCGAATTAAAATTTGCCTTATCTCGATAGCCCGATTATACTATCCTAAATTGAGTTGTCGCATCGACAACTGTTGTATATAATTGTTGTAGAAGTTGAACCTGGTTTATAAATTTTGAAATCCGATATATGCTATCAAAACAAAAATAAAAAAATTAACCGATTTTTGCAAATGCTAACATTTTAGGCAATAATAAAAAGTCACAAATCAGTATAATTATGTGGTTATAAACTTGTTTAATTTGTTTTTCTTCTTACAATATTGAAGCTGATCTTAATATAACAAACCGAGCTGTTCAAAACGCGAACTGTTCGAACTGACATAAAATATCAACGTTTTCCTAAAATTAATACTGGAATTCAAAATGACATCAATCTAAAAGAGCTGTTATCCGAGACAATTTTTAGGCACGATTTTAAGGCAACATGTTGCGTTAAAAACCATAGTTAAAAATTGGCCCAGCATGTAACATGCATCACCTTAACATTATTTAAATTAGAACTAGAAGTTACTATCGTGAGTGAAGTGCTGCCTCAAATGGGACAAAAACGTTTAGCCTACTCCACAGGAAACTCTGTGCAGTCTATCCCAAGATTTCACTCTCCACCCAAGATTGCCCACTCCACCCAAGTTTCCCCACTCCACCCAAGTTTGCCCACTCCACATAAGTTTGCCCACTCCACGCAAGTTTTTCTCACCTCTTCACCATAACAGCAGATAAGAGCCCACAGAGTTGCCTGCGAAGGAGGCTGGAAAGTCCAAAAATTTCATCTTAATTACAATAGACAGAGTATTTACACATCTCTTCTATATTTTTAATTATACCTAAGATTGAAAACTACAAGTTACTATAACTTATCGCTTGACATGATATGGCAAGGGTTTTGACAGGATATACACACAATTAGTATACAAATATTAAATAATCATGCCTCTTGCTCTAGTGCTGTGGCAAGGCTGTCAGTGCAGTTCCGGGCCGCTTAGTATGTTTTGCCAAGTCTGGAGCTGCCTTTAATAATAATGGAAACTTTATTGAAATACTTTATATGTAATAGATAAAATACGATCTTACTTGTGAAATTAATAATGGATTATTGATGAACGACAGTTCACAATAGTACTATAATGAATAATTACTTATGTAGAGAGTTATATTCCCCTTGGTATTCTAGCGATGGTCTAATTTGAATTTACAAGTTATGCACTCGTTTATTGCATTTCAAAGTTAACGTGGTTGCAGTAAAGATGTCAATGCAACGTTTTCGTGCGGCAAAAACTGCAGAAGAAGAAAAGTGTTTACTTGCAGAAGCAACACCTAAAAACACTGTCTATAATACCAAATGGGCATTAAAGGTTTTTGAAGTATGGCAGTCGACTCTCTCGAACAAGAGAGCAATACAAGAGACTGTTGGCTTTGAGGGAGTGGTTTTAGCTAATGTCAGGATTTAACTGTTCCTATATACATGAAATGACTACGTATACTGTAAACTTCTGGTTGTGTAAGTTCATTACCGAAGTTGCGAAGCAGAATGGCGAACGGTACCCGCCGAAAAGTTTGTACTTGCTGATATGTGGAATCAATCGCCATTTACTGGACTTAAAGGGAGAGAATGGAGTCAATATTTTGGCGAAAGGCGAGAGAAGGTGAGTAGGTAGGGATTGAATAATTTGTGAATTTCTTGTTAATCAATAGGTGACTTTGAATAAACGTCACGCTGTTGAGGACGGGGCAACCAGAACGTGGGTAAAGTTAATGAATGCTAATTGTTGCTTGGATTTCAGGTTTGCTTTATTTCGATTCGTAAAACATTAGATGCAGAGATGAAGAATGCGACAAAAAGTGGCATCGCGGTAGCATCGAAGAAAGAGGATCGCAAAGAAATTACAGCCGAAGAGGAGACTCTACTCTGGGAGAAAGGACTATTAGGAGCCGCAACAGCTGAGTCGTTACTTTGTACGATTTATTTTTATAACGGGAAAATTTTTGGTCTGCGGGCTGGTGAGCATAGATTGCTTAGAAAATGTAATATAATTATCCAAGATAATTTCATTATTTTCGACGAAAGTCTTTCAAAAACGTTTCACGGTGGATTGAAGGACCTGACAAAAAAACCTCGTTGTGTGAAACATATATAAGTGCCACGAAATTAGAGAAATACATTCTCCTTGTTTGCTGTCTATGTATTCGTTGTATTTGAGCAAAGTGGCAATTCATGCAAAATCAATTACTAGTTTCTATTTACGACCACATAGGAGTGGGAAGCTTGCATACGAAAATAGTGCAATAGCTGTATGCACTTTAAACAAGATTTTACCGGAGTTGTGCCAAAAGGCTGGTTTGGAAAGAAAAACGGCTCATAGTTTGCGGATAACATGTGCCAGCAGATTATTCCAGAATTCAGTCGAGGAGAAGCTGGCACGCGAACGGACAGGCCACAGATCGAATGCCCTCTTTTCCTATCAGAAGGCGAGTACAAATCAGCTCGATATGGTGAGTGAAGTTTTAGGGCCAAGCATTGATACTCGTCAGAAGAAGGACTTGCCGATTAGTGATTTATTTGAGGAAACGATACCAGATGATGTACTAGCCAATATTACTAGCCATATCAGATGATGTGCTAGCCAATATTCCTATACCTGAACCTGAGAACCTGGTTGATAGTTTATTTGGCGAAACCATACGGGATGATGTAGTAGGCAATATTGTTATACCTGACCGTGATCGCCAAACTGATTGTGGCATGAATCAATTTTGGACAAATCCAGTGTTTAACAACTGTAAGATTAAGTTTGTTGTGAAGAAGTAACTCTTGCTTGCTAGATATTTGGTTTCAATTGTTGTAAGTGTGTAATATTTTCTTGCAGTCGCGGGAGGTTTAAGTGTGAAATCTGTATCAAAGTTAATGAATTAATTAGCTCAGTAAGAAATCTATATGAAAGTTAATGAATTAATTAGCTCGAAAACTACATCATTGTTCTTTTAATTCTATTCACTAACCCCATGTTTTCCCTGTTACTTTTCAAGCCCTCCCCTTGCTTTTAGATACTCGACCTTTATTGAGATTTATTATGTTAGTCATGTGACTTGAATGCCGCGTTAGGATTCGTTCTTAACCTCATTAATTATTCATGAATTTCACAAATATATATACAATTATAAATCTCACTAATTAAGGCAATTTATAATTGACTACTTGAACCTATTTATTGTTTACAACTATATAGAAAAATTTGAATTTAAAATGTATCTTCAAATGTTCATTAAGTCTGGATTTGTCCAAGCCTTGTTTCTACAACAAAATATATAGTATGTTGTTCTAATGGCGATAGACATTATTTTCTTAATACAAAAATTTTGGTGATTTTTATCAAGACCTAGATCGTTTAACATCTCCAAAAAGGTAATAATAATAATAATAATAATAATAATAATAATAATAATAATAATAATAATAATAATAATAATAATAATAATAATAATAATAATAATAATAATAATAATAATAATAATAATAATAATAACGATTTAATGAAGCATCTCTACGTGGTAGCTCTACATCTTCAGTTAGCAAATAAATAGATTGGTAAACAGGTATGCAGTATCTGTTGTAGACAAAACTGGCCGTGACATTCTGGACACGCTGGAGATTTTGTTGAGATACGCTAGTATTGGGTAGTGAACCACATCGTTATAATTGATCTTTGAGAGAACAAGGCTTTTTGCCAATTGTTTCTTTACATGGAAGGGAGGAAGATTTTTCAGTTTCCGCAAAATTGATAGCACTCCATAGCAAGATGATATTGTTTGCTTCGTTTGCTCATTCATAATATCATACAGCAAGGTACCATAGAGCCCATTTTGCAGATTTGTATAAGTAAAAATACACACACGCAGATAGTAGCGTCTGATCAGAATGCTGATCAGTGCAAACACAATGAACCCACACACATATACACCTAAAAATGGAAGAAAACAACCGTGAAATCTCCTACCAAGAAACTTATATCTTACCTCGACAAGATAAACTCTCCAGCACGGCTTGACTTGTTGCATTTCCAGTTCAGAAAATCGGTTATCTGGAAAACGCGGGTGGCGGGTACCGGATAGCGGTATGGAAAATGCGGGTATGGAAAATGCGGGTATGGAAAATGCGGGTATGGAAAATGCGGGTATGGAAAATGCGGGTATGGAAAATGCGGGTAATAATTTTAATGAATAATAATAATTTTATATATACATTTTTGCATATCGAAACCAAAAATGACAAAGATATTCTATTTTTTGTTGAAAATATCCCTTAAAATTTCACTAAAACGGCCATAAAGTCATTAGGATTTGCTCAATTGAGAAACGCATGCGTACTTTTTTGCACATAACAATTCTGGTTTGAGTGAAACTTCTGTTGTTAGCAAAACTTATAAATTGGCAGAAATTATAGGTTTTTCTTATGGCGTCATACAAACGAAAGAACTTCATTCATATATATTATGTGCAGAATATCTAGGATAGGGATCAAATTGTAAACGGCTCTACAAACTCTGTGGTCAAATCAAATTTTCCCTAACAATGAGTGATTGTTGAGGGTCCGTCCTGAATGGTAAAATGGGAATTAGGATTTTCTGCATTTCCATCACTGACAAAGGGATCATAATTCCACTAAGAATGGGAAAATATTTAGTGAAGAGAGCACTGAGTTGACCGGGATTTCATAAAATTTTTGTAAATGTGAGGTGGATTTGCCGTGAATTTCATGCGCGTTACCCGACTAGTTGATAGCCAAGATTGTTAACTACATGCCGACAACGACACAACGTAGACAATAGTTAGTCTTCCCGGACATCAAAATATATAATTTTCGATAAAATGCCTTACGTCAAGGTGATGTTACACGGGCGACGATTTTTATGGCAACATGTTGCCGCAACAAAATTTCGTTAAAAATCGTTGAAAAATGGCATGTTTACACACGCATCAAAGTTTTTGTAATTTTGTTGCGGCAACATGTTGCGTTAAAAATCGTTGCCCGTGTAACATCAGTGAACTTTAGTTTGTTTTTACGTCGCATTTGCTTCAGCCTAAAACGAATTGAGTTCGTCTACACTAGGGAATTAAATTTTTGTATATGTAGTGTTGTCGTTTCGGCAGAACCCACGTTCGTTTACTAAATAAAAGCCACAAATATAGAACAGGCCTAAGCTGATGGAGGCGTTAGATTTTGTATTTTTAATTTGCTTCTCGCTTCTTTTGAAGAATCGATCTCCTTATATAATAAGTTGAATTTGCGAAAAGTTTAAATGAATAAAGTGCGGGCGTTAACTATGGCGCTGGCCAGGTTTACATTCTGCCTTTATTCTACCACTGTGAAGTATGCACCACATTCAGCCTTCGATTCGGCCTTCGATTCAGCCGTCGATTCAATTATCGCATCATATTTCGAAGTTATCTCCATATTCATCAGGTGGTCGCTATTACAGAATATCATACAAAAACACAATTTTCTCAGGCGCTATTCTATACGATTTCTTCAAATTAACATATCTTGTACAGAATTTCATGCTCTTTAATCTAGTGTAAGTCGCCAGAGTGGCATAGACCCATGAACGACGCAGGCAAGCTTTAAACAAATTGCGGCGCGGCGTTATTAATACGACTCACGGATGTTATGTTGTATATATCATATTACATCAGATATAAACACAAATTTCTCAGCCGCTATTCTATACGATTTTTTAAAATTTACATATGTTATACAGAATTTCATGCTCTTTAATCTAGTATAAGCCACCAGAGTGCCATAGACCCATGAACGACGCAGGCAAGCTTTAAACAAATTGCGCCGCGGCGTCATTAATACGACTGACGGGGATTATGTTGTATATTTCTTATTACAACAGATATAAACACAAATTTCTCAGCCGCTATTCTATACGATTTTTTTAAATTTACATACCTTATACAGAATTTCATGCTCTTTAATCTAGTGTAAGTCCCCAGAGTGGCATAGACCCATGAACGACGCAGGCAAGCTTTAAACAAATTGCGCCGCGGCGTCATTAATATGACTGACGGGGATTATGTTGTATATTTCTCATTACATCAGACATAAACACAAATTTCTCAGCCGCTATTCTATACGATTTTTTTTAATTTACATATGTTATACAGAATTTCATGCTCTTTAATCTAGTATAAGTCCCCAGAGTAGCATAGACCCATACACGACGCAGGCAAGCTTTAAACAAATTGCGGCGCGGCGTTATTAATACGACTGACGGGGGTTATGTTGTATATTTCAGATTTCCTCAGAAAAGGTACAATTTTCTCAGCCGCTATTCCATACAATTTTTTAAAATTTACATATGTTATACAGAATTTCATGCTCTTTAATTTAGTATAAGTCCGCGGAGTGGCATAGACCCATGAACGACGCAGGCAAGCTTTAAACAAACTGCGGCGCTACGTTATTAATACGACTGACGGCGGTTATGTTGTATATTTCAGATTACATCAGATATAAACACAATTTTCTCAGCCGCTATTCTATACGATTTTTTTTAATTTACATACCTTATACAGACTTTCATGCTCTTTAATCTAGTGTAAGTCCCCAGAGTGGCATAGACCCATGAACGACGCAGGCAAGCTTTAAACAAATTGCGGCGCGGCGTTTTTAATACGACTGACGGATGTTATGTTGTATATTTCAGATTTCCTCAGAAAAGGTACAATTTTCTCAGCCGCTATTCTATACGATTTTTTTAAATTTACATATGTTATACAGAATTTCATGCTCTTTAATCTAGTGTAAGCACCCAGAGTGGCATAGACCCATGAACGACGCAGGCAATCTTTAAACAAATTGCGCCGCGGCGTCATTAATATGACTGACGGGGATTATGTTGTATATTTCTTATTGCATCAGATATAACACAAATTTCTCAGCCGCTATTCTACACGATTTTTTTTAATTTACATATGTTATACAGAATTTCATGCTCTTTAATCTAGTATAAGTCACCAGAGTGGCATAGACCCATCAACGACGCAGGCTTTAAACAAATTGTGGCGCGGCGTTATTAATACGACTGACGGAGGTTATGTTGTATATTTCAGATTTCCTCAGAAAAGGTACAATTTTCTCAGCCGCTATTCTATACGATTTTTTTAAATTTACATATGTTATACAGAATTTCATGCTCTTTAATCTAGTGTAAGCACCCAGAGTGGCATAGACCCATGAACGACGCAGGCAATCTTTAAACAAATTGCGCCGCGGCGTCATTAATATGACTGACGGGGATTATGTTGTATATTTCTTATTGCATCAGATATAACACAAATTTCTCAGCCGCTATTCTACACGATTTTTTTAAATTTACATATGTTATACAGAATTTCATGCTCTTTAATCTAGTATAAGTCACCAGAGTGGCATAGACCCATCAACGACGCAGGCTTTAAACAAATTGTGGCGCGGCGTTATTAATACGACTGACGGAGGTTATGTTGTATATTTCAGATTTCCTCAGAAAAGGTACAATTTTCTCAGCCGCTATTCTATACGATTTTTTTAAATTTACATATGTTATACAGAATTTCATGCTCTTTAATCTAGTATAAGTCCGCGGAGTGGCATAGACCCATGAACGACGCAGGGAAGCTTTAAACAAATTGCGCCATGGCGTCATTAATATGACTGACGGGGATTATGTTGTATATTTCTTATTACATCAGATATAAACACAAATTTCTCAGCCGCTATTCTATACGATTTTTTTAAATTTACATATGTTATACAGAATTGCATGCTCTTTAATCTAGTGTAAGTCCCCAGAGTGGCATAGACCCATGAACGACGCAGGCAAGCTTTAAACAAATTTCGCCGCGGCGTCATTAATACGACTGACGGAGGTTATGTTGTATATTTCAGATTTCCTCAGAAAAGGTACAATTTTCTCAGCCGCTATTCTATACGATTCATTAAAACGACTGACGACGGTTATGCTGTATATTTCAGATTTTTATTTGAGATTTAAAAGACATTTTATCCAAAAGGATGGGTCCCGCAAGAGAACGAATGTATTTGCTTTTACAGCATCTGGACTTTGTATTTTTGAAGATTGTTCTTGTTCTTTCAAGTTAACTATGAGAAAAGACCAGTTCGTAGATAAACTGATAACGGTTACATACCTGCAGGGATCAGTGAAAAATTCCACTGGTGAGGGACATTCTCGCTTCATCCAGAACGATGTAAGGAAAGCAATGGTTAATCAATTCCATAAGGGAATTGATAAACCTTCTAAAGTTTATCAACAGGAGTTGTCAAGTAATGCTAAAGCGTCTGGAAACAGAACTGGTTGTGGAGTTCAGGCTACTACGATACGAAAGATTGCTAGCGAAGGTCATCAAAAATCCTATATGGACAAAGATATGGGTCGCTCCCTTGATATAGTTCGCAAGCTTTTGATAGAACAAGAAAGTTCACGGGAAATCCCACCAAAAGTGGTGCAAGGATTCGTTCATATGATTTCCTATTATCCTTTGATTGTTTATATGTGGACAGACGACCAGGTACGTCTCTGGCATGAGCTGTCCAGAAAAGATGTTTCTTATTTAGACGCGACAGGAACCATCATTAGAAACCACGATGAAAAAAGGGTTTTATATTATGCACTGGTTCTTCGTCATCCTAGTGAGGGAAACCCCCCATTACCAATAGCAGATCATAAGTGACCACAGTGCCACAAACATACGCAGTTTTCTTGAAAGATCCAAACGAGATGAATCGAAGGTATTCAATGGGCGTGTATAACTACTCCACGACAATTAAACACAGACTATTCTAAAGCAATAATTTTGGCAGGACTAAAAGAATTTAACAACGAATCACTGCAAACGTTTCTTAATCGAGCATTCCTGATATTGCATAAAGACGCAAACGAACAAGAATTAAGTCTCATGATCCCACATGTTGGATGCAGTCATTTTATGAATATTGTACATAGGAATATGATGGCAATATCCCGGGCTAAACGCAACGTAAGTGAAAATCCCGAAACCGAATCTAACAAAGTATGGTACCGTTTTAACATGTACGCCGTATCTTTGTTGGTCAACGCAAGAACGTTGGATGAATTTGATACGATATTAGAAAACATAATTATTTCCTTACAGAGCGAAAATCAAAATAAATTGGTACGAAATTCCTTCTACTACATTTGGCAAAAAATATATAGCATGGAAAAGACAAGTTTGATTTATCTTCGATTGAAACGGCTATTAGGTTTGAAAAAGACATTACAAGTGATACGGATACATCGGCGTCGTTAAAAAACAACCCGTTTGAAAAGCATTTCAACAAAATAATACAGCGTGTGGAAGAGAATATATCTAATACAACAAACGAGCGCAAAAGCGGTAAAGCAAACCGTAGTTATTGTCCTCAATCCTTTCAATTTATTGTATCTTACCTGCCAGAAATACCACTGTGATCTGGCGTCTTGCTAGGATCTCTTGATCGTTACAGAAAAACGAATGAAGTGAAAGCTCAAAATGTATCAGACAATCACCCTTACCTGTCATTTACATCGGCCAACGCAAAATCAGAAGGTTACATTGAAGGTGCCGCGGCGCAATTTGTTTAAAGCTTGCCTGCGTCGTTCATGGGTATATGCCACTCTGGTGACTTATACTAGATTAAAGAGCATGAAATTCTGTATAACATATGTAAATTTAAAAAAATCGTATAGAATAGCGGCTGAGAAATTTGTGTTATATCTGATGCAATAAGAAATATACAACATAATCCCCGTCAGTCATATTAATGACGCCGCGGCGCAATTTGTTTAAAGATTGCCTGCGTCGTTCATGGGTCTATGCCACTCTGGGTGCTTATACTATATTAAAGAGCATGAAATTCTGTATAACATATGTAAATTTAAAAAAATCGCATAGAATAGCGGCTGAGAAATTTGTGTTTATATCTGATGTAATATGATATATTATACAACATAACATCCGTGAGTCGTATTAATAACGCCGCGCCGCAATTTGTTTAAAGCTTGCCTGCGTCGTTCATGGGTCTATACCACTCTGGGGACTTATATTGGATTAAAGAGCATGAAATCCTGTATAACATATGTAAATTAAAAAATATCGTATAGAATAGCGGCTGAGAAATTTGTGTTTATATCTGGTGTAATAAGAAATATACAACATAATTCCCGTCAGTCGTATTAATGACGCCGCGGCGCAATTTGTTTAAAGCTTGCCTGCGTCGTTCATGGGTCTATACCACTCTGGCGACTTACACTAGATTAAAGAGCATGAAATTCTGTACAAGATATGTTAATTTGAAGAAATCCTATAGAATAGCGCCTTAGAAAATTGTGTTTTTGTATGATATTCTGTAATAGCGACCACCTGATGAATATGGAGATAACTTCGCAATATATGCGATAATTGAATCGACGGCTGAATCGAAGGTCGAATCGAAGGCTGGATCGAAGGCTGAATGTGGTGCATACTTCACAGTGGTTTTATTCTTTCATACTGGTATCGTGTGAACATTGTCGGATAAAAAGCTGATGATGACAGTTTTTATTATCGGTCGTGTGAAAACGCCGCACGACTCATATGCGGCCCTGTCTCATCAGGTTTTCATCTCAGTGATGTTCAACAACTCTAAATCTTGTTCTCAGTTACTTGCCTGCAAGTCGAATCGCGATATCATAGTCTTGGTTTCTCAAGCACGTGGATAACAGCTCAACGGCTGAGCGCGCGGTTGATGCTTAATAAATCATGGATGGTCAATTTAAAATTCCTAAACTGACACTGAAAAGTCAGGGTCCTGATCTTCATAGCAATATACCAAGATTTAACTGGCGAGATGCTATCGTCGTGGATGAACTTGCTTGCGGCGCATTTAGTAATGTTTATGTAGCAAACTACCGTGAACATCAACAAGTTGTGGTAAAGAGGCTGATAGACCAAAACCGAGAAAGCAAGCGCGCCTTTTTGAAAGAAGCCCGTCTTCTTCACGAGTTGAAAGATAACACCAACATTGTTCAATTTATTGCATTGTCTACCGATCCCTACGCCATCATGGAAGAGTATGTTTTCTTTGATTTCCATCCATTTGGAATCGATAAGAAAGTAAGCTCTTTGCGAAACCTCCTTGAGCGAATCGCTCAAGACATCGCCCTCGTCTCAACCTTCGCATTCTCAGCTGACGCTTTTAAATACTCGTCCTGAATATCCATCGCCTGTTCCCAACAGCTTCATCATATATCTGCTCAGTTATTGTCCAAAGCAAACCTCAGTGTGTTTTGGTTGTGGAAGCTCACTGAAACCAGGTGGGCTTATTTGCAATCCTCCAGGTGACCTCGTTGTTGTTTCGAACATGTACAGAGAATGGAGACAGGATGGACAGATGCACAGAAAACTTGCAAATGTTTATTTCCATTGCATCCCAGACTGCATTAGACGGAGGCAGCCTTACTTTCAACCAGATCAGTGTTTCGTTCCACGCCAGATTGAGCCGTTTCTTAATCAACAACACAGATTATTTATTGGACAAACATTCGGAAACATCCAAGTTACTTAAATTGTTGAAAATATTTTCTGTTTGTTACCATATATCATATATTAATTCATGAAAACTTATATGCATGTCTTAACTAAATATATTGTCACATAGAAAGTTTGCTTTTACAGTCGACAGATAAGCAATCCAGGTTTAACAATTAATAACGACAATGTTTCATAGTCAACTATATACATCATGCACGTGCATAGTTAAAACGTTTTGTTTTGTTGATAGAAAGATACTGAAACGCTATCTTCGCTTCTGAATAATTTTTCCATTTAACTATTGTTTAGATTGCATTTTATATTTTGCTAAAGACGATGTTAATATTCGTATAGTATGTAACTTATTCATCAATGGCGACCAATTTTATTATCTTTACCCTTTCGAACCTTGTACTGTGTGTATAATTTTTTTCTAAGCTGTTTGTTCTAATTTCTAAAGCATAATAAACTGGTCAGGAATGCATTTGTGGGACTAATTAAGCTAGTTGCATTACGATAACGCATTATTTTCTGACGAGTTGTTCACGCTCCTAACAAAGTGCAATATTCCTGTAAACAGGAAAATAAGTATATCAATGATATAATCAGTTTTAGCGATCGTGGACTGAATACTATAGCAGAACATATATCCCAATCGGAAATCTAATGGTCTTCGTAACTTAAAATAGCTTTTCAAAAAGCATTAATAATTCCGTGGTTTTATACCTGATAAAACTTCTTGACGTCAGAAAGAATACTAATGAACATACAATTTTATATAAAGAATACTAATGAACATACAATTTTATTTTAAGAATACTAATGAACGAAACATCCAATAACGTATCGTTTTTAAAGCCATTCAAAACACTCGCATCACGTGTTTTATCAGAATTGTTATGTGCAAAAAAGTATGCATGCGTTTCTCAATTGAGCAAATCCTAATGACTTTATGGCCGTTTGTCATTTTTGGTTTCGATATGCAAAAATGTATATATAAAATTATTATTATTCATTAAAATTATTACCCGCATTTTCCATACCCGCATTTTCCATACCCGGTATCCGCTACCCAGAAAATCCACCGCCGTCGTGGTGTTGACAAACTTCAAACGTTCCTTATTGAGGTAAAAGTTGAAATGAACTGATGAACACGTTAGATCATTCCATGGACGATCGAGCTTCGAACGTGTTCAAATCGAGTCATTCATTGGCCGTAAAACGCTACGTCACAAAACGTCATAAATTTTAACATCCATCTCGACGGAATTTTTCACAAATCGAGATTATTGTTGACATATACATAACTCGGCAAAGAGGTCTGGACACGAGACACAGCATAATTTCAAATTTGAGGTAATATTTAAAACACGAGCAGGAGTGTTTTGTCAGATTTAAAACCACGAGGGCGCAGCCCAAGTGTTTTAGATCTGATAAAACACGTGATGCGAGTGTTTTGAATAACTTCAAAAACGATTCGTTATTGGATGTTATGTTCATTAGTATTCTTTATATAAAATTGTACGTTCATTAGTATTCTTTATATAAAATTGTATGTTCATTAGTATTCTTTCTCACGTCAAGAAGTTTTATCAGGTATAAAACCACGGACATGGTACTGATTCCTTTGTGTTTTCCTCATGAATTATTAATGAGTTTTTGAATTATATTTCCATGATTTTCCATTGTATGTCCATTCTATATATAAAGATAGTCACTTAAGATACATATAATCTGGAACCTTGGAGAAAGTCTAATTTGTTCTATCAAATTAAGCTAGTGCACGGTGAGCACAATGTATTTTTGGTGTAATAAAGCAATTATCTAATAACAAGGTTTGCGTTCAAGGTTTTCTGCGTTATACGTCGCAGTTTCGTCGAATAAAATTCAAACAAATTCGTCTGAATTAAATTCGTCTGAATTAAATTCGTCTATTGTGCGACGTTTAGCGCAGGCCTAAGACTATGTGCACACGGCATTAAACGTTTCCGAGCGTTTTTGTATCGTTTCAAGTAATGAGCGGATTGTTCTCGGTTGAGTTCCCTTGAGAACATCCAGTAAACAATAGAAAAACGCGATTAAATTCGACACGAATTAAATTCGTCTGCATGGGCAATTAAATTCGTCTGATGAGTCACAGACGGATAATGCGGCGATAATGCGTGTTCGAGTTACACGTCGAATTATCGTCGCGATGGAATATAATGTTTCTCTTCTGTCTGTGATAATTCGGCGCCATGTTTTCAAGAAGTCGTTTTCAGGCTCCACGAGTCTAAGTAAAAACAATTATATTCGACTGAAATGCGACGTTTAATTACGTCGCATTACCGACGAAGTTAATTCGAATTTATTAACTAAATTTGTTGTATTAACGGTGTTATGTTTCTTGACTTAAAAAAAGCTTTTGATACTGTCGACCATAACATATTAATAAAAAAATTTGATTTAAGAAAAAAAAAAATTGATTTTAATTGCCAAGTCTGTAAGGTGGGGAACACGTTGTCTTCTGTAAAGTATATGAAAACTGGTGTGCCACAGGGGTCAAACGGGTCCTTTACTTTTTTTAATATACATAAATGACCTGCCTAACTGTTTAAGTGATTCCATCCCAGTACTATTTGCTGAAGATATTAATGTCATTCTGGAGAAGATATTGAAATAAGATTAAATAGAGAATTAAATAACTTACACCATTGGCTATTCGGGCTAATAAATTATCATTGGACGTCAGCAAAACTGAATACATGATCATTGGGTCTAGGCATGCAAAGACTGCATGTCACGACTTGAAACGGATCCTTATATTTTCATTAATAATCAAACGATAAACCGTGTACATACAATCCTGGCCAAAATTATGTGGACAGTCCACTCTAAACAAACAAATTAATGTTCATACATATTCTTTCCCTCCATTCCGCCCCCCAGCCCCCTTTTCAATGTTGCATCTGACAATACATTTTTATCAAGTCCAGTTCATTCATTTATCAACATTTAAAGGGGGGACGGGGGCCAAGGGGCCTATTTTTGCAAGATAACAAGGGAAATACCAGACACAGAGATTTATGCACGCGCTGTCCACACTAATTTTTGCCAGGATTGTCTGAAAATATGACTGAGTAGAAATGCCAAATTTAAGCGTTTATAATTGACCTAAGACGGCGCATAATAGGGTTGTTTGTTTAACAGAGATCATAAGACGTATGTTCATGTTCTTTCTATCTTATTTATTTGTGAAAAAAGAGGCCTATTGTTTTCAATGTTAAGTGGTATTTATGCTGTCAGCAGTGACGTCTATTAGAACGAACGTGTTTGATTAAACGAACCGGCGTGTAATAATGAGACTATATATTGAAATAGAAATGAAGCTATGCAAAGAGCTTATACCTTATCAACATTACATGCGAGACATTATGGTTACGTAGCGGCTAATGACGTTTTTAATAGTTTAATGGATCACTGAGGTCGGCCGGAAGTTCGCCGGTACACATTTATGCACCGTTTGTTTAAAGAATACTCAAGCAATTAATTTTACTATCACAGTACACAGCTGTGTACCGTTGAATTTATTTATCCCACAACTCAAGTAAATAAAATAATTAACGTTCAGAAAATATTTATAAGAGTACATGGTGTTGTTACGTACGCGTAACTTACTTAAACAGACGGGATCGGAGTAACAATTTACATTAATTTAGTATTTCAGCTTTATTCCTTTCCAACTTAATATACTTGCAATGCGCTTAGGCATACTTTGGATTGTGCGGTCAATGAGGTCAACACTCAAGTTATCCAAACACCGATAGACTCTGTCCTGAAAAGCCTGAAATGGCTCATTTGTTATACGCAAATGTATCGCATCTTCTTCTAGCTGTTTTTTTACGATATGGAAAATATTTTCGATTGGATTTAAGTCAGGGGATCGCGCCGGTATTCGATGTTGAGTGCATTCAATATCTTGTAATCTGATAACGCAATTCTACTGTTTTGACAAGGGCAATTTAATTGTGACGGAATTAATTAGCAACTTAAACCAAAGTCATCAGCAGAAAAGTAAACGAGCACAAAATAGTCATTAAGTTGTGAAGACAAAAAAAATGCGACCTGAAAAAATTTCTTATCCTACAGATTCGCTGTTAAAGCTCACTAAACAGTGAATTTGTTCACGAAAGCCATTGTCACGTTTGAAATATTACATCGGAAGCCTTGTGATAAGAGAAATTTCCAAATGTTTTATCATGCACGCGCTGTCCACACTAATTTTTCCAGGATTGTAGCATCAAAACTCTTGGTGTTTTTATTGATGGTACATTAAAATGGAAAACCCACACAGTTGATCATGTATCCAAAAAGGTATCGAAAGGAATAGGAATTCTACGAAGAGCAAAAGATGTAATTAGTAAGGACAGTTTACAAAGATTATATAAAGCCTAAAAACCTTAGTGCTACTTTACTTTGACTATTGTTCCGTTGTTTGGGACAATTGTTCGGGTGAGTTAAAAGAAAGGCTTCAAAAATTACAGAATAAAGCAGGTCGTGCTATTACCGGTGACAGCTACTGTTCGTCAGCCACGGACACTTTATCAAAATTGGGATGGAAAACACTTCAGTGTCGAAGGGATGAGCAATTTTTTCTTGTATGTTAATATTCTTAGTTGTAAATAGTTCACATGACCTCCATGTAAATAGTCAGATTAGGATTTTACACAATATTTTTAACTTTTTAACTAAATTATTTGTATTTACCACACGGCCCCATGAAAAACAACCACTGATCTCTATATAACTGGATTGCTCATCCGGCTCCAAAAATGAAGCAAGCGGAGATGATGAATCATGACGAATTTGGAGTACCAAGGTGGCCACCACGGAAAATTGTATGTTTTCGTAGCACGAAAAGAGAGGGGGGGGAAAGCCACATTAAAAATATTTCTGCCATTGGTATAAAAAAAAAGAACATTGTAAAAGGTTTAGATGTTTAGTTTTTGCATTTGTTGGTATTATTTAGTAGTAAAACGTGTTATTTCGTAGTTTTTTACTCTGCCCGGTAATCGATAAACTTGCCTATATCACAAAACTCGTAGAAAACCAACGAAAACAGTAAATAACTTCATTGCGAAACTATTTATATACCTACAATCACATGCAAAATAAACGAGACACTCCATGCTCCCGCACCCTCTCCAATGTTGGTTAGTGATGGTTTGCACTGTTCGAGGCTTTCCTTTGATTTTCAAGCTCAAATAGCAACATTGAAGGGGGGAAGGGGGACAAGCCTTTGAAAATCATGGTGGCACATTTTATGTTGCATGAGATCAATCACATGCAAAATAAACGAGACACTCCATGCTCCCGCACCCTCTCCAATGTTGGTTAGTGATGGTTTGCACTGTTCGAGGCTTTCCTATGAATTTCGAGCTCAAACAGCAACATTGAAGGGGGGAAGGGGGACAAGCCTTTGAAAATCATGGCTTTGATGAAAATGATGAGATTGTTGCTTAAGTAGTAAAGCATAAGTCTTTACAAAGCCTTGAAGTATGTAGTTGACAATTTCGGACTGTATTTGCTTGTATTTCCCTTCGTATTTTTTTGCAGTAACAGCCCCGACTCCCCCAGTAAACTCTTACTACTCTTAAGCCCGCAAGGTACACTGGACCTGGAGTACCAATATGGCCGCCAGTGCTTCAAATTATTTACTGCTGACCATAAAGGATGAGCAATCCAGTTGTATAGAGATCAGTGAAAACAACCCTCCTATACGGGTTGATGTGCTTACCGTGTTTAGAGATTATTAAATAAATTAATTAAATTCGTCTATTGTGCGACGTTTAGCGCTGGCTTTAATCGTGTTATATATGAATATTAAATATGAATAGACGAAAAACAAAAAATTGTACACGGCGAGGACCGTCTCAACATGAAATCACAGCCAATTATAGCCACCTTGATGGTTTCTCGATCAACTATATATGATGTAGACTGGGTAATTTTATTGAAGTTAGATTTTGAACATTTATTAACAAACCATTGTTCTAAATTATTGTTGAATTCCAGGGAACAACATTCATCTCCATCTTGCAGTCGACGGGAAAAAGAACCCAACATTATGCCTTCAATAAAGACTCATGGTACACGAAGTCGCGAGGAAGGTGTGATCGTAAAGTTGTGCCAAAATGATAATTTAGGTTATATTAAACCTGACAATAGCTCATATGGTAAAGATATTTTCTTTCATCGCAATGATCTTGTAAACAAAAGAACAATTCTTACAACTGGTGATCGTGTTCAATTTTGTGTACAAGAAAACAAGAAACGTTTGGAAGCGACTGATATCATTGTACAGGTAAGAGAAGCTCGTGCACAGTACACCTATTGAACCGATTTTTTACTGAGGAATGTAGACATGCAATGTAAATAATGCAGAGCGAATATAAGCAAACTATATCCACTAAGTATTATATACAAGCATGGACACGCGCAAAAACAACTGAGCACAAACACAGGCATAAAAATTTGGATTTTTTGAAGATTGTACGAGAGAATATCAAACCAAGGTCTTGACGGTATGGCCCTAGCCACAGGCGAGGTTCGTACTGATATTTTCCTGTACCAAAATTGTTTGTTTCAACCTCATTATATTCTTTTATAAAAAATACGACAAAAGTGCTTTAGATTTTCGTTTTTAAATACTCTGATCATGAAAACGGGTATTGACCAACCGAGCACGCGTTGATAAAACATGTTATTTTATAAACTTTGATTCCAATACGGTATATATAGGGCAGATGTTTTTTTATAAATTTAGCCATTATAACTGGGACCAAGGTTTGTACGAGAGAATATCAAACCAAGGTCTTGACAGTATGGCCCTAGCCCCAGGCGAGGTTCGTACTGATATTTTCCTGTACCGAGTATACAAGGTTAATAAATCGTTTATTGGTTATTTCAATTTTTTCAACACTTACGGTATCAAAATTTGTGTGAAAACCTTAGAAATTCATGCCAGCAAAATGTTGAATGTTGAAAAGCAGAATGTTGGCCAGCCTTTTATTGTTTGTATTATTAAAATTATCCAATAAAATCTCTCAAAACGTTCTATATACATGTGCAGACCATCAAACTAAAGAGAATAGTTAAATTTTTATAGTCGCCATAGCAACAGATTAGTTTACAGACAGACCTCTTTATTTAAAGTTAAAGATATTTTTTTGTTTTCCCAAGTGCTGACTACTTTGGGGTTTGTAATAGAAGAGGAAGGTTAAACAAACTTAACTAATGTGGAACTATTATATGTTATTATATGTTAACATATTATATAAATATGTTATTGTCAAGTCAGCCATGGCGGAAAACAAAGCTTTTTACAGAGTTAAAGGGTGTGAAAACTAACCGGCTGTTGCATACATGCATACAAAGTTTTGAGAGATTTTGTTTGTGTACTTTTGATAACATACACAATATAAGATCTTCTAAAATTCTGCTAGTGCTTGACTGATTTGGCGTCATCACAAATAACTGAAGAACAAAAATCAATATTGCAAAACTTTCAACGGCTTTCTCCATAATTTTTGGCTGACTTGTACCAAGTCGTCTCTGGAAATTTGAGGTTTGCGGTTCACGCGTGGGAAACGACAGGCAGATCCTAAACAAGGATGGTCGGGCAAGTAATGGAGGATTTCAAACTTGTTTAGAAAGCACATTCCACGCACTTTTAGTATTTTTAACTTTAATTATTTTAAGTTTCCTTTTAGGTAAAAATTCCGTTAGCCTTATAGCATTTAATTAAAAAAGCATTTTAGAGCAGTAAATTTGTCGAAGTGAAAAATATCGCATGCATGTATAAAGCTTATTGTTTGTTGTTTATACAAACCAAAGGGTTTGCAAGCGCGGGCAGAATTTTTTAGAAGGTTAATGAAATGTTTGCGGTTATAATTCGGGTGATGATAATGATGATAAACTTTATTTATTCAGGGTAGCCCAGTCAGCTACGAGGCTGGTATTCAGAGGGGCCCTGTCACTTAATGAATTTTATCAGAGGAATGGTTTTATCGTAGCGTAATCAGAGGTAAACACACTGCCAGTGGTGTGACTTTCAGTCTCTGCTTCATGAAGATAATAGAGTACGTAAATAAGCGAGTTGTTGAACGTGGATGGAGAGATTCGAATGACTGTCACAGGGCACAAACTCTCAAACATCCAACAACAGTTAAAATTATCACAAGACCCAGTGAGACAAATGAGCTAAAGTGGTAAACAAAGCTTACTAATTTGTAGCGGAGGTGCGGGCTATGCCGAATCCAGCACTGTAGGTTTTGTCTACTGAAAGTTTTAAGATCGCCGTTGTTTAATATTTGAAAAACGAACTTGTTTGATACATCAGCAAACGCTTTACGCACCGCTGTACTTCATATAAGACGATATATAAACTTACGCGCGTACTGTCGTAATTTAAAATTTTAATACTCGCAAATCGAGAATTAAAAGTTCCTGAAACCGTACAATCAAAAGAGCTTTCAGAGACTCAACGCGGTTCTAAATTGCATAACCACATTGTGTCTGAAACTTATGCACTTTTTAACAAACGCTTATGTGCAGCAATCACTGTCAGTAGCCCGAGTGAACGCCTAAGTGGGCGTCTTGTTTACATGTAGCTACACTGTGATACATTGTTTCAACCTCATTATATTTTTTTATAAAAATATTGACTATAACCTGGGCACGCGTTCATAAATAAAGTTATTTTATAAACTTGATTCCAACACGGTATATATGGCAGATGTTTTTTTATAAATTTAGCCATTATATATTACGTCTGTGTGTATTGTGCATATGTGTATACTTATGAATCATGTAATATATTAATATTTATATAGATACATATAACCTTGATATATGTAATATGAAAAATTATTGTTACACTTCCTACTAACAAAGTTTGGTCACATAAATTGCAATTTTGTTTTTGGATTCAATTAATGTTCCTTGCTGCATTTTTAATTTTGATCTTGGAATTCATTTCTCTACGTTTTTGACAAAATTTACTTAATTAAACAACAGATAGCCTGCATAGCAGACGTCTCTGCGAGCTTGAGGAAGGCCGAAGGGGCGGAGAGAGAAACGCGCATGCACCATTGCACCCCCAAATGAAATATGATGTCTGAAGCTAATTAACTTTTTGTATTAATTATAATATTTCAAAATCCGCGGCATTTAATTCAGTAAAATATCGCGTTAATTACTTTTTTATTAACGGAAATATGTCTGCAGTGTCCGACGGTGTCTGCTCACAAATATAAAACTGTGAACTGGAAATTTATAAAATTAGGTGTGAATAGTAGAGTAATTCTGTTTCTATCAATGGCATCGAATATCCATAAAAGGAACAGTAATGACAACGATAGTTTATCAAAGTAAAACAGTTGTGAAATGTATAAATAGTACTAATTATTGAACGGAACTGGATATGTGTGCGCCATCCCACGGTATTCGCTCCAAATATTTTAATATTTTCAGAAATATTATGACTGACAGGCATGTGAAGCAAAGCGTCTCACGGTGTTCGCTTTCAGAATCAAATTCAAGAACTTCCTAAGATATATTCCAAACTCTTGCATCGAGGCTTATAAAACTTACTTGAATGGAATTAAGAGCCTGCAGATATAGCCACCTTACAAAAGTATAAAATAATTTTTTCAGCTTTGTTGATATCAAAGTCAGAAATCGTCTCAAGCACAGCTTTCAGCTTTGTTTGATAATTATAATTGAAATTATTAATTTTACTTACTAAACCCTCTTGATTGACAGATTATTGGGCGCTAAGCGAATCACATTCGTCTTAATTACTCGGACTACCTATGGTAGACTGTGATAGGTTTCGGCTCCGAGTCTGTTTCTGTTTGTTTTTTTGGGCGACACAAAATTGCATTTTTGCACAATTTACTTCCCCTACTATTCATGCTTCCAGTGAGTTGTAAGTTCTTTGCTTCTTTCGCTTTTGGAGTTGGACAAAAAGTTCAACAGCTTCGCCTTTTGATCAAGGTGTTCTTGCATGCACGCTGTTGGTTGGTAGATTTCGAAAGTGACTGGCTGACTTTTTAGTTTAACAGTGATGTGGCTGAAAACTCTCTTGATCGTAAATATGTTCACTTGTGTGAAGTATGCGCCACATTCACCCTTCTGACTTTTAGGCTCCGTTGTCACTGATCTCTACTTGCCAATACGTAGCCCGAGTGAACGCAGGCTAAACAACAGATTGTTTTTCAGATCGACAGATTTAGCTTCCAAACTAAAACTGTTTAGTGCACTTAGTGGATAAGACCGCCGTCCCTTTACTTTACTGTTGACAGATCGCGTAGATGGGAAAAAACTGTTTTTCTTTATTCTTTATACATTATTGACTACAATCCACTTTTTTAAATTCCTCTCTTTTTTAGAGTCAACACAGCTCAGACAAGTGGGAGCAGTTTGTTAATCGTGGTATACAGGAGGGTTTTGTATTGTCTACAACAGATAAAGGAGGGATAATAAATAGCCAAAATGTCACGGGACGCAAGCGTAATTTGCACTTTAATTACAAGGACATTGTCAACACAGGTTTTCCAATTGTTGAAGGCTCTAAAGTACATTTCAAAGTTCAAAGAAGAGGAGGTAAATGGATAGCTGTCGAAATTAACGTCGTTGGTGCTCCAGAAGGGATGCCAGTAAGTTCCTCTTTATTCCTTTGTATTTTTATGTGAAGAAAGCTTAATTAAAACATTAAGAAAATTACAATAAAACATGAAACCAAGATTTTTCTCTTTTTTATTTAGATTCATCAAGGACTCTCGTTTCCAACACCATATTTAACTGGGTTTGTCTGAAACATGTTCTTTATATATTGTAAATCTTTATTCTTTTCATTCTTTCTCTTCTTTTTATCCTTTAATATCGTCATCACCCGTTGTGGTCGTAGTCTTAGTCGTAGTTGTGGTCGTTGTTCTTCTTGTCCTTCTTTTATCTTTTTTTTCTTCAAATTTTCTTCTTCTTCTCCTTCTCCTTTTCCTTCTCCTTTTTCCCTTTCTCCTTTTCTCCTTCACCTCCTTCTCCTCCTCCTCCTCCTCCTTCTCCCCCTTCTTCTCCTTCCCCTTCCCCTTCTCCTTCTTCTCCTCCTCCTCCTTCTCCTCCTCCTCCTTCTCCTTCTTCGTCTTCCTCCTCCTCCTCCTCCTCCTCCTCTTCTTCTTCTTCTTCTTCTTCTTCTTCTTCTTCTTCTTCTTCTTCTTCTTCTTCTTCTTCTTCTCCTTCTCCTTCTCCTTCTCCTTCTCCTTCTCCTTTTTCGTCTTCCTCCTCCTCCTCCTCTTCTTCTTCTTCCTTCTCCTTCTCCTTCTCCTTCTCCTCCTCCTCCTTCTTCTCCTTCTCCTCCTTCTCCTCCTCCTCCTTTTCCTTCTCCTCCTCCTCCTCCTCCTTCTTCTTCGTCTTCCTCCTTTTTTTTCTTCTTTTTCCTTCTCTTCCTCCTCTTCCTCTTCTTTCGCTTCTCCCTCTTCATCCTCCGCCTCCGCCTCTTTCCCCTTCTCTCTTTCTTTTCCTTTCTCTTCTCTTTTTCCTTCTCCCTGAAATCAAAATTATGGGGAAATGGGGTCACCACTTAATATGGATATCTCCCTGAGATTAAATGAATGTAGATATGAAAAAATATGAGGTCACCACTTAATTTGGGTATTTCCCCGAAGTTGAATTAACAAAATACACAACAAAGAAGATGACTTTCATAAGAAAGAAAAAAACCCGGGTTTTATTGTCTTTATCAGAAGTTAAAATGGTCGACAGTTGGGCCTGTATTTGTAGCACCGGTGTAGTTATTATGTTTAGGTTTCCATTATCTCTGTTTAATGGATTATTTAATTGTGCCGCGCATTCAATCAAATTCTCCGCAACCCAAGGTATTTTCAAAGAATTTGTTTGGAGACGTGAAACCTATTTACAGAAACTAACAGACACTTTAATAAGTTTAATAAGATTAATACATATAAGAGTACATATCCAACTTGTCAACCATTCTAACCCCTGATGAAGACACTAAAATCTTGTGTGTTGAAACGTTGGATCTCTCTTTTGACAAGTTTTTTTAGTCAAAGATATTCAGGTCAGGAAATAGATTTTACTCTTTGGAAATCAGTCTCCTGAAATTCTTTCTTTGGTTTCATTCTTCGTGCATGTATAGATATCTTTCAGAGATATTTTTAGTTCTTTTGATGATTATCTTTTTTGTCGTATATTTCGTTAATTCAACTTTGGGGAGATACCCACATTAAGTGATGCTCCCATATCAACCTCGTACCCAGGGCCATTTGTAGGGAACTGGGCCAAGATGGCAGGAACAAATGGCCCTGGTGGAGGCTAGGCTATCTCAGCCTCTGATTGGTCAAGACCTTATGGCGTAAATCAGACGGTTTGATTTTGTATTTTTTTTTTTAAATTGTATTTTGACCTTGTCGGTTGTTCCTGCCCACGGCACGGGAAATTATATTTCAAACCATGTAATAATTAGCTGTAATTAGGTATAATTACTGTGTCAAGGACTGAGTTCTAGCTATCAAAATGCGCAATATACTGCGCATTTTGAGCTAGCCTCCACCAGGGCCATTTGTTCCCGCCATTTTGTTTTTGGCCGCCATCTTGGCCCAGCCCCTACAAA
The DNA here is from genome assembly GCA_035771165.1 of Paragorgia papillata. Classification (NCBI taxonomy): domain Eukaryota; kingdom Metazoa; phylum Cnidaria; class Anthozoa; order Scleralcyonacea; family Coralliidae; genus Paragorgia; species Paragorgia papillata. The sequence goes on from JAWNZC010000337.1 coordinate 5,465,361, forward strand.
TGGCCCTGGGGACGAGGTTGCTCCCATATTTTCATATTTGCTATTATTTAAACTCGAGGAGATATCCCCACATAAAGTGGTAACCTAATTTTTTTATAATTTTAATTTTGAGGAGATGTGGTGACCCCATGATATAGTTCTTTTTATCTTGTTTTATAAGATATGGTATAAGTGGTAACTTTATAATAATGAGGTGTTACTCCGAGTGACGAACCATACCGGACAAGTAGAGAAAACTCTACTTGGCCCGGCTGGGATTCGACCAGCGACCTTAGGTTTACTAGTCCGATGCTCTACCAACTGAGCTACCTCTCAAGTTGGTAACTTTAGTTTACAACAGGAAACTTAACTGTTTCACAATATCATATGCAAATAATTATTTAAGTATATAATTGTGAACTCCTCGAAACGTCATTTCAAGGTAGTTATATATAGGTTTTTAATGGATTTCTTTTTCTGTTTAGTTTTGAAAATCAGCTAGAAGATATGAACCAATTGGATGAGTCGCCATAACTTCAACTCAACCTTCGGTGTAATATACAACAACGAAGCAATTATATCGAATTTATATTAAAATTACATGACACCGAGGCGAGACGCATTTTGCTTTACAGAATGAGATAAAGGACACCTACGTATAAACCATTCTCACAGAGTGCTCAACAACACAGAAGTGAAGGAGCGTGGTCTTGACATTACGGACCGAGCTCGTAGAGCGAGGTTGGCACATAAAGACCGAGGTCTGGTATTTTCCGTAATGACCAAGCAGTCGAGGTTAATAAGAAGTTTATTATATATGGCTTTTTGGAACAACATAACTTTGCCGATTAAAGAAATCCAAATCAGCGTATACGTGAAATTGAATAAGCCTAGGCATGCAGGTTGCCCATCATCTGCTTTATGAATTATGGGAGATTCATAGATTTTACGGCAGGACCGGAAGTGTAGTGCCAGTGGTGTAGAATTTGGATAGGTAATAGCCTAATACCATGGTTTCAAGTGCAATTTGGAAAAAAATAAGGCCCTTTGTCAGAAAACCGTTACAGTTCAATTCGTTTTATAAAAAACCTTTAGAATTTCGATACTTATTATTTTCAATTCAACGTCGCCTATACAGCACATTTATTTTAGTGTATTTTGTAAATTAAAGTCTATATCGAAAATAACAAGACTGCATGTAACTAACTACACATTAGATTATAAATATTGCGTCGTTGTTTTTCTGTTTTTAAACTTTTAAAATTTCGCTAAAAGGAGTTGTTAGAACGCAGGAAATCAGTGCCATTTCAGACACCCAAATTTTAGAAATTTTCCGGGGGACCATGCATGCCACCCCCTAAATATGCGGACCCACGTAGGCAGTTGTAAATTCTTCCAGTATAATGACCCTTGAAAGTGCCCTAGAATGTCATTTCCCGGCCACTATTTCAGAGCCACGCCGCCACTACGTAGCCGAGTTATCCTCGGTTAACCGGGCTAGCCCGCGTCCTATATAAATTGTATGTTTTTTTAACGTTTCGATTACATGGTAAGTGGGCAGCCGGGTTTGCCGGGATCCCGCACAACCGCGGACTAGCCCGCTTAACCGGGATGAAAATGTCCATGTAATCGTCTCGTCCCAGCAAAGCGAGCTGAAAAACTGTTGAACTCGCTTCAATACGCGTTCGTTTACTTGACTGTGGGAATAAATAGTGCTGAAAGGAACTGAAATAAAACATCAAAACATTGTTCGTGTGTTTCGTGATCAAAGCGAAGATGTAATAAATTAATTAGTCTTCATGAAGACGCTTTCGTGGGTTAGCTAAGACTATAACAATTTTATATAATAAGGTTTTCGAGCATATTATATACAAACACATGAGATGTACTAATGCGTAAATTATGGTGTTATTTAGTGGTGGATGTGATGTAAAATGGGTGTGGCTTGAAGTATGTTGGAATGAAGAGGTGTAGAATATTGTGTAAGTTTGTGTACTTTCCATTCACGCTTAACCCTCGACGCGTTTCGACCTTTTAGTCTTCTTCAGGAGGGATTTCTCAAATCAATGTTTCAGTATGTTGGTATAAGGATATGTTGAGAGTAGGAAGATGTGGGCGTGTGTTAAAATTACAATTAGTATGTTTGTTTAGAGTAAAGAATATAATAAAATAATATAAAATAGAATTGTGATCTTACTAAAAGTTGTGTTCCATGGTAGTCCGTATCTTCTTGAGGCCATTGTTTTCCCTTTAAAATCGTACTGATCTCTTTGTTTTCTCGCTCGTCTTTGCATGGAAAGGTATCTGGAATAGTGTGATATGGCTCAACCATAACAGCTACGCTGACGTCAAACTTTTTAACGTTTACCTGACGCACTAACTGACAAGCTTCACAGTTTCATTTCAAAGCAATAAAAACTGTTTAAGTGTTTTCAAAAACTCGCCATGCAGATGGTGTATCCCAAACTGTTGAATCGAACATTCATTTCTTTCAGTATATAGTGCATGTCTTGGTTATTTTATCAAAAGATAAATTACCCCCCCCCCCCCCCTCCTCGTGCAATTGTTCAAACAACACATAAGCATAAAGTATTAAAATGTTTCATTGTTTAATAGTGGCAGATGCAACCTGCAAAAATCGCATTTGATACATGCCGCGTGTGACAAACTCACTAAAAGAATATACATTAATTTGCTATGCCCTGCGTTACTATTTATAAATACTTTAAATAAATCGTTTTACCCACATATCCGCGTTTTACCCTCATATCCGCGTTTTACACTCATATATCCGTCCGTCTGTCCGTCCGTCCGCATCCGCGTTTTAACCTAACCCGTTTGGTATGTGATTGTAGTGTAGATTGTTGTCAAGGTGTTTGTATGCTTCAGTTAATTAGCCTTTGGTCAAATTACAATTGCACCTGCTTTATCGGCTGGTTTAATAATTTAAATAATATAATAATCCCCGAGCCCGGGCGTAGGGCCGAAGGCCCGGAGCCAGGTGAGGGTGCTAATCTCGACATGCGTGTAGTTCACTTTACACGCGTGTAGAAAAAGCGAGGGAGACGAAATCTGGGAAATAGTTTATATATATATTTGTATATATATATATATATATATATATATATGTTTGGTACGGTGTCACGCGGTAAGAATAGTTGGACACTGGTGACTAGCGACGAAGAAAACTATAAACTCTCAAACAAATGGTATTTTGCTTTCGTTTATTTAAACGAAACGAAATGGAGCACGAAGAAAAGAAGGATACAAACAACCCGTTTAATATATCTTGAAGAGAAACCAGAGAACTTGAAGAAACCAAACGCCGTATGGTAAACAAAAACTCGATCTGAATTGCAGTGTTTGTAGTCACTCCGTGGTCAAATAATTTCAAAGTTAACGGTAGGATTCTTGTTGTTTTCAAGTTTTCGCTTAACCTAAACAATATACAGCTTCACGTTTTCGTGCTTTCCTTTTGCTCGTCCAAATCATAAATCAGCTTAACTAAAGCTAACTTAAAACACTACCTTTAAGGCTTATCTTAACCTAGCCTGCGTAGTAGGCGTTACTGGATTGGGGGACTGGGGAGAGGGCTGAGAAGTAACGCCTGCAGCACAGAATAAAGAACTGCATGAGCAGAAGGTCCACTCGGGGGTAAAAGTGTCGCCGTTTTTCAGTGCGCATGCGCGAGGTCTGCGAAGCTCGCAGCCAGTAAACCTCAGCCATGTCAACAAGGAGTGTAATGGCGAAATACGGAGTTGCTTCACTAAAATCGCTATATCTCACGAACTAGTCGCTCGATCTTCACGCTACAACCAGTGATTCAGAGAAGGTAAGTGACAATATTTTTGCTGTTTAGAAGGTATGAAAAACATCTGAAAGTGAAATTTTACTGAAAATTTACGGAATTAAAACCGCCACCGCATTGAGCCACTAAAGCATTCTTGTCGACTTTCAACTTGCCTTTACGGCTAGAAAAAGAGTAGAAACTCTTTGAAAACATTTCAAACCTTGAGTACAAAGATGAAATCACACTTTGTCGTTGTTGTTGTTGTTGTTGTTGTTGTTGTTGTTGTTATTTATTGAATTGGACGAGTAGCTCTGAACAACGAAGCAATTCTGTTAGGTGAATTTGGGGCAATTGGACACTGAAATTTGCTGTCCGGTATTCCATATTAAAAGACAACCCGCTGTTCAAAACTAAAGTTATATAGTTCTGCAATGATAACTTTAATATGTTTATATTGAGAAGCTTGGCTGTGATTTCTATGTTTGTTTTATAATAATAATTTTAGTGGAGTATTTTGTTTATTGGGTGGTCACTTGTAAATTATTTCTAAAATAATCTATAGTTTGATAATGTACTTTGATTTTCACTACAGTGTAAATTATTTTAATATTTTTTGCTATATGAAAATAAATATTTGGGATTGACTGTTTGTGATTGCACAAAAAAGTTTATTATTCGAGGTTGAATTTCTTGTTGAACTGCACCAGTGCAACAGCAAGTTTGCACTAACTTTGAATTTTGCATATTATGACCAAGCAAAGTCATTCGGAGAAATTATGTTTTTCCTGTAAAAAGTCAGGTTTAACTTTAAGCGTTTCCAGGGCTGGTTGTTTGGATGGATCTAGTAAATACATAAAATTCATAAATGGCTCGTACAAAAAAACCCCAACAAATTAAATCATACTTGTTTATTGGTAATTCATCAACTGAGAGTTTTGCTAAAACAATTCCCTTGTCCAAATTGTATTGGTTATTAAAACATACATTACACCGATGTCAAACAACATGACAGCAAACTCAAAGGTGGTGACACCAAGCAGTAATTTAAACATGAGTTATGAAAAAATATATGTTGTTGCATCCCTATGAAATAAAACAACAGCGCTGGCCTTTAATATTTTCAAGTATTACTTGTAAAACGTCAACTAATAGAATTGCTTCGTTCTTCAAAATTACTCATCCCATTCAAGAAATAACAGGAAATATGTGCAGTTTAATCTTTATATTTAACGTTTAAACTGTTTTCAAAGATAGTCTGCTCTTATTTTTGCTTGCAAATGCAAGTTTAAAGTAGACGGTAATGCTTTAAATAGCTTCACACAATGGTGGTTCGAGTTCGTTTTAATCCGTAAATTTTCCCTTTCAAATGTTTCCCATGCCTTCTAAATGGCAAAAATATTGTCATCTATCTTTCCTCTATTATTACTGGTTGTAGCCTAAAAATCGAACAACTTGTTTTTGAAATATATCGATTTTAGTGATCCAACTCCGTATTTCGCCATTGCACTCCTTGTTGAACTGGCTGAGGTTTACTGGCTGCGAGATTTTCCGGAAGTGGTTTTCAGTAACCAGCGCGGGGACAAAAACTTCAAAGGTTCCGAAAGGATCCGAAAACTTCGCGGGAACAAAAACTTCGCGGGGACAAAAACTTCAAAGGTTCCGAAAGGACCTTCTGCTCAGTTCTTTATTCTGTGCCTGCAGTGGAGCTCTTTGGTTTTGTCAAACACCCCCAAATGAAATATGATCACGAGCGGCCAATGTCTGAAGCTATTAAATTAACTGTTTGTATTAATTGTAATATTTCAAAATCCATGGCATTTAATTCAGTAAAATTTCGCGTAAATTATTATTTCAATAATTCTCTTTGTATAAAAAACAATTATAGTACAAGGGAGTTAAAAGACTGAGAATTGGTCGCAAATCTGTGGAAGGGATAAATTAATATTAACGGAATATGTCTGCAGTGTCCGACGGTGTCTGCTGACAAATATTTCTAAACCTGTGGACTGGAAATGTATGAAATTAGGTGTGAATGGTAGAGTAATCCTGTTTCTATCAATGGCAACGAATATTCATGAAAAAAACAGTAATGACAGCGAGTGTTTACCGAAATAAAACAGTTGTGAAATGTATATAAATAGTAGTGATTATTTAACGGAAATGGCTGCGGCGTCCCACGGTGTCTGCTCACAAATATTTCTCAAACTGTGGCCTGGAAATTTATAAAATTAGGTGTGAATGGTAGAGTAACCCTGTTTCTATCAATGGCAACGAATATTCATGAAGAGACCAGTAATGACAGCGAGTGTTTACCAAAATAAAACAGTTGAGTGAAAGGTATACCATTATTGAACGGAAATGTCTGCGGCGTCCCACGGTGTTCGCTCGCAAATATTTTCAGAAATTTTATGACTGACAGAGACATATGAAAGCAAAGCGTCTCACGGTGCTCGCTTTCAAAATCAAATTCAGGAACTTCCTATTATTAAGATATATTCCAAACTCTTGCATGGAGGTTTTAAATATAAAACTTAGTTGAATGGTATGGGAGTCGAGGAGGCTGACACTCAGCATTTTCATTTGATCAAATCGCAAAAGCACTCCAAGATGCTGTTTAGATATTTCCTTTGATATAAACGTTTCAGCTTTGTTTGAAAATTAGAATTGAAATTATTCATTTTACTTACTAAACCTTCTTGATTGACAGATTATGGGCGCTAAGCGAATCACATTCGGCGTAATCAATAATTAAAATCCCGTTCGTCAGCGAACGGGTTTTACAAAACCAAAGAGCTCCACTCAGGCCAGTGCCGGATTAACCCTATGGCAGGAGTGGCGTACGCCAGTGGCAATTTTTTTTCTATCAAAGTATGCCCTCGATCCTAATTATTAACATGGTACCAGTGTCTGAGTTTTAAAAAATCGTAAACACTCTGATTTTACGCTTTGAATTCGACTCACTTGGAGCCGCCATTTTGGATTTGGGACTTTCCCTGGTGGCAGTGGTGCTTTGGTGCGTCAGTACGTGAAGTGCATGTTCGAACAACTGATCTCTATAAAAGGACTGGATAGAGCATCTATTGTTCAGAAAGTGATGCCGGAAGTGAGCAGCGGCGGCCATCTTACTAGGACCCACTTGGGTCCTAAACAATATGGCGTACATAGGAGTGGAAAGTAGTTTAACGACGTTTTTCGCCAAATTCGAGAAGTTTGCTAAGATTTACCACCGAATTAAGGTTCGTAATCTTATTTTATGTAATAGTTAAGTGTTTTCAACTCTTTATTCCTTTTACAAAGGCTTTTTTTTGCGAAAGATACCTGCCTATGTCTTTGCTTCACGAATCACGATATTAACAAAATAGTCGGTAAACAAATGTCTTCCAAGTCCGCACGTGTACTTGTTTCTCTCTTTATTTTGTAGTATAAACGCCGTATTATTAAATGGTTTACTGTGATGGGTTTCCTTTAAGTTTTGATTGATTTATTGCCGATTATTAAATCCAAATTGGAATTCAAATTTGGAAACGTTTTAGCATAAAACCTTACACATGCAATTTATATAACTTAGTAAAAATCTTTAACGTGAACGCATAAATTCAGTGAGATGTGAATTATAACTTGTCTTTTTGAATTAGTATTTTTATTTGGACCCTTGATTTTACTAACTGGTCAAATGGACCAATAAATTAGATGCTTGAGTTTATAATACACTGTCTATAATCTGCTAGGTTAATGTCAAGACTTGGCATTAGTATTGTTTCTAATTTTTAAATAACCAAAGATAAATTTGTGCTACTTCACATTTGTGGTTCACATGGTTTTCTAATGTAGTATTTTCAGTTTGACTCTTTCAATCACCACAGGCAGCATGTGTATTTTCCTGTTCAATATTTCAGCATATCTCACTAGTCATCAAAACTTGCTGCAAGTGATCTTTGCTCTATCATCTTAGTAGACTGTAATCTTCAGTTTATTACCTTTACAGGTTGTACACAATCACAAACATGTAATTGGCTTGGCTTTAGTATCAGCTTTTAATACATGTATTTTATTTTGTAGTCCAGTGGCTCAGGTGTTAATCTGGATACAGATTGTAACCCCTATGTAACATTTGCTCTGTTATTGTAATAGTTATTGCTGTTCAATGATTAGAGAGATTTCAATACTGTATGCATGTATATATTAAAAGCTTCTATATGTGGAGTTGCATTTCTATAATTTTAAGTAAATATTTATAAATATTTAGTTTTTTACCACAATTAGCATTACTTGTCTTCCAAAGAACACTATAGTAACTGATGTTTTAACTGGGTTTTTACCACAAAGGTTGGCTGTGGTTTCCTTCTCAAGATGGCAAACCCAAATTTTGCTGTACTGAGTCCATCATTGCAATGCATTTGATAAGGGCAAAAGTCCCCAAAACATAGAGTTTATATTGACAAGAGAATTCTATGATGGGATTATGAGAAGCCCTGAACATCAAGGTGTGTCATTGAAAGTAGCTTCAACCAAAACAAGAGAATTAATAATGTATTTTCAAATATAGAAATATTAAAAATAGATTATACAAATGCTCTTGCTGTATTGTTGTGAATATTTATTTACAGGTGACTATATTATATTTCATTTATGTAATAATAAACTTGCAGAGTGTCTGGGATACTGTTAGAGTTTTAGTTGGCATCCCAGACACTCTGCAGAAATGGTAATAGCAACAGGTGCATGGTGCATTTGCTTGTAAAAAATGTAAAGTTTAGCTGGTTTTCATTGAAAAGCCAACCATTTAAAGCAAAAATTATGATTCAACTTTAGTGGTATAACTCAAAAAGACAAGTCATACTTTATAATATCTCACTATTATTTATGCCTCCATGAAGGCCTTTATTGTATAAATTGCATTGCAAGCTAATTTATTTCTATAGACCCATGTGAGTACAAAACCATAAAAAAACAATACACTTCTGATGGCAACAAGGTTGCCTAAAGAAACATATTAAAGGTGGCAAATGGACTATAAGGTTTTATGCTAGAACTTTTCCAAATTTGAATTCTCATTTGGATTACTCGGCAATAAATCAATCAAAACCTAAAGGAAACCCATTACAGTAAACTATTTAATAATACGGCGTTTATACTACTAATAATATACATGAAAAAATATCTCGACTGTGATTGGCTGATTCCAGTGCAGTTAATCCCAAACCAGAGTGCAGAATTGTGTTATCACAGTGCAAAAATCTGTTATCACAGTGCAAAAATCTGTTATCACAGTGCAAAAATCTGTAATCACAGTGCAAAAATCTGTTATCACTAAGAACCAATCAAATTGATTGTACAGCGGATTTTTCCCGACACAAAACAAACAAAGATGGCGGCGAAGATTCGGCGGTTTTGGGGATAATTTGTTCAAATTTGAAGCTAGTTATGCTTTAATATTGCCAAGTGAAGTACCTACAAGAAGACCAGAAGCTTCTTTATGCCTCGAGTAAACTTTTTCAAGTAGTAAAGGAAGCGAAGCGTTTTTTAACAAATAAATATGCGAGGAGAGGACGGCTAAACACGTACGTTAAAATGTTAGTACAGTTGTTTTGAACATTTTTTCATGTATATTATTAATAAGTAATAGCATGGTTTCTCGTGCAATTTGGAAAAACATGCACTCGAAACCATGCTATTACCTATACAAAATAAAGAGAGAAACAAGTACACGTGCGGACTTGGAAGACATTTGTTTACCGACTATTTTGTTAATACCGTGATTCGTGAAGCAAAGACATAGGCAGGTATCTTTCGCAAAAAAAAGCCTTTGTAAAAGGAATAAAGAGTTGAAAACACTTAACTATTACATAAAATAAGATTACGAACCTTAATTCGGTGGTAAATCTTAGCAAACTTCTCGAATTTGGCGAAAAACGTCGTTAAACTACTTTCCACTCCTATGTACGCCATATTGTTTAGGACCCAAGTGGGTCCTAGTAAGATGGCCGCCGCTGCTCACTTCCGGCATCAAAACCAGGGCGCGAGAAACAATAGATGCGCTATCCAGTCCTTTTATAGAGATCAGTGGTTCGAACTGACAAACTGACATCCGCAACTATGAGCACAGAAACGGTAGAAATCATTTTGGCACTCATATACATGATTGTATATTTATTCCTTCCACATGATGTAGCTACTTTATAGATTTTGGAACTTTAATTGCTTTTATTAATAGCCTTAAATGGTTTGACCACAATTGTGCACATGCTGTTAGAAGTGGAAGATTTGCATGAAGTAGGACGCCTGTGTGTGTGCACTATTGTATAATCATCTATTATTAAAATTAACAACCATTCATTTTTGTATGCATCCTCCAGGAAGGCTTCAACGTTTTGTTTATGGTTTTTGGCAAGGGAATTTAAAGAATCGGTAACTGATCTCCTGCAACAACTATTTCCTAACTGATTTTCTGTGTCAACCCCTTCTTGATTTAAATGACTGCTGTGAAGGTATAGCCCATGATCAACCTGCAGAGGGTTGCACTGCTGGCTGAGACAATAACATAGTTTATAAATACTAGATACTGTTCTTTTCTTGTTTAGGTTTATTCGCTGTTTGGAATGACGAGGTGCTGTAACAGCAGCAAGAATGGTATCAAACAGTGTTGGAGCACCAGCAGACATACACATTAATCTGAACTGCTCAGGGTCATATTCTGGACTTTTTTTTTCATGACAAACTCCTTATGGATGAAATTCTTTATTTTTGTTAATTGTTCTCTTATATCAAATCCTGTTAACTAAATTAAAAATGTAATTCATAAATAACTATGAATCAATGCTATTACTTTTTAGGCGTGGATTATAAATTAAGTACCATATTTTCTCTATTAAACCACTGGGCCAGGGGTTTAATAATTCTAGGCCATCAATTGTGTGTGTGTGTATATGTGTGTGTGTGTGTGGGGGGGTGTTGACTCAATTAACAAGGGGGTCATTTAACTACCAAAATCTAAAGGCTGTAACTGATTTTCTATTAACAGAGTTGTAACCAGGAGATATATGTTTTTACTTTAGGAGGAGGGTTTATTTTTACTCTTCATCAAGTTAAAGGCTTAAAAAATGTAACCCTGTTCCCTTTAAAGTCATTTAGTATACAGTATATTGGTGTAGCCCAATTAAAAAGAACTCCTTGCAACTCTAAAAAAAACAAAGAGCAGAAGCTTTCTTAAATTCCATTTAATATAAATGGCTCAGCCTGTTTTTACCACCAGGTAAAACAACTTCTCCGTTAGGTCCTCGCTGAATAATACCAAAACACGATTCTTCAGTTTCCCATTCGAGTATATTTTTCATCTCTGGATTTACAGCACATTCTTTGTGACTGTGGGCTTTAAATTTTGCAGCTGTGGGCTTCCTTGGTCGACCTTTCTGTCTTAACTTAGATCCGACATGCTGTAAAAAGACTTTAATGAGAGTGTGTCCAGCTCCGCAGCACTCATGAGTGTGCGTTGAGGCTGATGTTTCTGGTTTCCTTTCCTTGGCGAAATATATTTTGAACAATATAGATCACTGAGAGATTCCTATGATGGCTTCCTTTGGTAAATAAATTTGCAATGCGCTTATCTCCTCGTGATTGATCCATAAGATCATCTAGGGCAATAAGGTTTCGCCTCGAAACATCAAGAAAATCTTCCGAGTCGATGTTCGTAGATATTCCTTCATTCAGTTCAATGCCCGGTATAGTTTTGATCATCTCAAGATACATGGGTTGCCACTGACCATAACACCAAATGATACGTTCAGGAGGGGGGTTGACAGTTGTTCTTGCATTCTCCAGAATATTTTTTACCCATACCGTTTTACCACTCTGAGTACACCCTGCAACAATACACGTAAATGGATGCTGCAGGACTGTGGATCCATTGACGAGAGGAACTGCCTGTCGTACTTGTTTTGTCGATGATCTATGAACCATCTTCATGTGACGAAGAAGGTGCTCTTTTCTCGATAGACTTTTTTCACATTTGTTGCAAACGTGTGACATGTTTACACGATGAGTACTAAACACCAAATGAGTTTATAATTTGGAAGCGCAATATTAAATTATTTAACTAAATTTCTGCAGAGGATCTAAACCCCAAACATCCCTGGGATACCCCAATCACCCCTGGGGTAACCGCCAAACACCCCGAGGGTACCCCCATCACCCCCGGCGTACCCCAAATACCACAGGGGTAACCCCCAATCACCCCTGGGGTAACCCCCAAACACCCTGGGTACCCCAAATACCCCAGGGGTAACCCCATCACACCCCGGGGTAACCCCAAATACCCATGGGGCAACCCCCAAACACCCCTGGGGTAACCCCAAACACCCCTGGAGTACCCCAAATACCCCAGGGGTAACCCCAAACACCCCTGGGGTACCCCAAGTACCCCAGGGGTAACCCATCACCCCGAGGTAACCCCAAATACCCATGGGTAACCCCCAAACACCCCTGGGATACCCCAAATACTCCAGGGGTAACCCCCAAACACCTTACGTAACCCCAAACACCCATGGGACCCCCAAACACACCCTGGGGTAACCCCAAACACCCTCAGGATACCCCAAACACCCCCGGGATACCCCCAAACACCCCCATGGTACCCCGAACACTACTGGAGTAACCCCAAACACCCCAGGGATACCCCAAACACCCCCGTGGTACCCCCAAGCACCCATGGGGTAACCCCAAACACCCCTGGGGTACCCCAAGTACCCCAGGGGTAACCCATCACCCCGAGGTAACCCCAAATACCCATGGGTAACCCCCAAACACCCCTGGGATACCCCAAATACTCCAGGGGTAACCCCCAAACACCTTACGTAACCCCAAACACCCATGGGACCCCCAAACACACCCTGGGGTAACCCCAAACACCCTCAGGATACCCCAAACACCCCCGGGATACCCCCAAACACCCCCATGGTACCCCGAACACTACTGGAGTAACCCCAAACACCCCAGGGATACCCCAAACACCCCCGTGGTACCCCCAAGCACCCATGGGGTAACCCCAATCACCCCAGGGGTACCCCAAATACCCCAGGGGTAACCCCCAAACACCCCTGGGGTACCCTCCGAGCCCTTGGCTCCTAACTCCGAGTCCTTTCCTCCTCCTGTTTCTCTTCCTTCTCCTCTTCCTCTGGTATCTGGTAGGGATTTCCTCATTTAGACACAAAAACTGAAGAACACTGACTGTCAGATAGAGATTTTTTCCAACGAACAAAGGGACCGCAGGGGTGTTTGGGGGTTACCCCTGGGATGATTGGGGTTACCCCAGGTGTGTTTGGGGGTACCACGGGGGTGTTTGGGGTATCCCGGGGGTGTTTGGGGGTATCCCGAGAGTGTTTGGGGTTACCCCTGGGGTGTTTGGGGGTTGCCACTGGGGTGTTTGGGGTTACCCCTGGGGTGTTTGGGGGTTGCCCCATGGGTGTTTGGGGTTACCCCAGGGGTGTTTGGGGGTTACCCCATGGGTATTTGGGGTTACCCTGGGGTGTGATGGGGTTACCCTGGGATATTTGGGGTACCCCTGGGGTGTTTGGGGGTTACCCCAGGGGTGATTGGGGGTTACCCCTGTGGTATTTGGGGTACGCCAGGGGTGATGGGGGTACCCCCGGGGTGTTTGGGGGTTACCCCAGGGGTGATTGAGGTGTCGCAGGGATGTTTGGGGTTTAGATCTTCTGCAGAAATTTAGTTAAACAATTTAATATTGCGCTTCCAAATAATAAACTCATTTGGTGTTTAGTACTCATCGTGTAAACATGTCACACGTTTGTAACAAATGTGAAAAAAGTCTATCGAGAAAAGAGCACCTTCTTCGTCACATGAAGATGGTTCATAGATCATCGACAAAACAAATACGACAGGCAGTTCCTCTCGTCAATGGATCCACAGTCCTGCAGCATCCATTTACGTGTATTGTTGCAGGGTGTACTCAGAGTGGTAAAACCGTATGGGTAAAAAATCTTCTGGAGAATGCAAGGACAACTATCAACCCCCCTCCTGAACGTATCATTTGGTGTTATGGTCAGTGGCAACCCATGTATCTTGAGATGATCAAAACAATACCGGGCAATTGAAACCAGAAATTGAAATATCAGCCTCAACGCACACTATATCGTACTCTTCAAGTCTCCGAGGGATAAGCAGCAAATTTCTATTTTGGCACGACAAGTGAATCCTGGACATGTTCAAGAGTTTATGAAGGGCTACGAGGAAGCCACAAGTCGCCCTCATGGTTATTTAATGCTTGATCTGAAGCCGACTACGGATGACGATCATCGTCTCAAGACAAATGTTTTACCTGAAGAAAATAGCTCCGTCCTGCAGCAGAACATAAGCAGATATATTCAAAAGAAATCGTATCGGCAACCTCCAATCGTCAACGCTATGTACAATACAGAACAGCTAATGCGAGATATTGTACAAACACCACAATTAACACCCGATGAAAAGAACATCCTATACTCTAATTAACTCGATCGTTTTCTGACATTCCAACAACAGCTGCAGAACCAGCAGAATCAAGTTCAAACTAATCTTCAAACACAGCTACTAAAAGCTATACAAAATTTAACAGAAACCCCACAGAAGCCTCAAAAACCTGAACCCCAGCAACCTGAACACCTTCCGTTAGATTCTCCATCCAAACCTAGCGTAGCTAAACCATATTTTCGAACTCCTCCTCCAACTGTTGATTACCCAAAGCCGAAACCTTTGCAAAAATGGTTAACTGGAGATGAAAGTGATTCAGGAGAAAACGACTCGGACGAAGAAGTTTCGGAAGCCGACTCAGATGACTCTGGTCGTCAAGAAAATGATAAATATCAAAATTCTTCTGATGAAGATTCACATGAAACAACAGTCAATAATAGTCAAGACGAAGACCTCACATCTTAATGGTTCCCAGGAATGAACCTCATAATGCTTATTAAGTGAGAATACCTAGATATGATTTCAGGAGCAGACCTTATCCTATAACGATGAGTCGGCATCCCAGTCCTAGAAAAATGTTTTAAATAAATGACATATTTGTAAAGTGAAATAAATATTTTTAAACTCAGTGTCTCCTGTTATTCTTGTCGTCCAAACTTGCCCTTCTCGCCTAGACTTGCCCAAGCGCTTAATGCTCTTAATGACCCCTAATGAGTTTCTCTTTTGTCTCCTGTACGTGCACTGAGGATAAATATGCAAATATCACACTTAGGCCCCGTTCACGAAAACTTATCCGGTATAGTGTGAACAGTCGACGGCATAATTATGTGCCGTTTCGTGCCGAATACGATATAACCCCGTGATCCAACCAATCACCACGCTCTATTATATTAAAATACTTCCGAAACGATTTCGATCTCCATTCACACTGGAGCTGAAACGGCACAAAAAGCTATCCGATACAAGATGTACCTCTTTCGAGATCGGAGCGGCGCAACGGCGTGCCGGCACAGAAATTGTGCCGGAACAGGCGTTTTGTGTGTGAACAGAAGGCCTATCCGGTATGGTTTTCGTGCCGGCACAAAAGCTATCCGGTATAGTGTGAACGGGGCCTTAGTAACAGAAAGCGTAGCAACGCTTTCAAAGTAATAAATCGCTTTTCCTTTAGTTTATATTTCGACACTTAATTAAAGTCGTTCTTAAGGCTTTTCGGAGTGACTCTTCATTCTATCTTCCAGGCCTGATTTCCTCGCTTATAAACGAAGGTTTAGTTCGGCATTGATTCTAGGATGACTTACTCTGTTTGAATATTTAGGTTCTAAACTAATATAATATTCATGATATACTATTAATTCAAATCGATACGTTATCTCTGCCAATTCGGACACTTTAGGCTGTTCAAAACTCTCTATATTCCACCAAACAAGATTTCAGATAAAAAATATAAAGTGTCGCTATCAATTTCTCTCTCGTTCCTTGGAAAGAACGTTTATTTTGTCAAACGTTTACCGTACGCATTGTTGGGGTAAAGTGTATAAATGACTTTTTGGTTCCTATTACTAATAAGAACTTCGGAAATCAGTCGGAGACCATTCGGGAGTGACGTAGTGAAAACCAGGGGATTGGATAAAAGCTGGGGTTAGGGGGGAAAGTTAGGGTTAGGAAGTCCCAAAGGAGTATGAGAAAAAATGACGTAACGCGCCGCCGCTATAAAATGAATAATAATGAGATGAAGGGCGACACACCGTTTGCATACTAATTACTTCCGTGTCTATATGGGGGTGGGGGGGGGGGGGGTGTATTACTACTGTGGTCAATGCAAATAGAAAATGTAATGCGAAGCTAGCTTCTTATGAACCATATCCTTTTTCAATAGATCCTTCCCAAGTTTGTTTCAGTAAGCACGAACAACGACTTGAAATCGAGGCTGAGTATGAGAGAAACAATAAATGCATTACGATCTCATTGCCGACTTGGAGCCATTGTTGCGTGGGCATTGAAGCGAATTCCAAACACATTTTTCCCCATGCATATACAAGGCCGAGTTGTTCTTTATTGTGATGTACATCGCTTTAATGATCAATTTCTACATGTGTCTATATTTATCGTAAATGCTTTGTCATATTCTTATGTTTTCTAGGTAGCAGTGTTGTTAAATAGAGAGAGACAGTTGCTACATGACAGAAAAACCCTTCACAGAGACTTGGAGAAGTCAAGATTGCAACGAAGTAGACCTACAAAGTATGTATTTTTCTGTATAATTGGTTTGTACGAGACTTGCATGCAGACTATTGGGCTCTTGCAGGTAACGTCAAAGTCGCCATGTTGGGTGGCAAATTCAAAGTACCAACGTTTAGTTGACCAAATAATGAATGGTAATCCTTTTGTGTATATTATGGATTTGCCACCCAGCTTGGGAATACGTGCAAGAGCTCATTACTGTATAGACCCGTTTACAGTATAGACATAATATTTTACCTAATTTGAAGATTTTCACACCTTCCCACTTCCGCTTCTGTAGTTGGTTGTGTATTATTGTATTTCTGTAGCCGCTACTGAAGCGCGAGGAAAGTCTAGCGATAAAAGTCGCCAATTCTTGATGTATATTCGTCTGTTGGTATCGCTTTGAGATAAACATCTATTGTATTATGAATAAATGCCATTAAAAGCTAAATTATACTATTTATGTACAGTTTTCAAGGTATTTGACTGTAATAAGTGCAGAGTATGTCATTTCCCGCCATTGACGTAATTTTCAGCTTTTTCAGAGTTCTATTGAAAATATACAAAAGCTAAGACAATAAACGAAGTTGAAAATAATTCAAAAAAAAACCTGAAAAGAAATTGACGTCATAGGGTGAAAATTACGTATTCTATACTTACTAAAAGGGTCTATAGGTCTACCTGGAACCATCTACGGCTTTTTACGGTCCCTTCTCGAATGAGTCGAATATGCAGCGATGATTTCCGAGTGATGACGTAATATGGTCCAAGTCAAGCACTTAATGATGCGCTGTCATTATGGCTACCGCTGACTTAGGGAAATTTCCGTGTTTAGATACTCGGATCCGAACACGAGATTGACTAATAAGGGTGCACGTAGTATACATGTTATTTTATAAACTCATATAATAATATATTTAATATTCAACGTTCTTATGGAATTTCAAAGATTGAAATAGATTTTCAAGAATTCTTACAGACTTTCTATAGAGAAAGTCTGTAAGTGAAAAAAACCCCAAAAAAACCCGAAGAAACAGGAAAAAAATCCTTAAACATAGGTTTAAGGATTTTTTTCCTGTTTCTTCGTTTTTTTGGGTTTTTTTCACTTTTAAAAATCCTTGGATTTACTCATTGGATTTTCAGATATTTTTTTCCAAAATGGCCGCCGAATTATATACATATAAATATAAATAAATAAATTAGCCCTTATGAACTCGAAAAAAACTATGAAAGCTTTCTTGCTTTTCCTGTAACTTTGACGTTCTTTGGTGTCGTAAATTTGATCTGTTCGCGTAGTGAACATTCCGTTCCAAATTCTACTGTGTTTAAACTCACAGTTTAATGGGATTACATGCACCGACGGTGTCTGGAACAAGGCTGTTCGGAATAAATACAGAAACAAAACTATCGTTGCCCTTTTTGGAGCTATTATGTCGTTATTATCAATTGATAAATTACATATCAAGAGTTACAATTTCTTATAAGGATTTTCAACGTGGCCGTGTCGAGGCATATCAAAGGCGCTCCAAGCAGCCGCCATACGACCCAGTTCAGACCACGAATCACGGCTAAGACCTGGAGAACCCGGCGAAAAACCCTCGAAGCACAGGAGAGACCAACTAAACTCTACTCACATCCCAAGCTCGAGAACAGGGTTATTCCCAGACGGTTACGCATCCAAGTACCAACCCCGTCTAACCGGGCTTAACTATTGGTGAGAGGCAGCACACTAACAGCACACGCCATCCGTGCTTCCCGGTTTAACTAAGCAGTTTATCAGGAGTTGTTTCCTCTGCAAAACTACAAAGACTCTCAGAGTTTCTTACAGAACCATCCTCAGAGAAACATGAGAAAATGTTTCATGATTTAGTATACACTGCTAAAGTCAGCCGAAAAATTTCGGCTTACTCGAGCGGGATTTGAACTCGCGTTAAGTTGTCGCGAGAATATCTCGTGCACTTGAGTTGGATAAAACTCGCCTCCAATCCCTGTGCGGCTCGATAGCTCAACAGGTAGAGCGGCGGACCGGAATCCCGAAGGTGCGAGTTCAAATCCCGCTCGAGTCAGCCGAAAATTTTCGGTTGACTTTACCAGTGTAAGAAATCATGAAAAAAAAATGTTCTCGGAATCTCAGTACAGATCTTTTTGTGAGGTTTCTCTGGGATTTGGTTCCAGCCAAAAATTAGTTCTTCTAACACGTCTCCGTTGTATTCCTCTTTTTCGACAGCATTACTTCCACTGAGTTGCACTTTTCAGGTTCTTGTAGTGGAGGAGGTTTTTCGGAGTCTCGCGTAACAGCTTCCTTATTCCTTTGTAGCAGTTCTTTCGCAGTTTCCAATAGTTTTCTTGTAGTTGGATTCTCGACATTTTCGCCCAATATCCAACAAAAGTCTCAGTATATATGCCCTGAGATTTTAAATTTGATTAGACTTGATTATTTCTCAGAGTTTTTGATATTTTCGTTTTTATTTTAGTTCCGTTAAACGGTTTACAGATGGATTACCCAGTGGTAGTTTTGCGAGTAAGCAAGGCATGCGTGATTCTGGTCATCGTAATTACGTCACCTCCGCTACGGACCACGAGCAATATTTCAACCGCGACCTTGAGTTCGACAATGGAACCGTCGGACATTCCAGTGATCATTATTTTAATACAAAAAGCTGATAATTTATGTTTTAATATATTTATTTAAACTATAATAGAGACTTTAATTGGTACATGGGATGTTTTTAAATTTCTAAACCATTGTGTGTTGATGGCTTTATGATACATAAATTTGTTCTTTACTATACATAAAAATAGGCAGGCCCAGGCGTGCATGTATCTACTGCGTTTAATACCTATAGCTACTATGGTAAAAACAATGATGCAACTGTGTACTTGTAACAACCTTGTATTCATAGCTGAACAAGATTCTTGAGAAAATTGATGGAATTGCATAGTTGTAACAACCTTGTATTCAGATCTAGAGCTGAACAAGATTTTTGACAAAATTGTCTGCTGTATGCTCACAGGCCATGCTGTGTTTTAACTTTGATAAAGAACTCAGACTCTCAGAGTAAAGCCAGCAAGGCACAGGAAGCTAAGTGCTTACAACTCTATTCATATCTGGCATGAGTTCCAAGCCCGGACAGGTGCATGGTCACCCATTCAAATACTAACTCAATCCAAATGGGCTTTACTCCGGTCCTCAGTGGTGAGAGGCAGTGCACTAATAGCTTGACTATTAAAGCTATGGTACTAAAAGCTATAGTCATAAAGTATGGTAGTAAAGCTTTAAGTAGGTCAATCAAATTAACATAACTATATAACAAATCACAAAATTTGACTTAATTGACTAATTTAATACAGTATTTAAATATTTTCGTTATAACAACTGTCAAACAATAATGCAATCTAGTTAGAAGGTAAAGAAAATCGCTTGATATAATAAGCATCTCGAGTATTACTGCTGTAAAATTTAATAGTGAATGAAAAAGATGTCCAGCAAATTATGTCATCAAAATTATAAGAGCAACCATACATTAATTGTTCTTCAAGACATGTGCATACATGCAGAAAAACGTACAATAAATGTTTGCACATTCATAACACATATTTTGCATGACATTGACAGCTGCAGCATACAATTTTAATCCATTAATACTGTATATAGACTTGCCAGTTACTGACATTTGACTATTTGTCATCTACATCGACAATATGTTATTTAATAGCATATTTCGCTCGTGGACTACCATAGGTTTTGGGCATTGTTGTTTGACCATGAGGCTAACTTTGTTTTCTTAGAAGGTCATCCATTTCTATTCGGCAACGCACAGTCTTGTCAGTTTACGAAGCCCGACCCGACATGTTGGCCATATAAATTGGGTCGTCTGAATATGAAATCGTCCACGCAACGACTCGATCAATTTGCTTTCAAAAACTTTTATCATTATTCCAACAACGTCTAGTACATCACAATTAAGAATTGACTACGATTCATACTTAAAATACTTGCTAAATTTGTAAAAACTTCCTCATGTTGAAATATCCCGCTTGCTATCAACAGACTTATGAAATACTTGGTGTACAGTAGTTATTTTGGCTTCGGTGGTCTGTCGTGAGTCAATCGTTTAATTTTATGTTTTGAAAAATTGAAAATAAAAAGTTGAAACGCAAAAATAAAAATAAAAAGTTGAAACATAAAAATAAAAAGTTGAAACGACAAAATAAAAAGTTGAAACGACAAAATAAAAAGTTGAAACGGCAAAATAAAAAGTTGAAACGCAAAAATAAAAATTAAAAGTTGAAACCACAAAATAAAAAGTTGAAACGCAAAAATAAAAATTAAAAGTTGAAACGACAAAATAAAAAGTTGAAATGTAAAAATAAAAATTAAAAGTTGAAACGACAAAATAAAAAGTTGAAACGCAAAAATAAAAATTAAAAGTTGAAACGCAAAAATAAAAATTAAAAGTTGAAACGACAAAATAAAAAGTTGAAACGCAAAAATAAAAATTAAAAGTTGAAACGCAAAAATAAAAATTAAAAGTTGAAACGCAAAAATAAAAATTAAAAGTTGAAACGCAAAAATAAAAATTAAAAGTTGAAACGACAAAATAAAAAGTTGAAACGCAAAAATAAAAATTAAAAGTTGAAACGCAAAAATAAAAATTAAAAGTTGAAACGACAAAATAAAAAGTTGAAACGCAAAAATAAAAATTAAAAGTTGAAACGCAAAAATAAAAATTAAAAGTTGAAACGCAAAAATAAAAATTAAAAGTTGAAACGACAAAATAAAAAGTTGAAATGTAAAAATAAAAATTAAAAGTTGAAACGACAAAATAAAAAGTTGAAACGCAAAAATAAAAATTAAAAGTTGAAACGACAAAATAAAAAGTTGAAACGCAAAAATAAAAATTAAAAGTTGAAACGCAAAAATAAAAATTAAAAGTTGAAACGACAAAATAAAAAGTTGAAACGCAAAAATAAAAATTAAAAGTTGAAACGCAAAAATAAAAATTAAAAGTTGAAACGCAAAAATAAAAATTAAAAGTTGAAACGCAAAAATAAAAATTAAAAGTTGAAACGACAAAATAAAAAGTTGAAACGCAAAAATAAAAATTAAAAGTTGAAACGCAAAAATAAAAATTAAAAGTTGAAACGACAAAATAAAAAGTTGAAACGCAAAAATAAAAATTAAAAGTTGAAACGCAAAAATAAAAATTAAAAGTTGAAACGCAAAAATAAAAATTAAAAGTTGAAACGACAAAATAAAAAGTTGAAACGCAAAAATAAAAATTAAAAGTTGAAACAACAAAATGAAAAGTTGAAACGACAAAATAAAAAGTTGAAACGCAAAAATAAAAATTAAAAGTTGAAACGACAAAATAAAAAGTTGAAACGCAAAAATAAAAATTAAAAGTTGAAACAACAAAATGAAAAGTTGAAACGACAAAATAAAAAGTTGAAACGCAAAAATAAAAATTAAAAGTTGAAACGACAAAATAAAAAGTTGAAACGCAAAAATAAAAATTAAAAGTTGAAACAACAAAATAAAAAGTTGAAACGACATTTAAAAAGTTGAAACGCAAAAATAAAAATTAAAAGTTGAAACGACAAAATAAAAAGTTGAAACGCAAAAATAAAAATTAAAAGTTGAAACGCAAAAATAAAAATTAAAAGTTGAAACGACAAAATAAAAAGTTGAAACGCAAAAATAAAAATTAAAAGTTGAAACGACAAAATAAAAAGTTGAAACGCAAAAATAAAAATTAAAAGTTGAAACAACAAAATAAAAAGTTAAAACGACATTTAAAAAGTTGAAACGCAAAAATAAAAATTAAAAGTTGAAACAACAAAATGAAAAGTTGAAACGACAAAATAAAAAGTTGAAACGACATACTAAAGAGTTGAAACGCAAAAATAAAAATTAAAAGTTGAAACGACAAAATAAAAAGTTGAAACGGAAAAATAAAAATTAAAAGTTGAAACAACAAAATAAAAAGTTGAAACGACATTTAAAAAGTTGAAACGCAAAAATAAAAATTAAAAGTTGAAACGCAAAAATAAAAATTAAAAGTTGAAACAACAAAATGAAAAGTTGAAACGACTAAATAAAAAGTTGAAACGACATAATAAAAAGTTGAAACGCAAAAATAAAAATTAAAAGTTGAAACGACAAAATAAAAAGTTGAAACGCAAAAATAAAAATTAAAAGTTGAAACGACAAAATAAAAAGTTGAAACGCAAAAATAAAAATTAAAAGTTGAAACGCAAAAATAAAAATTAAAAGTTGAAACGACAAAATAAAAAGTTGAAACGCAAAAATAAAAATTAAAAGTTGAAACGCAAAAATAAAAATTAAAAGTTGAAACGACAAAATAAAAAGTTGAAACGCAAAAATAAAAATTAAAAGTTGAAACGCAAAAATAAAAATTAAAAGTTGAAACGCAAAAATAAAAATTAAAAGTTGAAACGCAAAAATAAAAATTAAAAGTTGAAACGACAAAATAAAAAGTTGAAACGCAAAAATAAAAATTAAAAGTTGAAACGCAAAAATAAAAATTAAAAGTTGAAACGACAAAATAAAAAGTTGAAACGCAAAAATAAAAATTAAAAGTTGAAACGCAAAAATAAAAATTAAAAGTTGAAACGCAAAAATAAAAATTAAAAGTTGAAACGACAAAATAAAAAGTTGAAACGACAAAATAAAAAGTTGAAACGCAAAAATAAAAATAAAAAGTTGAAACGACAAAATAAAAAGTTGAAACGCAAAAATAAAAATTAAAAGTTGAAACGACAAAATAAAAAGTTGAAACGACATTTAAAAAGTTGAAACGCAAAAATAAAAATTTAAAGTTGAAACGACAAAATAAAAAGTTGAAACGCAAAAATAAAAATTAAAAGTTGAAACGCAAAAATAAAAATTAAAAGTTGAAACGACAAAATAAAAAGTTGAAACGACAAAATAAAAAGTTGAAACGCAAAAATAAAAATTAAAAGTTCAAACGACAAAATAAAAAGTTGAAACGCAAAAATAAAAATTAAAAGTTGAAACAACAAAATAAAAAGTTGAAACGACATTTAAAAAGTTGAAACGCAAAAATAAAAATTTAAAGTTGAAACGACAAAATAAAAAGTTGAAACGCAAAAATAAAAATTAAAAGTTGAAACGCAAAAATAAAAATTAAAAGTTGAAACAACAAAATGAAAAGTTGAAACGACTAAATAAAAAGTTGAAACGACATAATAAAAAGTTGAAACGCAAAAATAAAAATTAAAAGTTGAAACGACAAAATAAAAAGTTGAAACGCAAACATAAAAATTAAAAGTTGAAACGACAAAATAAAAAGTTGAAACGCAAAAATAAAAATTAAAAGTTGAAACGCAAAAATAAAAATTAAAAGTTGAAACGACAAAATAAAAAGTTGAAACGCAAAAATAAAAATTAAAAGTTGAAACGCAAAAATAAAAATTAAAAGTTGAAACGACAAAATAAAAAGTTGAAACGCAAAAATAAAAATTAAAAGTTGAAACGCAAAAATAAAAATTAAAAGTTGAAACGCAAAAATAAAAATTAAAAGTTGAAACGCAAAAATAAAAATTAAAAGTTGAAACGACAAAATAAAAAGTTGAAACGCAAAAATAAAAATTAAAAGTTGAAACGCAAAAATAAAAATTAAAAGTTGAAACGACAAAATAAAAAGTTGAAACGCAAAAATAAAAATTAAAAGTTGAAACGCAAAAATAAAAATTAAAAGTTGAAACGCAAAAATAAAAATTAAAAGTTGAAACGACAAAATAAAAGTTGAAACGACAAAATAAAAAGTTGAAACGCAAAAATAAAAATAAAAAGTTGAAACGACAAAATAAAAAGTTGAAACGCAAAAATAAAAATTAAAAGTTGAAACGCAAAAATAAAAATTAAAAGTTGAAACGACAAAATAAAAAGTTGAAACGACAAAATAAAAAGTTGAAACGACATAATAAAAAGTTGAAACGCAAAAATAAAAATTAAAAGTTGAAACGACAAAATAAAAAGTTGAAACGCAAAAATAAAAATTAAAAGTTGAAACGCAAAAATAAAAATTAAAAGTTGAAACGACAAAATAAAAAGTTGAAACGCAAAAATAAAAATTAAAAGTTCAAACGACAAAATAAAAAGTTGAAACGCAAAAATAAAAATTAAAAGTTGAAACGTAAAAATAAAAATTAAAAGTTGAAACGACAAAATAAAAAGTTGAAACGACAAAATAAAAAGTTGAAACGCAAAAATAAAAATAAAAAGTTGAAACGACAAAATAAAAAGTTGAAACGCAAAAATAAAAATTAAAAGTTGAAACGACAAAATAAAAAGTTGAAACGACATTTAAAAAGTTGAAACGCAAAAATAAAAATTTAAAGTTGAAACGACAAAATAAAAAGTTGAAACGCAAAAATAAAAATTAAAAGTTGAAACGCAAAAATAAAAATTAAAAGTTGAAACGACAAAATAAAAAGTTGAAACGACAAAATAAAAAGTTGAAACGCAAAAATAAAAATTAAAAGTTCAAACGACAAAATAAAAAGTTGAAACGCAAAAATAAAAATTAAAAGTTGAAACAACAAAATAAAAAGTTGAAACGACATTTAAAAAGTTGAAACGCAAAAATAAAAATTTAAAGTTGAAACGACAAAATAAAAAGTTGAAACGCAAAAATAAAAATTAAAAGTTGAAACGCAAAAATAAAAATTAAAAGTTGAAACAACAAAATGAAAAGTTGAAACGACTAAATAAAAAGTTGAAACGACATAATAAAAAGTTGAAACGCAAAAATAAAAATTAAAAGTTGAAACGACAAAATAAAAAGTTGAAACGCAAACATAAAAATTAAAAGTTGAAACGACAAAATAAAAAGTTGAAACGCAAAAATAAAAATTAAAAGTTGAAACGCAAAAATAAAAATTAAAAGTTGAAACGACAAAATAAAAAGTTGAAACGCAAAAATAAAAATTAAAAGTTGAAACGCAAAAATAAAAATTAAAAGTTGAAACGACAAAATAAAAAGTTGAAACGCAAAAATAAAAATTAAAAGTTGAAACGCAAAAATAAAAATTAAAAGTTGAAACGCAAAAATAAAAATTAAAAGTTGAAACGCAAAAATAAAAATTAAAAGTTGAAACGACAAAATAAAAAGTTGAAACGCAAAAATAAAAATTAAAAGTTGAAACGCAAAAATAAAAATTAAAAGTTGAAACGACAAAATAAAAAGTTGAAACGCAAAAATAAAAATTAAAAGTTGAAACGCAAAAATAAAAATTAAAAGTTGAAACGCAAAAATAAAAATTAAAAGTTGAAACGACAAAATAAAAGTTGAAACGACAAAATAAAAAGTTGAAACGCAAAAATAAAAATAAAAAGTTGAAACGACAAAATAAAAAGTTGAAACGCAAAAATAAAAATTAAAAGTTGAAACGCAAAAATAAAAATTAAAAGTTGAAACAACAAAATGAAAAGTTGAAACGACAAAATAAAAAGTTGAAACGACATAATAAAAAGTTGAAACGCAAAAATAAAAATTAAAAGTTGAAACGACAAAATAAAAAGTTGAAACGCAAAAATAAAAATTAAAAGTTGAAACGCAAAAATAAAAATTAAAAGTTGAAACGACAAAATAAAAAGTTGAAACGCAAAAATAAAAATTAAAAGTTCAAACGACAAAATAAAAAGTTGAAACGCAAAAATAAAAATTAAAAGTTGAAACGTAAAAATAAAAATTAAAAGTTGAAACGACAAAATAAAAAGTTGAAACGCAAAAATAAAAATTAAAGGTTGAAACAACAAAATGAAAAGTTGAAACGACAAAATAAAAAGTTGAAACGCAAAAATAAAAATTAAAAGTTGAAACAACAAAATAAAAAGTTAAAACGACATTTAAAAAGTTGAAACGCAAAAATAAAAATTAAAAGTTGAAACAACAAAATGAAAAGTTGAAACGACAAAATAAAAAGTTGAAACGACATACTAAAGAGTTGAAACGCAAAAATAAAAATTAAAAGTTGAAACGACAAAATAAAAAGTTGAAACGGAAAAATAAAAATTAAAAGTTGAAACAACAAAATAAAAAGTTGAAACGACATTTAAAAAGTTGAAACGCAAAAATAAAAATTTAAAGTTGAAACGACAAAATAAAAAGTTGAAACGCGAAAATAAAAATTAAAAGTTGAAACGCAAAAATAAAAATTAAAAGTTGAAACGACAAAATAAAAGTTGAAACGCAAAAATAAAAATCAAAAGTTGAAACAACAAAATGAAAAGTTGAAACGACTAAATAAAAATTTGAAACGACATAATAAAAAGTTGAAACGCAAAAATAAAAATTAAAAGTTGAAACGACAAAATAAAAAGTTGAAACGCAAAAATAAAAAGTTGAAACGACAAAATAAAAAGTTGAAACGCAAAAATAAAAATTAAAAGTTGAAACGACAAAATAAAAAGTTGAAACGCAAAAATAAAAAGTTGAAACGACAAAATAAAAAGTTGAAACGCAAAAATAAAAATTAAAAGTTGAAACGACAAAATAAAAAGTTGAAACGACAAAATAAAAAGTTGAAACGCAAAAAAAAAAAAGTTGAAACGACAAAATAAAAAGTTGAAGCGACAAAATAAAAAGTTGAAACGACAAAATAAAAAGTTGAAACGACAAAATAAAAAGTTGAAACGCAAAAATAAAAATTAAAAGTTGAAACGACAAAATAAAACGTTGAAACGACAAAATAAAAAGTTGAAACGACATACTAAAGAGTTGAAACGCAAAAATAAAAATTAAAAGTTGAAACGACAAAATAAAAAGTTGAAACGGAAAAATAAAAATTAAAAGTTGAAACAACAAAATAAAAAGTTGAAACGACATTTAAAAAGTTGAAACGCAAAAATAAAAATTTAAAGTTGAAACGACAAAAATAAAAATTAAAAGTTGAAACGACAAAATAAAAAGTTGAAACGCAAAAATAAAAATTAAAAGTTGAAACAACAAAATGAAAAGTTGAAACGACTAAATAAAAATTTGAAACGACATAATAAAAAGTTGAAACGCAAAAATAAAAATTAAAAGTTGAAACGACAAAATAAAAAGTTGAAACGCAAAAATAAAAAGTTGAAACGACAAAATAAAAAGTTGAAACGCAAAAATAAAAATTAAAAGTTGAAACGCAAAAATAAAAATTAAAAGTTGAAACGCAAAAATAAAAATTAAAAGTTGAAACGACAAAATAAAAGTTGAAACGACAAAATAAAAAGTTGAAACGCAAAAATAAAAATAAAAAGTTGAAACGACAAAATAAAAAGTTGAAACGCAAAAATAAAAATTAAAAGTTGAAACGCAAAAATAAAAATTAAAAGTTGAAACAACAAAATGAAAAGTTGAAACGACAAAATAAAAAGTTGAAACGACATAATAAAAAGTTGAAACGCAAAAATAAAAATTAAAAGTTGAAACGACAAAATAAAAAGTTGAAACGCAAAAATAAAAATTAAAAGTTGAAACGCAAAAATAAAAATTAAAAGTTGAAACGACAAAATAAAAAGTTGAAACGCAAAAATAAAAATTAAAAGTTGAAACGACAAAATAAAAAGTTGAAACGCAAAAATAAAAATTAAAAGTTGAAACGTAAAAATAAAAATTAAAAGTTGAAACGACAAAATAAAAAGTTGAAACGCAAAAATAAAAATTAAAGGTTGAAACAACAAAATGAAAAGTTGAAACGACAAAATAAAAAGTTGAAACGCAAAAATAAAAATTAAAAGTTGAAACAACAAAATAAAAAGTTAAAACGACATTTAAAAAGTTGAAACGCAAAAATAAAAATTAAAAGTTGAAACAACAAAATGAAAAGTTGAAACGACAAAATAAAAAGTTGAAACGACATACTAAAGAGTTGAAACGCAAAAATAAAAATTAAAAGTTGAAACGACAAAATAAAAAGTTGAAACGGAAAAATAAAAATTAAAAGTTGAAACAACAAAATAAAAAGTTGAAACGACATTTAAAAAGTTGAAACGCAAAAATAAAAATTTAAAGTTGAAACGACAAAATAAAAAGTTGAAACGCGAAAATAAAAATTAAAAGTTGAAACGCAAAAATAAAAATTAAAAGTTGAAACGACAAAATAAAAGTTGAAACGCAAAAATAAAAATCAAAAGTTGAAACAACAAAATGAAAAGTTGAAACGACTAAATAAAAATTTGAAACGACATAATAAAAAGTTGAAACGCAAAAATAAAAATTAAAAGTTGAAACGACAAAATAAAAAGTTGAAACGCAAAAATAAAAAGTTGAAACGACAAAATAAAAAGTTGAAACGCAAAAATAAAAATTAAAAGTTGAAACGACAAAATAAAAAGTTGAAACGCAAAAATAAAAAGTTGAAACGACAAAATAAAAAGTTGAAACGCAAAAATAAAAATTAAAAGTTGAAACGACAAAATAAAAAGTTGAAACGACAAAATAAAAAGTTGAAACGCAAAAAAAAAAAAGTTGAAACGACAAAATAAAAAGTTGAAGCGACAAAATAAAAAGTTGAAACGACAAAATAAAAAGTTGAAACGACAAAATAAAAAGTTGAAACGCAAAAATAAAAATTAAAAGTTGAAACGACAAAATAAAACGTTGAAACGACAAAATAAAAAGTTGAAACGACATACTAAAGAGTTGAAACGCAAAAATAAAAATTAAAAGTTGAAACGACAAAATAAAAAGTTGAAACGGAAAAATAAAAATTAAAAGTTGAAACAACAAAATAAAAAGTTGAAACGACATTTAAAAAGTTGAAACGCAAAAATAAAAATTTAAAGTTGAAACGACAAAAATAAAAATTAAAAGTTGAAACGACAAAATAAAAAGTTGAAACGCAAAAATAAAAATTAAAAGTTGAAACAACAAAATGAAAAGTTGAAACGACTAAATAAAAATTTGAAACGACATAATAAAAAGTTGAAACGCAAAAATAAAAATTAAAAGTTAAAAGTTGAAACGACAAAATAAAAAGTTGAAACGCAAAAATAAAAAGTTGAAACGACAAAATAAAAAGTTGAAACGCAAAAATAAAAATTAAAAGTTGAAACGACAAAATAAAAAGTTGAAACGCAAAAATAAAAAGTTGAAACGACAAAATAAAAAGTTGAAACGCAAAAATAAAAAAGTTGAAACGACAAAATAAAAAGTTGAAGCGACAAAATAAAAAGTTGAAACGACAAAATAAAAAGTTGAAACGACAAAATAAAAAGTTGAAACGACAAAATAAAAAGTTGAAACGCAAAAATAAAAATTAAAAGTTGAAACGACAAAATAAAACGTTGAAACGACAAAATAAAAAGTTGAAACGACAAAATGAAAAGTTGAAACGCAAAAATAAAAAGTTGAAACGACAAAATAAAAAGTTGAAACGACAAAATAAAATGTTGAAGTTGAAACGTCAAAATAAAAAGTTGAAAGTTAAAAATAAAAAGTTGAAACGTCAAAATAAAAAGTTCAAACGCAAAAATAAAATGTTGAAACGACGAAATAAAAAGTTGAAACGACAAAATAAAAAGTTGAAACTTCAAAATAAAAAGTTGAAACGACAAAATGAAAAGTTGAAACGCAAAAATAAAAAGTTGAAACGACAAAATAAAAAGTTGAAACGTCAAATAAAAAGTTGACACGTCAAAATAAAAAGTTGAAACGACAAAATAAAAAGTTGAAGTTGAAACGTCAAAATAGAAAGTTGAAAGTTAAAAATAAAAAGTTGAAACGTCAAAATAAAAAGTTCAAACGCAAAAATAAAAAGTTGAAACGACAAAATAAAAAGTTGAAACGACAAAATAAAAAGTTGAAACGACAAAATAAAAACTTGAAACTTCAAAATAAAAAGTTGAAACGACAAAATAAAAAGTTGAAACGCAAAAATAAAAAGTTGAAACGACAAAATAAAAAGTTGAAACGACAAAATAAAAAGTTGAAACGACAAAATAAAAAGTTGAAAGTTAAAAATAAAAATTTGAAACGTCAAATAAAAAGTTGAAACGACAAAATAAAAAGTTGAAGTTGAAACGTCAAAATAGAAAGTTGAAAGTTAAAAATAAAAAGTTGAAACGTCAAAATAAAAAGTTCAAACGCAAAAATAAAAAGTTGAAACGACAAAATAAAAAGTTGAAACGACAAAATAAAAAGTTGAAACGACAAAATAAAAACTTGAAACTTCAAAATAAAAAGTTGAAACGACAAAATAAAAAGTTGAAACGCAAAAATAAAAATTAAAAGTTGAAACGACAAAATAAAACGTTGAAACGACAAAATAAAAAGTTGAAACGACATAATAAAAAGTTGAAACGCAAAAATAAAAAGTTGAAACGACAAATAAAAAGTTGAAACGACAAAATAAAAAGTTGAAGTTGAAACGTCAAAATAAAAAGTTGAAACGCAAAAATAAAAAGTTGAAACGACAAAATAAAAAGTTGAAACGACAAAATAAAAAGTTGAAACGACAAAATAAAAAGTTGAAAGTTAAAAATAAAAAGTTGAAACGTCAAATAAAAAGTTGAAACGACAAAATAAAATGTTGAAGTTGAAACGTCAAAATAAAAAGTTGAAAGTTAAAAATAAAAAGTTGAAACGTCAAAATAAAAAGTTCAAACGCAAAAATAAAAATTTGAAACGACAAAATAAAAAGTTGAAACGACAAAATAAAAAGTTGAAACGACAAAATAAAAAGTTGAAAGTTAAAAATAAAAAGTTGAAACGTCAAATAAAAAGTTGAAACGACAAAATAAAATGTTGAAGTTGAAACGTCAAAATAAAAAAAGTTGAAACGACATACTAAAGAGTTGAAACGCAAAAATAAAAATTAAAAGTTGAAACGACAAAATAAAAAGTTGAAACGGAAAAATAAAAATTAAAAGTTGAAACAACAAAATAAAAAGTTGAAACGACATTTAAAAAGTTGAAACGCAAAAATAAAAATTTAAAGTTGAAACGACAAAATAAAAAGTTGAAACGCAAAAATAAAAATTAAAAGTTGAAACGCAAAAATAAAAATTAAAAGTTGAAACGACAAAATAAAAAGTTGAAACGCAAAAATAAAAATTAAAAGTTGAAACAACAAAATGAAAAGTTGAAACGACTAAATAAAAAGTTGAAACGACATAATAAAAAGTTGAAACGC
This sequence comes from Paragorgia papillata, assembly GCA_035771165.1. Classification (NCBI taxonomy): domain Eukaryota; kingdom Metazoa; phylum Cnidaria; class Anthozoa; order Scleralcyonacea; family Coralliidae; genus Paragorgia; species Paragorgia papillata. The sequence continues at coordinate 5,496,979 of JAWNZC010000337.1, forward strand.
AAAAATAAAAATTAAAAGTTGAAACGACAAAATAAAAAGTTGAAACGCAAAAATAAAAAGTTGAAACGACAAAATAAAAAGTTGAAACGCAAAAATAAAAATTAAAAGTTGAAACGACAAAATAAAAAGTTGAAACGCAAAAATAAAAAGTTGAAACGACAAAATAAAAAGTTGAAACGCAAAAATAAAAATTAAAAGTTGAAACGACAAAATAAAAAGTTGAAACGACAAAATAAAAAGTTGAAACGCAAAAAAAAAAAAGTTGAAACGACAAAATAAAAAGTTGAAGCGACAAAATAAAAAGTTGAAACGACAAAATAAAAAGTTGAAACGACAAAATGAAAAGTTGAAACGCAAAAATAAAAAGTTGAAACGACAAAATAAAAAGTTGAAACGACAAAATAAAATGTTGAAGTTGAAACGTCAAAATAAAAAGTTGAAAGTTAAAAATAAAAAGTTGAAACGTCAAAATAAAAAGTTCAAACGCAAAAATAAAATGTTGAAACGACGAAATAAAAAGTTGAAACGACAAAATAAAAAGTTGAAACTTCAAAATAAAAAGTTGAAACGACAAAATGAAAAGTTGAAACGCAAAAATAAAAAGTTGAAACGTCAAATAAAAAGTTGACACGTCAAAATAAAAAGTTGAAACGACAAAATAAAAAGTTGAAGTTGAAACGTCAAAATAGAAAGTTGAAAGTTAAAAATAAAAAGTTGACACGTCAAAATAAAAAGTTGAAACGACAAAATAAAAAGTTGAAGTTGAAACGTCAAAATAGAAAGTTGAAAGTTAAAAATAAAAAGTTGAAACGTCAAAATAAAAATTCAAACGCAAAAATAAAAAGTTGAAACGACAAAATAAAAAGTTGAAACGACAAAATAAAAAGTTGAAACGACAAAATAAAAACTTGAAACTTCAAAATAAAAAGTTGAAACGACAAAATAAAAAGTTGAAACGCAAAAATAAAAATTAAAAGTTGAAACGACAAAATAAAACGTTGAAACGACAAAATAAAAAGTTGAAACGACATAATAAAAAGTTGAAACGCAAAAATAAAAAGTTGAAACGACAAATAAAAAGTTGAAACGACAAAATAAAAAGTTGAAGTTGAAACGTCAAAATAAAAAGTTGAAACGCAAAAATAAAAAGTTGAAACGACAAAATAAAAAGTTGAAACGACATACTAAAGAGTTGAAACGCAAAAATAAAAATTAAAAGTTGAAACGACAAAATAAAAAGTTGAAACGGAAAAATAAAAATTAAAAGTTGAAACAACAAAATAAAAAGTTGAAACGACATTTAAAAAGTTGAAACGCAAAAATAAAAATTTAAAGTTGAAACGACAAAATAAAAAGTTGAAACGCAAAAATAAAAATTAAAAGTTGAAACGCAAAAATAAAAATTAAAAGTTGAAACGACAAAATAAAAAGTTGAAACGCAAAAATAAAAATTAAAAGTTGAAACAACAAAATGAAAAGTTGAAACGACTAAATAAAAATTTGAAACGACATAATAAAAAGTTGAAACGCAAAAATAAAAATTAAAAGTTGAAACGACAAAATAAAAAGTTGAAACGCAAAAATAAAAAGTTGAAACGACAAAATAAAAAGTTGAAACGCAAAAATAAAAATTAAAAGTTGAAACGACAAAATAAAAAGTTGAAACGCAAAAATAAAAAGTTGAAACGACAAAATAAAAAGTTGAAACGCAAAAATAAAAATTAAAAGTTGAAACGACAAAATAAAAAGTTGAAACGACAAAATAAAAAGTTGAAACGCAAAAAAAAAAAAGTTGAAACGACAAAATAAAAAGTTGAAGCGACAAAATAAAAAGTTGAAACGACAAAATAAAAAGTTGAAACGACAAAATAAAAAGTTGAAACGCAAAAATAAAAATTAAAAGTTGAAACGACAAAATAAAACGTTGAAACGACAAAATAAAAAGTTGAAACGACAAAATGAAAAGTTGAAACGCAAAAATAAAAAGTTGAAACGACAAAATAAAAAGTTGAAACGACAAAATAAAATGTTGAAGTTGAAACGTCAAAATAAAAAGTTGAAAGTTAAAAATAAAAAGTTGAAACGTCAAAATAAAAAGTTCAAACGCAAAAATAAAATGTTGAAACGACGAAATAAAAAGTTGAAACGACAAAATAAAAAGTTGAAACTTCAAAATAAAAAGTTGAAACGACAAAATGAAAAGTTGAAACGCAAAAATAAAAAGTTGAAACGACAAAATAAAAAGTTGAAACGTCAAATAAAAAGTTGACACGTCAAAATAAAAAGTTGAAACGACAAAATAAAAAGTTGAAGTTGAAACGTCAAAATAGAAAGTTGAAAGTTAAAAATAAAAAGTTGAAACGTCAAAATAAAAAGTTCAAACGCAAAAATAAAAAGTTGAAACGACAAAATAAGAAGTTGAAACAACAAAATAAAAAGTTGAAACGACAAAATAAAAACTTGAAACTTCAAAATAAAAAGTTGAAACGACAAAATAAAAAGTTGAAACGCAAAAATAAAAATTAAAAGTTGAAACGACAAAATAAAACGTTGAAACGACAAAATAAAAAGTTGAAACGACATAATAAAAAGTTGAAACGCAAAAATAAAAAGTTGAAACGACAAATAAAAAGTTGAAACGACAAAATAAAAAGTTGAAGTTGAAACGTCAAAATAAAAAGTTGAAACGCAAAAATAAAAATTAAAAGTTGAAACGACAAAATAAAACGTTGAAACGACAAAATAAAAAGTTGAAACGACAAAATGAAAAGTTGAAACGCAAAAATAAAAAGTTGAAACGACAAAATAAAAAGTTGAAACGACAAAATAAAATGTTGAAGTTGAAACGTCAAAATAAAAAGTTGAAAGTTAAAAATAAAAAGTTGAAACGTCAAAATAAAAAGTTCAAACGCAAAAATAAAATGTTGAAACGACGAAATAAAAAGTTGAAACGACAAAATAAAAAGTTGAAACTTCAAAATAAAAAGTTGAAACGACAAAATGAAAAGTTGAAACGCAAAAATAAAAAGTTGAAACGACAAAATAAAAAGTTGAAACGTCAAATAAAAAGTTGACACGTCAAAATAAAAAGTTGAAACGACAAAATAAAAAGTTGAAGTTGAAACGTCAAAATAGAAAGTTGAAAGTTAAAAATAAAAAGTTGAAACGTCAAAATAAAAAGTTCAAACGCAAAAATAAAAAGTTGAAACGACAAAATAAAAAGTTGAAACGACAAAATAAAAAGTTGAAACGACAAAATAAAAACTTGAAACTTCAAAATAAAAAGTTGAAACGACAAAATAAAAAGTTGAAACGCAAAAATAAAAAGTTGAAACGACAAAATAAAAAGTTGAAACGACAAAATAAAAAGTTGAAACGACAAAATAAAAAGTTGAAAGTTAAAAATAAAAATTTGAAACGTCAAATAAAAAGTTGAAACGACAAAATAAAATGTTGAAGTTGAAACGTCAAAATAAAAAGTTGAAAGTTAAAAATAAAAAGTTGAAACGTCAAAATTAAAAGTTCAAACGCAAAAATGAAAAGTTGAAACGACAAAATAAAAAGTTGAAACGACAAAATAAAAAGTTGAAACGACAAAATAAAAAGTTGAAAGTTAAAAATAAAAAGTTGAAACGTCAAATAAAAAGTTGAAACGACAAAATAAAATGTTGAAGTTGAAACGTCAAAATAAAAAAAGTTGAAACGACATACTAAAGAGTTGAAACGCAAAAATAAAAATTAAAAGTTGAAACGACAAAATAAAAAGTTGAAACGGAAAAATAAAAATTAAAAGTTGAAACAACAAAATAAAAAGTTGAAACGACATTTAAAAAGTTGAAACGCAAAAATAAAAATTTAAAGTTGAAACGACAAAATAAAAAGTTGAAACGCAAAAATAAAAATTAAAAGTTGAAACAACAAAATGAAAAGTTGAAACGACTAAATAAAAAGTTGAAACGACATAATAAAAAGTTGAAACGCAAAAATAAAAATTAAAAGTTGAAACGACAAAATAAAAAGTTGAAACGCAAAAATAAAAAGTTGAAACGACAAAATAAAAAGTTGAAACGCAAAAATAAAAATTAAAAGTTGAAACGACAAAATAAAAAGTTGAAACGCAAAAATAAAAAGTTGAAACGACAAAATAAAAAGTTGAAACGCAAAAATAAAAATTAAAAGTTGAAACGACAAAATAAAAAGTTGAAACGACAAAATAAAAAGTTGAAACGCAAAAAAAAAAAAGTTGAAACGACAAAATAAAAAGTTGAAGCGACAAAATAAAAAGTTGAAACGACAAAATAAAAAGTTGAAACGACAAAATAAAAAGTTGAAACGCAAAAATAAAAATTAAAAGTTGAAACGACAAAATAAAACGTTGAAACGACAAAATAAAAAGTTGAAACGACAAAATAAAAAGTTGAAACGACAAAATAAAATGTTGAAGTTGAAACGTCAAAATAAAAAGTTGAAAGTTAAAAATAAAAAGTTGAAACGTCAAAATAAAAAGTTCAAACGCAAAAATAAAATGTTGAAACGACGAAATAAAAAGTTGAAACGACAAAATAAAAAGTTGAAACTTCAAAATAAAAAGTTGAAACGACAAAATGAAAAGTTGAAACGCAAAAATAAAAAGTTGAAACGACAAAATAAAAAGTTGAAACGTCAAACAAAAAGTTGACACGTCAAAATAAAAAGTTGAAACGACAAAATAAAAAGTTGAAGTTGAAACGTCAAAATAGAAAGTTGAAAGTTAAAAATAAAAAGTTGAAACGTCAAAATAAAAAGTTCAAACGCAAAAATAAAAAGTTGAAACGACAAAATAAAAAGTTGAAACGACAAAATAAAAAGTTGAAACGACAAAATAAAAACTTGAAACTTCAAAATAAAAAGTTGAAACGACAAAATAAAAAGTTGAAACGACATAATAAAAAGTTGAAACGTAAAAATAAAAATTAAAAGTTGAAACGACAAAATAAAAAGTTGAAACGCAAAAATAAAAATTAAAAGTTGAAACAACAAAATGAAAAGTTGAAACGACAAAATAAAAAGTTGAAACGCAAAAATAAAAATTAAAAGTTGAAACGACAAAATAAAACGTTGAAACGACAAAATAAAAAGTTGAAACGACAAAATGAAAAGTTGAAACGCAAAAATAAAAAGTTGAAACGACAAAATAAAAAGTTGAAACGACAAAATAAAATGTTGAAGTTGAAACGTCAAAATAAAAAGTTGAAAGTTAAAAATAAAAAGTTGAAACGTCAAAATAAAAAGTTCAAACGCAAAAATAAAATGTTGAAACGACGAAATAAAAAGTTGAAACGACAAAATAAAAAGTTGAAACTTCAAAATAAAAAGTTGAAACGACAAAATGAAAAGTTGAAACGCAAAAATAAAAAGTTGAAACGACAAAATAAAAAGTTGAAACGTCAAATAAAAAGTTGACACGTCAAAATAAAAAGTTGAAACGACAAAATAAAAAGTTGAAGTTGAAACGTCAAAATAGAAAGTTGAAAGTTAAAAATAAAAAGTTGAAACGTCAAAATAAAAAGTTCAAACGCAAAAATAAAAAGTTGAAACGACAAAATAAAAAGTTGAAACGACAAAATAAAAAGTTGAAACGACAAAATAAAAACTTGAAACTTCAAAATAAAAAGTTGAAACGACAAAATAAAAAGTTGAAACGCAAAAATAAAAATTAAAAGTTGAAACGACAAAATAAAACGTTGAAACGACAAAATAAAAAGTTGAAACGACATAATAAAAAGTTGAAACGCAAAAATAAAAAGTTGAAACGACAAATAAAAAGTTGAAACGACAAAATAAAAAGTTGAAGTTGAAACGTCAAAATAAAAAGTTGAAACGCAAAAATAAAAAGTTGAAACGACAAAATAAAAAGTTGAAACGACAAAATAAAAAGTTGAAACGACAAAATAAAAAGTTGAAAGTTAAAAATAAAAAGTTGAAACGTCAAATAAAAAGTTGAAACGACAAAATAAAATGTTGAAGTTGAAACGTCAAAATAAAAAGTTGAAAGTTAAAAATAAAAAGTTGAAACGTCAAAATAAAAAGTTCAAACGCAAAAATAAAAATTTGAAACGACAAAATAAAAAGTTGAAACGACAAAATAAAAATTAAAAGTTGAAACAACAAAATGAAAAGTTGAAACGACAAAATAAAAAGTTGAAACGCAAAAATAAAAATTAAAAGTTGAAACGACAAAATAAAACGTTGAAACGACAAAATAAAAAGTTGAAACGACAAAATGAAAAGTTGAAACGCAAAAATAAAAAGTTGAAACGACAAAATAAAAAGTTGAAACGACAAAATAAAATGTTGAAGTTGAAACGTCAAAATAAAAAGTTGAAAGTTAAAAATAAAAAGTTGAAACGTCAAAATAAAAAGTTCAAACGCAAAAATAAAATGTTGAAACGACGAAATAAAAAGTTGAAACGACAAAATAAAAAGTTGAAACTTCAAAATAAAAAGTTGAAACGACAAAATGAAAAGTTGAAACGCAAAAATAAAAAGTTGAAACGACAAAATAAAAAGTTGAAACGTCAAATAAAAAGTTGACACGTCAAAATAAAAAGTTGAAACGACAAAATAAAAAGTTGAAGTTGAAACGTCAAAATAGAAAGTTGAAAGTTAAAAATAAAAAGTTGAAACGTCAAAATAAAAAGTTGAAACGCAAAAATAAAAAGTTGAAACGACAAAATAAAAAGTTGAAACGACAAAATAAAAAGTTGAAACGACAAAATAAAAACTTGAAACTTCAAAATAAAAAGTTGAAACGACAAAATAAAAAGTTGAAACGCAAAAATAAAAATTAAAAGTTGAAACGACAAAATAAAACGTTGAAACGACAAAATAAAAAGTTGAAACGACATAATAAAAAGTTGAAACGCAAAAATAAAAAGTTGAAACGACAAATAAAAAGTTGAAACGACAAAATAAAAAGTTGAAGTTGAAACGTCAAAATAAAAAGTTGAAACGCAAAAATAAAAAGTTGAAACGACAAAATAAAAAGTTGAAACGACAAAATAAAAAGTTGAAACGACAAAATAAAAAGTTGAAAGTTAAAAATAAAAAGTTGAAACGTCAAATAAAAAGTTGAAACGACAAAATAAAATGTTGAAGTTGAAACGTCAAAATAAAAAGTTGAAAGTTAAAAATAAAAAGTTGAAACGTCAAAATAAAAAGTTCAAACGCAAAAATAAAAATTTGAAACGACAAAATAAAAAGTTGAAACGACAAAATAAAAAGTTGAAACGACAAAATAAAAAGTTGAAAGTTAAAAATAAAAAGTTGAAACGTCAAATAAAAAGTTGAAACGACAAAATAAAATGTTGAAGTTGAAACGTCAAAATAAAAAAAGTTGAAACGACATACTAAAGAGTTGAAACGCAAAAATAAAAATTAAAAGTTGAAACGACAAAATAAAAAGTTGAAACGGAAAAATAAAAATTAAAAGTTGAAACAACAAAATAAAAAGTTGAAACGACATTTAAAAAGTTGAAACGCAAAAATAAAAATTTAAAGTTGAAACGACAAAATAAAAAGTTGAAACGCAAAAATAAAAATTAAAAGTTGAAACGCAAAAATAAAAATTAAAAGTTGAAACGACAAAATAAAAAGTTGAAACGCAAAAATAAAAATTAAAAGTTGAAACAACAAAATGAAAAGTTGAAACGACTAAATAAAAAGTTGAAACGACATAATAAAAAGTTGAAACGCAAAAATAAAAATTAAAAGTTGAAACGACAAAATAAAAAGTTGAAACGCAAAAATAAAAAGTTGAAACGACAAAATAAAAAGTTGAAACGCAAAAATAAAAATTAAAAGTTGAAACGACAAAATAAAAAGTTGAAACGCAAAAATAAAAAGTTGAAACGACAAAATAAAAAGTTGAAACGCAAAAATAAAAATTAAAAGTTGAAACGACAAAATAAAAAGTTGAAACGACAAAATAAAAAGTTGAAACGCAAAAAAAAAAAAGTTGAAACGACAAAATAAAAAGTTGAAGCGACAAAATAAAAAGTTGAAACGACAAAATAAAAAGTTGAAACGACAAAATAAAAAGTTGAAACGCAAAAATAAAAATTAAAAGTTGAAACGACAAAATAAAACGTTGAAACGACAAAATAAAAAGTTGAAACGACAAAATGAAAAGTTGAAACGCAAAAATAAAAAGTTGAAACGACAAAATAAAAAGTTGAAACGACAAAATAAAATGTTGAAGTTGAAACGTCAAAATAAAAAGTTGAAAGTTAAAAATAAAAAGTTGAAACGTCAAAATAAAAAGTTCAAACGCAAAAATAAAATGTTGAAACGACGAAATAAAAAGTTGAAACGACAAAATAAAAAGTTGAAACTTCAAAATAAAAAGTTGAAACGACAAAATGAAAAGTTGAAACGCAAAAATAAAAAGTTGAAACGTCAAATAAAAAGTTGACACGTCAAAATAAAAAGTTGAAACGACAAAATAAAAAGTTGAAGTTGAAACGTCAAAATAGAAAGTTGAAAGTTAAAAATAAAAAGTTGACACGTCAAAATAAAAAGTTGAAACGACAAAATAAAAAGTTGAAGTTGAAACGTCAAAATAGAAAGTTGAAAGTTAAAAATAAAAAGTTGAAACGTCAAAATAAAAATTCAAACGCAAAAATAAAAAGTTGAAACGACAAAATAAAAAGTTGAAACGACAAAATAAAAAGTTGAAACGCAAAAATAAAAATTAAAAGTTGAAACGACAAAATAAAACGTTGAAACGACAAAATAAAAAGTTGAAACGACATAATAAAAAGTTGAAACGCAAAAATAAAAAGTTGAAACGACAAATAAAAAGTTGAAACGACAAAATAAAAAGTTGAAGTTGAAACGTCAAAATAAAAAGTTGAAACGCAAAAATAAAAAGTTGAAACGACAAAATAAAATGTTGAAGTTGAAACGTCAAAATAAAAAGTTGAAAGTTAAAAATAAAAAGTTGAAACGTCAAAATAAAAAGTTCAAACGCAAAAATAAAAATTTGAAACGACAAAATAAAAAGTTGAAACGACAAAATAAAAAGTTGAAACGACAAAATAAAAAGTTGAAAGTTAAAAATAAAAAGTTGAAACGTCAAATAAAAAGTTGAAACGACAAAATAAAATGTTGAAGTTGAAACGTCAAAATAAAAAAAGTTGAAACGACATACTAAAGAGTTGAAACGCAAAAATAAAAATTAAAAGTTGAAACGACAAAATAAAAAGTTGAAACGGAAAAATAAAAATTTAAAGTTGAAACGACAAAATAAAAAGTTGAAACGCAAAAATAAAAATTAAAAGTTGAAACGCAAAAATAAAAATTAAAAGTTGAAACAACAAAATGAAAAGTTGAAACGACTAAATAAAAAGTTGAAACGACATAATAAAAAGTTGAAACGTAAAAATAAAAATTAAAAGTTGAAACGACAAAATAAAAAGTTGAAACGCAAAAATAAAAATTAAAAGTTGAAACAACAAAATGAAAAGTTGAAACGACTAAATAAAAAGTTGAAACGACATAATAAAAAGTTGAAACGCAAAAATAAAAATTAAAAGTTGAAACGACAAAATAAAAAGTTGAAACGCAAAAATAAAAAGTTGAAACGACAAAATAAAAAGTTGAAACGCAAAAATAAAAATTAAAAGTTGAAACGACAAAATAAAAAGTTGAAACGCAAAAATAAAAAGTTGAAACGACAAAATAAAAAGTTGAAACGCAAAAATAAAAATTAAAAGTTGAAACGACAAAATAAAAAGTTGAAACGACAAAATAAAAAGTTGAAACGCAAAAAAAAAAAAGTTGAAACGACAAAATAAAAAGTTGAAGCGACAAAATAAAAAGTTGAAACGACAAAATAAAAAGTTGAAACGACAAAATAAAAAGTTGAAACGCAAAAATAAAAATTAAAAGTTGAAACGACAAAATAAAACGTTGAAACGACAAAATAAAAAGTTGAAACGACAAAATGAAAAGTTGAAACGCAAAAATAAAAAGTTGAAACGACAAAATAAAAAGTTGAAACGACAAAATAAAATGTTGAAGTTGAAACGTCAAAATAAAAAGTTGAAAGTTAAAAATAAAAAGTTGAAACGTCAAAATAAAAAGTTCAAACGCAAAAATAAAATGTTGAAACGACGAAATAAAAAGTTGAAACGACAAAATAAAAAGTTGAAACTTCAAAATAAAAAGTTGAAACGACAAAATGAAAAGTTGAAACGCAAAAATAAAAAGTTGAAACGTCAAATAAAAAGTTGACACGTCAAAATAAAAAGTTGAAACGACAAAATAAAAAGTTGAAGTTGAAACGTCAAAATAGAAAGTTGAAAGTTAAAAATAAAAAGTTGACACGTCAAAATAAAAAGTTGAAACGACAAAATAAAAAGTTGAAGTTGAAACGTCAAAATAGAAAGTTGAAAGTTAAAAATAAAAAGTTGAAACGTCAAAATAAAAATTCAAACGCAAAAATAAAAAGTTGAAACGACAAAATAAAAAGTTGAAACGACAAAATAAAAAGTTGAAACGACAAAATAAAAACTTGAAACTTCAAAATAAAAAGTTGAAACGACAAAATAAAAAGTTGAAACGCAAAAATAAAAATTAAAAGTTGAAACGACAAAATAAAACGTTGAAACGACAAAATAAAAAGTTGAAACGACATAATAAAAAGTTGAAACGCAAAAATAAAAAGTTGAAACGACAAATAAAAAGTTGAAACGACAAAATAAAAAGTTGAAGTTGAAACGTCAAAATAAAAAGTTGAAACGCAAAAATAAAAAGTTGAAACGACAAAATAAAAAGTTGAAACGACATACTAAAGAGTTGAAACGCAAAAATAAAAATTAAAAGTTGAAACGACAAAATAAAAAGTTGAAACGGAAAAATAAAAATTAAAAGTTGAAACAACAAAATAAAAAGTTGAAACGACATTTAAAAAGTTGAAACGCAAAAATAAAAAGTTGAAACGACAAAATAAAAAAGTTGAAACGACAAAATAAAAAAGTTGTAAAAAGTTGAAACGACAAAATAAAAAGTTGAAACGCAAAAATAAAAATTAAAAGTTGAAACGCAAAAATAAAAATTAAAAGTTGAAACGACAAAATAAAAAGTTGAAACGCAAAAAATAAAAATTAAAAGTTGAAACAACAAAATGAAAAGTTGAAACGACTAAATAAAAATTTGAAACGACATAATAAAAAGTTGAAACGCAAAAATAAAAATTAAAAGTTGAAACGACAAAATAAAAAGTTGAAACGACAAAATAAAAAGTTGAAACGACAAAATAAAAAGTTGAAACGCAAAAATAAAAATTAAAAGTTGAAACGACAAAATAAAAAGTTGAAACGCAAAAATAAAAATTAAAAGTTGAAACGACAAAATAAAAAGTTGAAACGCAAAATTAAAAATTAAAAGTTGAAACGACAAAATAAAAAGTTGAAAACAAAGACAAAAAAAAAAGTTGAAACGACAAAATAAAAAGTTGAAACGACAAAATAAAAGTTGAAACGACAAAATAAAAAGTTAAAAAGTTGAAACGACAAAATAAAAAGTTGAAACGCAAAAATAAAAATTAAAAGTTGAAACGACAAAATAAAAAGTTGAAACGACAAAATAAAAAGTTGAAACGAAACGAAAAATAAAAAGTTGAAAAAAAAGTTGAAACGACAAAATAAAAAGTTGAAACGACAAAATAAAAAAGTTGAAACGTTAAATAAAAAGTTGAAAAATAAAGTTAAAATAAAAAGAAAAAAAAAAAATAAAAAGTTGAAACGACGAAATAAAAAGTTGAAACGACAAAATAAAAAGTTGAAACTTCAAAATAAAAAGTAAAATGAAAAAGAAACGAAAAATAAAAAGTTGAAAAAAATAAAAAAGTTGAAAATAAAAATAAAAAAATAAAAAGTTGAAAAAATAAAAAGTTGAAACGACAAAATAAAAAGTTGAAACGAAAATAAAGTTGAAAAAAAAAAAAAAAAATAAAAAACGAAAAATAAAAATTAAGTTGATCGAAATAAAAAGTTGAAACGACATAATAAAAAGTTGAAACGACAAAAAAAAAAAGTTGAAATAAACGAAAAAATAAAAAGTTGAAAAAATAAAAATAAAAAAAATAAAAATAAAAGTTGAACGAAAATAAAAGTTGAAACGCAAAATAAAAAGTTGAAACGACAAATAAAAAGTTGAAACGACAAAATAAAAAGTTGAAAAACGTCAAAAAAAAAAAAAAACGCAAAAAAAAAAGTTGAAAAAAAAAAAACGAAAAAAAAGTTGAAACAACAAAATAAAAAGTTGAAACGACAAAATAAAAAGTTGAAACGACAAAAAAAAAAACGACAATTGAAACAACGCAAAATAAAAATAAAAAAGTGAACAAAATAAAAAGTTGAAACGCAAAAAAAAAAAACGCAAAAAGTTGAAACGACAAATAAAAAGTTGAAACAAAATAAAAAGTTGAAACGACAAAATAAAAAGTTGAAACGCAAAAATAAAAGTTGAAACGACAAAATAAAAAGTTGAAACGCAAAAATAAAAAGTTGAAACGACAAAATAAAAAGTTACATACTAAAGAGTTGAAACGCAAAAATAAAAATTAAAAGTTGAAACGAAACGACAAAATAAAAAGTTGAAAACGCAAAATAAAAAGTTGAAACAAAAATAAAAGTTGAAAAACGACAAAAAAGTTGAAACGCAAAAATAAAAAGTTGAAACGACAAAAATAAAAAGTTTGAAACGACAAATAAAAAGTTGAAACGCAAAATAAAAAGTTGAAACGAAAATAAAAAGTTGAAACGACAAAATAAAAAAAAAGTTGAAACGACAAAATAAAAAGTTGAAACGCAAAAATAAAAAGTTGAAACGCAAAAATAAAAGTTGAAACGACAAAATAAAAAGTTGAAACGACAAAATAAAAAGTTGAAAACGCAAAAATAAAAATTAAAAGTTGAAACGACAAAATAAAAAGTTGAAACGACAAAATAAAAAGTTGAAACGACAAAATAAAAAAAGTTGAAACGACAGTTGAAATTAAAAGTTGAAAACGACAAAATAAAAAGTTGAAACGACAAAATAAAAAGTTGAAACGACAAAATAAAAAAGTTGAAACGACAAAATAAAAAGTTGAAACGACAAAATAAAAAGTTGAAACGACAAAAAATAAAATAAAAAGTTGAAACGACAAAATAAAAAGTTGAAACGACAAAATAAAAAGTTGAAACGTCAAAATAAAAAGTTGAAACGACAAAATAAAAAGTTGAAACGACAAAATAAAAAGTTGAAACGACAAAATAAAAATTAAAAGTTGAAACGACAAAATAAAAAGTTGAAACGACAAAATAAAAAGTTGAAACGACAAAATAAAAAGTTGAAACGCAAAAATAAAAATTAAAAGTTGAAACGACAAAATAAAAAGTTGAAACGACAAAATAAAAAGTTGAAACGACAAAATAAAAATTAAAAGTTGAAACGACAAAATAAAAAGTTGAAACGCAAAAATAAAAAGTTGAAACGACAAAATAAAAAGTTGAAACGCAAAAATAAAAATTAAAAGTTGAAACGACAAAATAAAAAGTTGAAACGACAAAATAAAAAGTTGAAACGACAAAATAAAAAGTTGAAACGACAAAATAAAAAGTTGAAACGACAAAATAAAAAGTTGAAACGCAAAAATAAAAATTAAAAGTTGAAACGACAAAATAAAAAGTTGAAACGACAAAATAAAAAGTTGAAACGACAAAATAAAAAGTTGAAACGCAAAAATAAAAAGTTGAAACGACAAAATAAAAAGTTGAAACGACAAAATAAAATGTTGAAGTTGAAACGTCAAAATAAAAAGTTGAAAGTTAAAAATAAAAAGTTGAAACGTCAAAATGAAAAGTTGAAACGCAAAAATAAAAAGTTGAAACGACAAAATAAAAAGTTGAAACGACAAAATAAAAAGTTGAAACTTCAAAATAAAAAGTTGAAACGACAAAATGAAAAGTTGAAACGCAAAAATAAAAAGTTGAAACGACAAAATAAAAAGTTGAAACGTCAAATAAAAAGTTGAAACGTCAAAATAAAAAGTTGAAACGACAAAATAAAAAGTTGAAACGACAAAATAAAAAGTTGAAACGACAAAATAAAAAGTTGAAACGCAAAAATAAAAATTAAAAGTTGAAACGACAAAATAAAAAGTTGAAACGCAAAAATAAAAATTAAAAGTTGAAACGACAAAATAAAAAGTTGAAACGACAAAATAAAAAGTTGAAACGACAAAATAAAAAGTTGAAACGCAAAAATAAAAATTAAAAGTTGAAACGACAAAATAAAAAGTTGAAACGCAAAAATAAAAAGTTGAAACGACAAAATAAAAAGTTGAAACGCAAAAATAAAAATTAAAAGTTGAAACGACAAAATAAAAAGTTGAAGCGACAAAATAAAAAGTTGAAACGACAAAATAAAAAGTTGAAACGACAAAATAAAAAGTTGAAACGCAAAAATAAAAATTAAAAGTTGAAACGACAAAATAAAACGTTGAAACGACAAAATAAAAAGTTGAAACGACAAAATAAAACGTTGAAACGACAAAATAAAAAGTTGAAACGACAAAATAAAAAGTTGAAGCGACAAAATAAAAAGTTGAAACGACAAAATAAAAAGTTGAAACGACAAAATAAAAAGTTGAAACGCAAAAAAAAAAAAGTTGAAACGACAAAATAAAAAGTTGAAGCGACAAAATAAAAAGTTGAAACGACAAAATAAAAAGTTGAAACGACAAAATAAAAAGTTGAAACGCAAAAATAAAAATTAAAAGTTGAAACGACAAAATAAAACGTTGAAACGACAAAATAAAAAGTTGAAACGCAAAAATAAAAATTAAAAGTTGAAACGACAAAATAAAAAGTTGAAACGCAAAAATAAAAAGTTGAAACGACAAAATAAAAAGTTGAAACGCAAAAATAAAAATTAAAAGTTGAAACGACAAAATAAAAAGTTGAAACGCAAAAATAAAAAGTTGAAACGACAAAATAAAAAGTTGAAACGCAAAAATAAAAATTAAAAGTTGAAACGACAAAATAAAAAGTTGAAACGACAAAATAAAAAGTTGAAACGCAAAAAAAAAAAAGTTGAAACGACAAAATAAAAAGTTGAAGCGACAAAATAAAAAGTTGAAACGACAAAATAAAAAGTTGAAACGACAAAATAAAAAGTTGAAACGCAAAAATAAAAATTAAAAGTTGAAACGACAAAATAAAACGTTGAAACGACAAAATAAAAAGTTGAAACGACAAAATGAAAAGTTGAAACGCAAAAATAAAAAGTTGAAACGACAAAATAAAAAGTTGAAACGACAAAATAAAATGTTGAAGTTGAAACGTCAAAATAAAAAGTTGAAAGTTAAAAATAAAAAGTTGAAACGTCAAAATAAAAAGTTCAAACGCAAAAATAAAATGTTGAAACGACGAAATAAAAAGTTGAAACGACAAAATAAAAAGTTGAAACTTCAAAATAAAAAGTTGAAACGACAAAATGAAAAGTTGAAACGCAAAAATAAAAAGTTGAAACGACAAAATAAAAAGTTGAAACGTCAAATAAAAAGTTGACACGTCAAAATAAAAAGTTGAAACGACAAAATAAAAACTTGAAACTTCAAAATAAAAAGTTGAAACGACAAAATAAAAAGTTGAAACGCAAAAATAAAAATTAAAAGTTGAAACGACAAAATAAAACGTTGAAACGACAAAATAAAAAGTTGAAACGACATAATAAAAAGTTGAAACGCAAAAATAAAAAGTTGAAACGACAAATAAAAAGTTGAAACGACAAAATAAAAAGTTGAAGTTGAAACGTCAAAATAAAAAGTTGAAACGCAAAAATAAAAAGTTGAAACGACAAAATAAAAAGTTGAAACGCAAAAATAAAAATTAAAAGTTGAAACGCAAAAATAAAAATTAAAAGTTGAAACGACAAAATAAAAAGTTGAAACGCAAAAATAAAAATTAAAAGTTGAAACAACAAAATGAAAAGTTGAAACGACTAAATAAAAATTTGAAACGACATAATAAAAAGTTGAAACGCAAAAATAAAAATTAAAAGTTGAAACGACAAAATAAAAAGTTGAAACGTCAAATAAAAAGTTGACACGTCAAAATAAAAAGTTGAAACGACAAAATAAAAACTTGAAACTTCAAAATAAAAAGTTGAAACGACAAAATAAAAAGTTGAAACGCAAAAATAAAAATTAAAAGTTGAAACGACAAAATAAAACGTTGAAACGACAAAATAAAAAGTTGAAACGACATAATAAAAAGTTGAAACGCAAAAATAAAAAGTTGAAACGACAAATAAAAAGTTGAAACGACAAAATAAAAAGTTGAAGTTGAAACGTCAAAATAAAAAGTTGAAACGCAAAAATTAAAAGTTGAAACGACAAAATAAAAAGTTGAAACGCAAAAATAAAAATTAAAAGTTGAAACGCAAAAATAAAAATTAAAAGTTGAAACGACAAAATAAAAAGTTGAAACGCAAAAATAAAAATTAAAAGTTGAAACGACAAAATAAAAAGTTGAAGCGACAAAATAAAAAGTTGAAACGACAAAATAAAAAGTTGAAACGACAAAATAAAAAGTTGAAACGCAAAAATAAAAATTAAAAGTTGAAACGACAAAATAAAACGTTGAAACGACAAAATAAAAAGTTGAAACGACAAAATGAAAAGTTGAAACGCAAAAATAAAAAGTTGAAACGACAAAATAAAAAGTTGAAACGACAAAATAAAATGTTGAAGTTGAAACGTCAAAATAAAAAGTTGAAAGTTAAAAATAAAAAGTTGAAACGTCAAAATAAAAAGTTCAAACGCAAAAATAAAATGTTGAAACGACGAAATAAAAAGTTGAAACGACAAAATAAAAAGTTGAAACTTCAAAATAAAAAGTTGAAACGACAAAATGAAAAGTTGAAACGTCAAATAAAAAGTTGACACGTCAAAATAAAAAGTTGAAACGACAAAATAAAAAGTTGAAGTTGAAACGTCAAAATAGAAAGTTGAAAGTTAAAAATAAAAAGTTGAAACGTCAAAATAAAAAGTTCAAACGCAAAAATAAAAAGTTGAAACGACAAAATAAAAAGTTGAAACAACAAAATAAAAAGTTGAAACGACAAAATAAAAACTTGAAACTTCAAAATAAAAAGTTGAAACGACAAAATAAAAAGTTGAAACGCAAAAATAAAAATTAAAAGTTGAAACGACAAAATAAAACGTTGAAACGACAAAATAAAAAGTTGAAACGACATAATAAAAAGTTGAAACGCAAAAATAAAAAGTTGAAACGACAAATAAAAAGTTGAAACGACAAAATAAAAAGTTGAAGTTGAAACGTCAAAATAAAAAGTTGAAACGCAAAAATAAAAAGTTGAAACGACATAATAAAAAGTTGAAACGCAAAAATAAAAAGTTGAAACGACAAATAAAAAGTTGAAACGACAAAATAAAAAGTTGAAGTTGAAACGTCAAAATAAAAAGTTGAAACGCAAAAATAAAAAGTTGAAACGACAAAATAAAAAGTTGAAACGACAAAATAAAAAGTTGAAACGACAAAATAAAAAGTTGAAAGTTAAAAATAAAAAGTTGAAACGTCAAATAAAAAGTTGAAACGACAAAATAAAATGTTGAAGTTGAAACGTCAAAATAAAAAGTTGAAAGTTAAAAATAAAAAGTTGAAACGTCAAAATAAAAAGTTCAAACGCAAAAATAAAAATTTGAAACGACAAAATAAAAAGTTGAAACGACAAAATAAAAAGTTGAAAGTTAAAAATAAAAAGTTGAAACGTCAAAATAAAAAGTTCAAACGCAAAAATAAAATGTTGAAACGACAAAATAAAAAGTTCAAACGCAAAAATAAAAAGTTGAAACGACAAAATAAAAAGTTGAAACGACATACTAAAGAGTTGAAACGCAAAAATAAAAATTAAAAGTTGAAACGACAAAATAAAAAGTTGAAACGGAAAAATAAAAATTAAAAGTTGAAACAACAAAATAAAAAGTTGAAACGACATTTAAAAAGTTGAAACGCAAAAATAAAAATTTAAAGTTGAAACGACAAAATAAAAAGTTGAAACGCAAAAATAAAAATTAAAAGTTGAAACGCAAAAATAAAAATTAAAAGTTGAAACGACAAAATAAAAAGTTGAAACGCAAAAATAAAAATTAAAAGTTGAAACAACAAAATGAAAAGTTGAAACGACTAAATAAAAAGTTGAAACGACATAATAAAAAGTTGAAACGCAAAAATAAAAATTAAAAGTTGAAACGACAAAATAAAAAGTTGAAACGCAAAAATAAAAAGTTGAAACGACAAAATAAAAAGTTGAAACGCAAAAATAAAAATTAAAAGTTGAAACGACAAAATAAAAAGTTGAAACGCAAAAATAAAAAGTTGAAACGACAAAATAAAAAGTTGAAACGCAAAAATAAAAATTAAAAGTTGAAACGACAAAATAAAAAGTTGAAACGACAAAATAAAAAGTTGAAACGCAAAAAAAAAAAAGTTGAAACGACAAAATAAAAAGTTGAAGCGACAAAATAAAAAGTTGAAACGACAAAATAAAAAGTTGAAACGACAAAATAAAAAGTTGAAACGCAAAAATAAAAATTAAAAGTTGAAACGACAAAATAAAACGTTGAAACGACAAAATAAAAAGTTGAAACGACAAAATAAAAAGTTGAAACGCAAAAATAAAAATTAAAAGTTGAAACAACAAAATGAAAAGTTGAAACGACTAAATAAAAAGTTGAAACGACATAATAAAAAGTTGAAACGCAAAAATAAAAATTAAAAGTTGAAACGACAAAATAAAAAGTTGAAACGCAAAAATAAAAAGTTGAAACGACAAAATAAAAAGTTGAAACGCAAAAATAAAAATTAAAAGTTGAAACGACAAAATAAAAAGTTGAAACGCAAAAATAAAAAGTTGAAACGACAAAATAAAAAGTTGAAACGCAAAAATAAAAATTAAAAGTTGAAACGACAAAATAAAAAGTTGAAACGACAAAATAAAAAGTTGAAACGCAAAAAAAAAAAAGTTGAAACGACAAAATAAAAAGTTGAAGCGACAAAATAAAAAGTTGAAACGACAAAATAAAAAGTTGAAACGACAAAATAAAAAGTTGAAACGCAAAAATAAAAATTAAAAGTTGAAACGACAAAATAAAACGTTGAAACGACAAAATAAAAAGTTGAAACGACAAAATGAAAAGTTGAAACGCAAAAATAAAAAGTTGAAACGACAAAATAAAAAGTTGAAACGACAAAATAAAATGTTGAAGTTGAAACGTCAAAATAAAAAGTTGAAAGTTAAAAATAAAAAGTTGAAACGTCAAAATAAAAAGTTCAAACGCAAAAATAAAATGTTGAAACGACGAAATAAAAAGTTGAAACGACAAAATAAAAAGTTGAAACTTCAAAATAAAAAGTTGAAACGACAAAATGAAAAGTTGAAACGCAAAAATAAAAAGTTGAAACGACAAAATAAAAAGTTGAAACGTCAAATAAAAAGTTGACACGTCAAAATAAAAAGTTGAAACGACAAAATAAAAACTTGAAACTTCAAAATAAAAAGTTGAAACGACAAAATAAAAAGTTGAAACGCAAAAATAAAAATTAAAAGTTGAAACGACAAAATAAAAAGTTGAAACGCAAAAATAAAAATTAAAAGTTGAAACAACAAAATGAAAAGTTGAAACGACTAAATAAAAAGTTGAAACGACATAATAAAAAGTTGAAACGCAAAAATAAAAATTAAAAGTTGAAACGACAAAATAAAAAGTTGAAACGCAAAAATAAAAAGTTGAAACGACAAAATAAAAAGTTGAAACGCAAAAATAAAAATTAAAAGTTGAAACGACAAAATAAAAAGTTGAAGCGACAAAATAAAAAGTTGAAACGACAAAATAAAAAGTTGAAACGACAAAATAAAAAGTTGAAACGCAAAAATAAAAATTAAAAGTTGAAACGACAAAATAAAACGTTGAAACGACAAAATAAAAAGTTGAAACGACAAAATAAAACGTTGAAACGACAAAATAAAAAGTTGAAACGACAAAATAAAAAGTTGAAGCGACAAAATAAAAAGTTGAAACGACAAAATAAAAAGTTGAAACGACAAAATAAAAAGTTGAAACGCAAAAAAAAAAAAAGTTGAAACGACAAAATAAAAAGTTGAAGCGACAAAATAAAAAGTTGAAACGACAAAATAAAAAGTTGAAACGACAAAATAAAAAGTTGAAACGCAAAAATAAAAATTAAAAGTTGAAACGACAAAATAAAACGTTGAAACGACAAAATAAAAAGTTGAAACGCAAAAATAAAAATTAAAAGTTGAAACGACAAAATAAAAAGTTGAAACGCAAAAATAAAAAGTTGAAACGACAAAATAAAAAGTTGAAACGCAAAAATAAAAATTAAAAGTTGAAACGACAAAATAAAAAGTTGAAACGCAAAAATAAAAAGTTGAAACGACAAAATAAAAAGTTGAAACGCAAAAATAAAAATTAAAAGTTGAAACGACAAAATAAAAAGTTGAAACGACAAAATAAAAAGTTGAAACGCAAAAAAAAAAAAGTTGAAACGACAAAATAAAAAGTTGAAGCGACAAAATAAAAAGTTGAAACGACAAAATAAAAAGTTGAAACGACAAAATAAAAAGTTGAAACGCAAAAATAAAAATTAAAAGTTGAAACGACAAAATAAAACGTTGAAACGACAAAATAAAAAGTTGAAACGACAAAATGAAAAGTTGAAACGCAAAAATAAAAAGTTGAAACGACAAAATAAAAAGTTGAAACGACAAAATAAAATGTTGAAGTTGAAACGTCAAAATAAAAAGTTGAAAGTTAAAAATAAAAAGTTGAAACGTCAAAATAAAAAGTTCAAACGCAAAAATAAAATGTTGAAACGACGAAATAAAAAGTTGAAACGACAAAATAAAAAGTTGAAACTTCAAAATAAAAAGTTGAAACGACAAAATGAAAAGTTGAAACGCAAAAATAAAAAGTTGAAACGACAAAATAAAAAGTTGAAACGTCAAATAAAAAGTTGACACGTCAAAATAAAAAGTTGAAACGACAAAATAAAAACTTGAAACTTCAAAATAAAAAGTTGAAACGACAAAATAAAAAGTTGAAACGCAAAAATAAAAATTAAAAGTTGAAACGACAAAATAAAACGTTGAAACGACAAAATAAAAAGTTGAAACGACATAATAAAAAGTTGAAACGCAAAAATAAAAAGTTGAAACGACAAATAAAAAGTTGAAACGACAAAATAAAAAGTTGAAGTTGAAACGTCAAAATAAAAAGTTGAAACGCAAAAATAAAAAGTTGAAACGACAAAATAAAAAGTTGAAACGCAAAAATAAAAATTAAAAGTTGAAACGCAAAAATAAAAATTAAAAGTTGAAACGACAAAATAAAAAGTTGAAACGCAAAAATAAAAATTAAAAGTTGAAACAACAAAATGAAAAGTTGAAACGACTAAATAAAAATTTGAAACGACATAATAAAAAGTTGAAACGCAAAAATAAAAATTAAAAGTTGAAACGACAAAATAAAAAGTTGAAACGTCAAATAAAAAGTTGACACGTCAAAATAAAAAGTTGAAACGACAAAATAAAAACTTGAAACTTCAAAATAAAAAGTTGAAACGACAAAATAAAAAGTTGAAACGCAAAAATAAAAATTAAAAGTTGAAACGACAAAATAAAAAGTTGAAACGACAAAATAAAAAGTTGAAACGACATAATAAAAAGTTGAAACGCAAAAATAAAAAGTTGAAACGACAAATAAAAAGTTGAAACGACAAAATAAAAAGTTGAAGTTGAAACGTCAAAATAAAAAGTTGAAACGCAAAAATTAAAAGTTGAAACGACAAAATAAAAAGTTGAAACGCAAAAATAAAAATTAAAAGTTGAAACGCAAAAATAAAAATTAAAAGTTGAAACGACAAAATAAAAAGTTGAAACGCAAAAATAAAAATTAAAAGTTGAAACGACAAAATAAAAAGTTGAAGCGACAAAATAAAAAGTTGAAACGACAAAATAAAAAGTTGAAACGACAAAATAAAAAGTTGAAACGCAAAAATAAAAATTAAAAGTTGAAACGACAAAATAAAACGTTGAAACGACAAAATGAAAAGTTGAAACGCAAAAATAAAATGTTGAAACGACGAAATAAAAAGTTGAAACGACAAAATAAAAAGTTGAAACTTCAAAATAAAAAGTTGAAACGACAAAATGAAAAGTTGAAACGCAAAAATAAAAAGTTGAAACGACAAAATAAAAAGTTGAAAGTTAAAAATAAAAAGTTGAAACGTCAAATAAAAAGTTGAAACGACAAAATAAAATGTTGAAACGACGAAATAAAAAGTTGAAACGACAAAATAAAAAGTTGAAACTTCAAAATAAAAAGTTGAAACGACAAAATGAAAAGTTGAAACGCAAAAATAAAAAGTTGAAACGACAAAATAAAAAGTTGAAAGTTAAAAATAAAAAGTTGAAACGTCAAATAAAAAGTTGAAACGACAAAATAAAATGTTGAAGTTGAAACGTCAAAATAAAAAGTTGAAAGTTAAAAATAAAAAGTTGAAACGTCAAAATAAAAAGTTCAAACGCAAAAATAAAAATTTGAAACGACAAAATAAAAAGTTGAAACGACAAAATAAAAAGTTGAAACGACAAAATAAAAAGTTGAAAGTTAAAAATAAAAAGTTGAAACGTCAAATAAAAAGTTGAAACGACAAAATAAAATGTTGAAGTTGAAACGTCAAAATAAAAAGTTGAAAGTTAAAAATAAAAAGTTGAAACGTCAAAATAAAAAGTTCAAACGCAAAAATAAAATGTTGAAACGACAAAATGAAAAGTTGAAACGCAAAAATAAAAAGTTGAAACGACAAAATAAAAAGTTGAAACGACAAAATAAAAAGTTGAAACGCAAAAATAAAAATTAAAAGTTGAAACGACAAAATAAAACGTTGAAACGACAAAATGAAAAGTTGAAACGCAAAAATAAAATGTTGAAACGACGAAATAAAAAGTTGAAACGACAAAATAAAAAGTTGAAACTTCAAAATAAAAAGTTGAAACGACAAAATGAAAAGTTGAAACGCAAAAATAAAAAGTTGAAACGACAAAATAAAAAGTTGAAAGTTAAAAATAAAAAGTGAAACGTCAAATAAAAAGTTGAAACGACAAAATAAAATGTTGAAACGACGAAATAAAAAGTTGAAACGACAAAATAAAAAGTTGAAACTTCAAAATAAAAAGTTGAAACGACAAAATGAAAAGTTGAAACGCAAAAATAAAAAGTTGAAACGACAAAATAAAAAGTTGAAAGTTAAAAATAAAAAGTTGAAACGTCAAATAAAAAGTGGAAACGACAAAATAAAATGTTGAAGTTGAAACGTCAAAATAAAAAGTTGAAAGTTAAAAATAAAAAGTTGAAACGTCAAAATAAAAAGTTCAAACGCAAAAATAAAAATTTGAAACGACAAAATAAAAAGTTGAAACGACAAAATAAAAAGTTGAAACGACAAAATAAAAAGTTGAAAGTTAAAAATAAAAAGTTGAAACGTCAAATAAAAAGTTGAAACGACAAAATAAAATGTTGAAGTTGAAACGTCAAAATAAAAAGTTGAAAGTTAAAAATAAAAAGTTGAAACGTCAAAATAAAAAGTTCAAACGCAAAAATAAAATGTTGAAACGACAAAATGAAAAGTTGAAACGCAAAAATAAAAAGTTGAAACGACAAAATAAAAAGTTGAAACGACAAAATAAAAAGTTGAAGATGTAACGTCAAAATAGAAAGTTGAAAGTTAAAAATAAAAAGTTGAAACGTCAAATAAAAAGTTGACACGTCAAAATAAAAAGTTGAAACGACAAAATAAAAAGTTGAAGTTGAAACGTCAAAATAGAAAGTTGAAAGTTAAAAATAAAAAGTTGAAACGTCAAAATAAAAAGTTCAAACGCAAAAATAAAAAGTTGAAACGACAAAATAAAAAGTTGAAACGACAAAATAAAAAGTTGAAACGACAAAATAAAAACTTGAAACTTCAAAATAAAAACTTGAAACGACAAAATGAAAAGTTGAAACGTAAAAATAAAAATTAAAAGTTGAAACGCAGAAATAAAAATTAAAAGTTGAAACGCAAAAATAAAAATTAAAAGTTGAAACGACAAAATAAAAAGTTGAAACGACATACTAAAGAGTTGAAACGCAAAAATAAAAATTAAAAGTTGAAACGACAAAATAAAAAGTTGAAACGGAAAAATAAAAATTAAAAGTTGAAACAACAAAATAAAAAGTTGAAACGCAAAAATAAAAATTAAAAGTTGAAACGACAAAATAAAAAGTTGAAACGACAAAATAAAAAGTTGAAACGCAAAAAAAAAAAAGTTGAAACGACAAAATAAAAAGTTGAAGCGAGAAAATAAAAAGTTGAAACGACAAAATAAAAAGTTGAAACGACAAAATAAAAAGTTGAAACGCAAAAATAAAAATTAAAAGTTGAAACGACAAAATAAAACGTTAAAACGACAAAATAAAAAGTTGAAACGACAAAATGAAAAGTTGAAACGCAAAAATAAAAAGTTGAAACGACAAAATAAAAAGTTGAAACGACAAAATAAAATGTTGAAGTTGAAACGTCAAAATAAAAAGTTGAAAGTTAAAAATAAAAAGTTGAAACGTCAAAATAAAAAGTTCAAACGCAAAAATAAAATGTTGAAACGACGAAATAAAAAGTTGAAACGACAAAATAAAAAGTTGAAACTTCAAAATAAAAAGTTGAAACGACAAAATGAAAAGTTGAAACGCAAAAATAAAAAGTTGAAACGACAAAATAAAAAGTTGAAACGTCAAATAAAAAGTTGACACGTCAAAATAAAAAGTTGAAACGACAAAATAAAAAGTTGAAGTTGAAACGTCAAAATAGAAAGTTGAAAGTTAAAAATAAAAAGTTGAAACGTCAAAATAAAAAGTTGAAACGACAAAATAAAAACTTGAAACTTCAAAATAAAAAGTTGAAACGACAAAATAAAAAGTTGAAACGCAAAAATAAAAATTAAAAGTTGAAACGACAAAATAAAACGTTGAAACGACAAAATAAAAAGTTGAAACGACATAATAAAAAGTTGAAACGCAAAAATAAAAAGTTGAAACGACAAATAAAAAGTTGAAACGACAAAATAAAAAGTTGAAGTTGAAACGTCAAAATAAAAAGTTGAAACGCAAAAATAAAAAGTTGAAACGACAAAATAAAAAGTTGAAACGACAAAATAAAAAGTTGAAACGACAAAATAAAAAGTTGAAAGTTAAAAATAAAAAGTTGAAACGTCAAATAAAAAGTTGAAACGACAAAATAAAATGTTGAAGTTGAAACGTCAAAATAAAAAGTTGAAAGTTAAAAATAAAAAGTTGAAACGTCAAAATAAAAAGTTCAAACGCAAAAATAAAAATTTGAAACGACAAAATAAAAAGTTGAAACGACAAAATAAAAAGTTGAAACGACAAAATAAAAAGTTGAAAGTTAAAAATAAAAAGTTGAAACGTCAAATAAAAAGTTGAAACGACAAAATAAAATGTTGAAGTTGAAACGTCAAAATAAAAAGTTGAAAGTTAAAAATAAAAAGTTGAAACGTCAAAATAAAAAGTTCAAACGCAAAAATAAAATGTTGAAACGACGAAATAAAAAGTTGAAACGACAAAATAAAAAGTTGAAACTTCAAAATAAAAAGTTGAAGATGAAACGTCAAATTAGAAAGTTGAAAGTTAAAAATAAAAAGTTGAAACGTCAAATAAAAAGTTGACACGTCAAAATAAAAAGTTGAAACGACAAAATAAAAACTTGAAACTTCAAAATAAAAAGTTGAAACGACAAAATGAAAAGTTGAAACGTAAAAATAAAAATTAAAAGTTGAAACGCAGAAATAAAAATTAAAAGTTGAAACGCAAAAATAAAAATTAAAAGTTGAAACGACAAAATAAAAAGTTGAAAGTTAAAAATAAAAAGTTGAAACGTCAAATAAAAAGTTGAAACGACAAAATAAAAAGTTGAAACGACATTTAAAAAGTTGAAACGCAAAAATAAAAATTAAAAGTTGAAACGCAAAAATAAAAATTAAAAGTTGAAACAACAAAATAAAAAGTTGAAACGCAAAAATAAAAATTAAAAGTTGAAACAACAAAATGAAAAGTTGAAACGACAAAATAAAAGGTTGAAACGCAAAAATAAAAATGAAAAGTTGAAACGACAAAATAAAACGTTGAAACGACAAAATAAAAAGTTGAAACGACAAAATAAAAACTTGAAACTTCAAAATAAAAAGTTGAAACGACAAAATGAAAAGTTGAAACGTAAAAATAAAAATTAAAAGTTGAAACGCAGAAATAAAAATTAAAAGTTGAAACGCAAAAATAAAAATTAAAAGTTGAAACGACAAAATAAAAAGTTGAAAGTTAAAAATAAAAAGTTGAAACGTCAAATAAAAAGTTGAAACGACAAAATAAAATGTTGAAGTTGAAACGACAAAATAAAAAGTTGAAATTACAAAATAAAAAGTTGAAATGCAAAAATAAAAATTAAAAGTTGAAACGACAAAATAAAAATTAAAAGTTGAAACGACAAAATAAAAAGTTGAAACGCAAAAATAAAAATTAAAAGTTGAAACGACAAAATAAAAATTAAAAGTTGAAACGACAAAATAAAAAGTTGAAACGACAAAATAAAACTTAAAAGTTGAAACGACCAAATAAAAATTAAAAGTTGAAACGACAAAATAAAAAGTTCAAACGCAAAAATAAAAATTTGAAACGACAAAATAAAAAGTTGAAACGACAAAATAAAAAGTTGAAACGACAAAATAAAAAGTTGAAAGTTAAAAATAAAAAGTTGAAACGTCAAATAAAAAGATGAAACGACAAAATAAAATGTTGAAGTTGAAACGTCAAAATAAAAAGTTGAAAGTTAAAAATAAAAAGTTGAAACGTCAAAATAAAAAGTTCAAACGCAAAAATAAAATGTTGAAACGACAAAATGAAAAGTTGAAACGCAAAAATAAAAAGTTGAAACGACAAAATAAAAAGTTGAAACGACAAAATAAAAAGTTGAAGATGAAACGTCAAAATAGAAAGTTGAAAGTTAAAAATAAAAAGTTGAAACGTCAAATAAAAAGTTGACACGTCAAAATAAAAAGTTGAAACGACAAAATAAAAAGTTGAAGTTGAAACGTCAAAATAGAAAGTTGAAAGTTAAAAATAAAAAGTTGAAACGTCAAAATAAAAAGTTCAAACGCAAAAATAAAAAGTTGAAACGACAAAATAAAAAGTTGAAACGACAAAATAAAAAGTTGAAACGACAAAATAAAACGTTGAAACGACAAAATAAAAAGTTGAAACGCAAAAATAAAAATTTAAAGTTGAAATTACAAAATAAAAAGTTGAAATGCAAAAATAAAAATTAAAAGTTGAAACGACAAAATAAAAATTAAAAGTTGAAACGACAAAATAAAAAGTTGAAACGCAAAAATAAAAATTAAAAGTTGAAACGACAAAATAAAAAGTTGAAACGCAAAAATAAAAATTAAAAGTTGAAACAACAAAATGAAAAGTTGAAACGACTAAATAAAAATTTGAAACGACATAATAAAAAGTTGAAACGCAAAAATAAAAATTAAAAGTTGAAACGACAAAATAAAAAGTTGAAACGCAAAAATAAAAAGTTGAAACGACAAAATAAAAAGTTGAAACGCAAAAAAAAAAAAGTTGAAACGACAAAATAAAAAGTTGAAGCGACAAAATAAAAAGTTGAAACGACAAAATAAAAAGTTGAAACGACAAAATAAAAAGTTGAAACGCAAAAATAAAAATTAAAAGTTGAAACGACAAAATAAAAAGTTGAAAGTTAAAAATAAAAAGTTGAAACGTCAAAATAAAAAGTTGAAAGTTAAAAATAAAAAGTTGAAACGTCAAAATAAAAAGTTCAAACGCAAAAATAAAATGTTGAAACGACGAAATAAAAAGTTGAAACGACAAAATAAAAAGTTGAAACTTCAAAATAAAAAGTTGAAACGACAAAATGAAAAGTTGAAACGCAAAAATAAAAAGTTGAAACGACAAAATAAAAAGTTGAAAGTTAAAAATAAAAAGTTGAAACGTCAAATAAAAAGTTGAAACGACAAAATAAAATGTTGAAGTTGAAACGTCAAAATAAAAAGTTGAAAGTTAAAAATAAAAAGTTGAAACGTCAAAATAAAAAGTTCAAACGCAAAAATAAAAATTTGAAACGACAAAATAAAAAGTTGAAACGACAAAATAAAAAGTTGAAACGACAAAATAAAAAGTTGAAAGTTAAAAATAAAAAGTTGAAACGTCAAATAAAAAGTTGAAACGACAAAATAAAATGTTGAAGTTGAAACGTCAAAATAAAAAGTTGAAAGTTAAAAATAAAAAGTTGAAACGTCAAAATAAAAAGTTCAAACGCAAAAATAAAATGTTGAAACGACAAAATGAAAAGTTGAAACGCAAAAATAAAAAGTTGAAACGACAAAATAAAAAGTTGAAACGACAAAATAAAAAGTTGAAACGACAAAATAAAATGTTGAAGTTGAAACGTCAAAATAAAAAGTTGAAAGTTAAAAATAAAAAGTTGAAACGTCAAAATAAAAAGTTCAAACGCAAAAATAAAAATTAAAAGTTGAAACGCAAAAATAAAAATTAAAAGTTGAAACGACAAAATAAAAAGTTGAAACGCAAAAATAAAAATTAAAAGTTGAAACAACAAAATGAAAAGTTGAAACGACTAAATAAAAATTTGAAACGACATAATAAAAAGTTGAAACGCAAAAATAAAAATTAAAAGTTGAAACGACAAAATAAAAAGTTGAAACGCAAAAATAAAAAGTTGAAACGACAAAATAAAAAGTTGAAACGCAAAAAAAAAAAAGTTGAAACGACAAAATAAAAAGTTGAAGCGACAAAATAAAAAGTTGAAACGACAAAATAAAAAGTTGAAACGACAAAATAAAAAGTTGAAACGCAAAAATAAAAATTAAAAGTTGAAACGACAAAATAAAAAGTTGAAAGTTAAAAATAAAAAGTTGAAACGTCAAAATAAAAAGTTGAAAGTTAAAAATAAAAAGTTGAAACGTCAAAATAAAAAGTTCAAACGCAAAAATAAAATGTTGAAACGACGAAATAAAAAGTTGAAACGACAAAATAAAAAGTTGAAACTTCAAAATAAAAAGTTGAAACGACAAAATGAAAAGTTGAAACGCAAAAATAAAAAGTTGAAACGACAAAATAAAAAGTTGAAAGTTAAAAATAAAAAGTTGAAACGTCAAATAAAAAGTTGAAACGACAAAATAAAATGTTGAAGTTGAAACGTCAAAATAAAAAGTTGAAAGTTAAAAATAAAAAGTTGAAACGTCAAAATAAAAAGTTCAAACGCAAAAATAAAAATTTGAAACGACAAAATAAAAAGTTGAAACGACAAAATAAAAAGTTGAAACGACAAAATAAAAAGTTGAAAGTTAAAAATAAAAAGTTGAAACGTCAAATAAAAAGTTGAAACGACAAAATAAAATGTTGAAGTTGAAACGTCAAAATAAAAAGTTGAAAGTTAAAAATAAAAAGTTGAAACGTCAAAATAAAAAGTTCAAACGCAAAAATAAAATGTTGAAACGACAAAATGAAAAGTTGAAACGCAAAAATAAAAAGTTGAAACGACAAAATAAAAAGTTGAAACGACAAAATAAAAAGTTGAAGATGAAACGTCAAAATAGAAAGTTGAAAGTTAAAAATAAAAAGTTGAAACGTCAAATAAAAAGTTGACACGTCAAAATAAAAAGTTGAAACGACAAAATAAAAAGTTGAAGTTGAAACGTCAAAATAGAAAGTTGAAAGTTAAAAATAAAAAGTTGAAACGTCAAAATAAAAAGTTCAAACGCAAAAATAAAAAGTTGAAACGACAAAATAAAAAGTTGAAACGACAAAATAAAAAGTTGAAACGACAAAATAAAAACTTGAAACTTCAAAATAAAAACTTGAAACGACAAAATGAAAAGTTGAAACGTAAAAATAAAAATTAAAAGTTGAAACGCAGAAATAAAAATTAAAAGTTGAAACGCAAAAATAAAAATTAAAAGTTGAAACGACAAAATAAAAAGTTGAAACGACATACTAAAGAGTTGAAACGCAAAAATAAAAATTAAAAGTTGAAACGACAAAATAAAAAGTTGAAACGGAAAAATAAAAATTAAAAGTTGAAACAACAAAATAAAAAGTTGAAACGCAAAAATAAAAATTAAAAGTTGAAACGACAAAATAAAAAGTTGAAACGACAAAATAAAAAGTTGAAACGCAAAAAAAAAAAAGTTGAAACGACAAAATAAAAAGTTGAAGCGAGAAAATAAAAAGTTGAAACGACAAAATAAAAAGTTGAAACGACAAAATAAAAAGTTGAAACGCAAAAATAAAAATTAAAAGTTGAAACGACAAAATAAAACGTTGAAACGACAAAATAAAAAGTTGAAACGACAAAATGAAAAGTTGAAACGCAAAAATAAAAAGTTGAAACGACAAAATAAAAAGTTGAAACGACAAAATAAAATGTTGAAGTTGAAACGTCAAAATAAAAAGTTGAAAGTTAAAAATAAAAAGTTGAAACGTCAAAATAAAAAGTTCAAACGCAAAAATAAAATGTTGAAACGACGAAATAAAAAGTTGAAACGACAAAATAAAAAGTTGAAACTTCAAAATAAAAAGTTGAAACGACAAAATGAAAAGTTGAAACGCAAAAATAAAAAGTTGAAACGACAAAATAAAAAGTTGAAACGTCAAATAAAAAGTTGACACGTCAAAATAAAAAGTTGAAACGACAAAATAAAAAGTTGAAGTTGAAACGTCAAAATAGAAAGTTGAAAGTTAAAAATAAAAAGTTGAAACGTCAAAATAAAAAGTTGAAACGACAAAATAAAAACTTGAAACTTCAAAATAAAAAGTTGAAACGACAAAATAAAAAGTTGAAACGCAAAAATAAAAATTAAAAGTTGAAACGACAAAATAAAACGTTGAAACGACAAAATAAAAAGTTGAAACGACATAATAAAAAGTTGAAACGCAAAAATAAAAAGTTGAAACGACAAATAAAAAGTTGAAACGACAAAATAAAAAGTTGAAGTTGAAACGTCAAAATAAAAAGTTGAAACGACAAAATAAAAAGTTGAAACGACAAAATAAAAAGTTGAAAGTTAAAAATAAAAAGTTGAAACGTCAAATAAAAAGTTGAAACGACAAAATAAAATGTTGAAGTTGAAACGTCAAAATAAAAAGTTGAAAGTTAAAAATAAAAAGTTGAAACGTCAAAATAAAAAGTTCAAACGCAAAAATAAAAATTTGAAACGACAAAATAAAAAGTTGAAACGACAAAATAAAAAGTTGAAACGACAAAATAAAAAGTTGAAAGTTAAAAATAAAAAGTTGAAACGTCAAATAAAAAGTTGAAACGACAAAATAAAATGTTGAAGTTGAAACGTCAAAATAAAAAGTTGAAAGTTAAAAATAAAAAGTTGAAACTTCAAAATAAAAAGTTGAAGATGAAACGTCAAAATAGAAAGTTGAAAGTTAAAAATAAAAAGTTGAAACGTCAAATAAAAAGTTGACACGTCAAAATAAAAAGTTGAAACGACAAAATAAAAAGTTGAAACGACAAAATAAAAAGTTGAAACGACAAAATAAAAACTTGAAACTTCAAAATAAAAAGTTGAAACGACAAAATGAAAAGTTGAAACGTAAAAATAAAAATTAAAAGTTGAAACGCAGAAATAAAAATTAAAAGTTGAAACGCAAAAATAAAAATTAAAAGTTGAAACGACAAAATAAAAAGTTGAAAGTTAAAAATAAAAAGTTGAAACGTCAAATAAAAAGTTGAAACGACAAAATAAAATGTTGAAGTTGAAACGTCAAAATAAAAAGTTGAAAGTTAAAAATAAAAAGTTGAAACGTCAAAATAAAAAGTTCAAACGCAAAAATAAAAATTTGAAACGACAAAATAAAAAGTTGAAACGACAAAATAAAAAGTTGAAACGACAAAATAAAAAGTTGAAAGTTAAAAATAAAAAGTTGAAACGTCAAATAAAAAGTTGAAACGACAAAATAAAATGTTGAAGTTGAAACGTCAAAATAAAAAGTTGAAAGTTAAAAATAAAAAGTTGAAACGTCAAAATAAAAAGTTGAAACGCAAAAATAAAATGTTGAAACGACGAAATAAAAAGTTGAAACGACAAAATAAAAAGTTGAAACTTCAAAATAAAAAGTTGAAACGACAAAATGAAAAGTTGAAACGCAAAAATAAAAAGTTGAAACGACAAAATAAAAAGTTGAAACGACAAAATAAAAAGTTGAAGATGAAACGTCAAAATAGAAAGTTGAAAGTTAAAAATAAAAAGTTGAAACGTCAAATAAAAAGTTGACACGTAAAATAAAAAGTTGAAACGACAAAATAAAAAGTTGAAGTTGAAACGTCAAAATAGAAAGTTGAAAGTTAAAAATAAAAAGTTGAAACGTCAAAATAAAAAGTTCAAACGCAAAAATAAAAAGTTGAAACGACAAAATAAAAACTTGAAACTTCAAAATAAAAAGTTGAAACGACAAAATGAAAAGTTGAAACGTAAAAATAAAAATTAAAAGTTGAAACGCAGAAATAAAAATTAAAAGTTGAAACGCAAAAATAAAAATTAAAAGTTGAAACGACAAAATAAAAAGTTGAAAGTTAAAAATAAAAAGTTGAAACGTCAAATAAAAAGTTGAAACGACAAAATAAAATGTTGAAGTTGAAACGACAAAATAAAAAGTTGAAACGACAAAATAAAAAGTTGAAAGTTAAAAATAAAAAGTTGAAACGTCAAAATAAAAAGTTGAAAGTTAAAAATAAAAAGTTGAAACGTCAAAATAAAAAGTTGAAACGCAAAAATAAAATGTTGAAACGACGAAATAAAAAGTTGAAACGACAAAATAAAAAGTTGAAACGACAAAATAAAATGTTGAAGTTGAAACGTCAAAATAAAAAGTTGAAAGTTAAAAATAAAAAGTTGAAACGTCAAATAAAAAGTTGAAACGACAAAATAAAATGTTGAAGTTGAAACGTCAAAATAAAAAGTTGAAAGTTAAAAATAAAAAGTTGAAACGGAAAAATAAAAATTAAAAGTTGAAACGCAAAAATAAAAATTAAAAGTTGAAACGACAAAATAAAACGTTGAAACGACAAAATAAAAAGTTGAAACGCAAAAATAAAAATTAAAAGTTGAAACGACAAAATAAAAAGTTGAAACGACAAAATAAAAATTAAAAGTTGAAACGACAAAATAAAAAGTTGAAACACAAAAAAATAAAAATTAAAAGTTGAAACTACAAAATAAAAAGTTGAAACGCAAAAATAAAAAGTTGAAACGCAAAAGTAAAAAGTCGAAAGTTAAAAATAAAAAGTTGAAACGCAAAAATAAAAAGTTGAAACGTAAAAATTAAAATTAAAAGTTGAACGCAAAAGTAAAAAGTCGAAAGTTAAAAATAAAAAGTTGAAACGACAAAATAAAAGTTGAAACGACATAATAAAGAGTTGAAACGCAAAAATAAAAATTAAAAGTTGAAACGACAAAATAAAAAGTTGAAACGGAAAAATAAAAATTGAAAGTTGAAACAACAAAATAAAAAGTTGAAACGACATTTAAAAAGTTGAAACGCAAAAATAAAAATTAAAAGTTGAAACGCAAAAATAAAAATTAAAAGTTGAAACAACAAAATAAAAAGTTGAAACGCAAAATAAAAATTAAAAGTTGAAACAACAAAATGAAAAGTTGAAACGACAAAATAAAAGTTGAAACGCAAAAATAAAAATGAAAAGTTGAAACGACAAAATAAAAATTAAAAGTTGAAACGACAAAATAAAAAGTTGAAACGACAAAATAAAAATTGAAAACTTCAAAAAATAAAAGTTGAAACGACAAAAATAAAAGTTGAAACGTAAAAATAAAAATTAAAAGTTGAAACGACAAAATAAAAAGTTGAAACGACAAAATAAAAAGTTGAAACGACAAAATAAAAAGTTGAAACGACAAAATAAAAAGTTGAAAGTTAAAAATAAAAAGTTGAAACGACAATAAAAAGTTGAAACGCAAAATAAAAATTAAAAGTTGAAACGACAAAATAAAAAGTTGAAACGACAAAATAAAAAGTTGAAAAGTTAAAAATAAAAAGTTGAAACGTCAAATAAAAAGTTGAAACGACAAAATAAAATGTTGAAGTTGAAACGACAAAATAAAAAGTTGAAACGACAAAATAAAAAGTTGAAAGAAAAATAAAAAGTTGAAACGTCAAAATAAAAAGTTGAAAGTTAAAAATAAAAAGTTGAAACGTCAAAATAAAAAGTTGAAACGCAAAAATAAAATGTTGAAACGACGAAATAAAAAGTTGAAACGACAAAATAAAAAGTTGAAACGACAAAATAAAAAGTTGAAAAGTTAAAAATAAAAAGTTGAAACGTCAAATAAAAAGTTGAAACGACAAAATAAAAATTGAAAGTTGAAACGTCAAAATAAAAAGTTGAAAGTTAAAATAAAAAGTTGAAACGGAAAAATAAAAATTAAAAGTTGAAACGCAAAAATAAAAATTAAAAGTTGAAACGACAAAATAAAAAGTTGAAACGACAAAAATAAAAAGTTGAAACGCAAAAATAAAAATTAAAAGTTGAAACGACAAAATAAAAAGTTGAAACGACAAAATAAAAATTAAAAGTTGAAACGACAAAATAAAAAGTTGAAACACAAAAAAATAAAAATTAAAAGTTGAAACTACAAAATAAAAAGTTGAAACGCAAAAATAAAAAGTTGAAACGCAAAAGTAAAAAGTCGAAAGTTAAAAATAAAAAGTTGAAACGCAAAAATAAAAAGTTGAAACGTAAAAATAAAAATTAAAAGTTGAAACGCAAAAGTAAAAAGTGAAAGTTAAAAATAAAAAGTTGAAACGACAAATAAAAAGTTGAAACGCAAAAATAAAAATTAAAAGTTGAAACGACAAAATAAAAAGTTGAAACGAAAAAATAAAAATTGAAACGCAAAAATAAAAATAAAAAGTTGAAACGACATTTAAAAAGTTGAAACGCAAAAATAAAAATTAAAAGTTGAAACGCAAAAATAAAAATTAAAAAGTTGAAACAACAAAATAAAAAGTTGAAACGCAAAAATAAAAATTAAAAGTTGAAACAACAAAATGAAAAGTTGAAACGACAAAATAAAAGGTTGAAACGCAAAAATAAAAATGAAAAGTTGAAACGACAAAATAAAACGTTGAAACGACAAAATAAAAAGTTGAAACGCAAAAATAAAAATTTAAAGTTGAAATTACAAAATAAAAAGTTGAAATGCAAAAATAAAAATTAAAAGTTGAAACGACAAAATAAAAATTAAAAGTTGAAACGACAAAATAAAAAGTTGAAACGCAAAAATAAAAATTAAAAGTTGAAACGACAAAATAAAACGTTGAAACGACAAAATAAAAAGTTGAAACGCAAAAATAAAAATTAAAAGTTGAAACGACAAAATAAAAAGTTGAAACGACAAAATAAAAATTAAAAGTTGAAACGACAAAATAAAAAGTTGAAACACAAAAAAATAAAAATTAAAAGTTGAAACGCAAAAATAAAAATTAAAAGTTGAAACGACAAAATAAAACGTTGAAACGACAAAATAAAAAGTTGAAACGCAAAAATAAAAATTAAAAGTTGAAACGACAAAATAAAAAGTTGAAACGACAAAATAAAAATTAAAAGTTGAAACGACAAAATAAAAAGTTGAAACACAAAAAAATAAAAAT
Organism: Paragorgia papillata; assembly: GCA_035771165.1. NCBI lineage: Eukaryota > Metazoa > Cnidaria > Anthozoa > Scleralcyonacea > Coralliidae > Paragorgia > Paragorgia papillata. The sequence continues at coordinate 5,532,887 of JAWNZC010000337.1, forward strand.
TAAAAGTTGAAACTACAAAATAAAAAGTTGAAACGCAAAAATAAAAAGTTGAAACGCAAAAGTAAAAAGTCGAAAGTTAAAAATAAAAAGTTGAAACGCAAAAATAAAAAGTTGAAACGTAAAAATTAAAATTAAAAGTTGAACGCAAAAGTAAAAAGTCGAAAGTTAAAAATAAAAAGTTGAAACGACATACTAAAGAGTTGAAACGCAAAAATAAAAATTAAAAGTTGAAACGACAAAATAAAAAGTTGAAACGGAAAAATAAAAATTGAAAGTTGAAACAACAAAATAAAAAGTTGAAACGACATTTAAAAAGTTGAAACGCAAAAATAAAAATTAAAAGTTGAAACGCAAAAATAAAAATTAAAAGTTGAAACAACAAAATAAAAAGTTGAAACGCAAAAATAAAAATTAAAAGTTGAAACAACAAAATGAAAAGTTGAAACGACAAAATAAAAGGTTGAAACGCAAAAATAAAAATGAAAAGTTGAAACGACAAAATAAAACGTTGAAACGACAAAATAAAAAGTTGAAACGCAAAAATAAAAATTTAAAGTTGAAATTACAAAATAAAAAGTTGAAATGCAAAAATAAAAATTAAAAGTTGAAACGACAAAATAAAAATTAAAAGTTGAAACGACAAAATAAAAAGTTGAAACGCAAAAATAAAAATTAAAAGTTGAAACGACAAAATAAAAATTAAAAGTTGAAACGACAAAATAAAAAGTTGAAACGACAAAATAAAACTTAAAAGTTGAAACGACCAAATAAAAATTAAAAGTTGAAACGACAAAATAAAAAGTTCAAACGCAAAAATAAAAATTTGAAACGACAAAATAAAAAGTTGAAACGACAAAATAAAAAGTTGAAACGCAAAAATAAAAATTAAAAGTTGAAACAACAAAATGAAAAGTTGAAACGACAAAATAAAAGGTTGAAACGCAAAAATAAAAATGAAAAGTTGAAACGACAAAATAAAACGTTGAAACGACAAAATAAAAAGTTGAAACGCAAAAATAAAAATTTAAAGTTGAAATTACAAAATAAAAAGTTGAAATGCAAAAATAAAAATTAAAAGTTGAAACGACAAAATAAAAATTAAAAGTTGAAACGACAAAATAAAAAGTTGAAACGCAAAAATAAAAATTAAAAGTTGAAACGACAAAATAAAAATTAAAAGTTGAAACGACAAAATAAAAAGTTGAAACGACAAAATAAAACTTAAAAGTTGAAACGACCAAATAAAAATTAAAAGTTGAAACGACAAAATAAAAAGTTCAAACGCAAAAATAAAAATTTGAAACGACAAAATAAAAAGTTGAAACGACAAAATAAAAAGTTGAAACGACAAAATAAAAAGTTGAAAGTTAAAAATAAAAAGTTGAAACGTCAAATAAAAAGATGAAACGACAAAATAAAATGTTGAAGTTGAAACGTCAAAATAAAAAGTTGAAAGTTAAAAATAAAAAGTTGAAACGTCAAAATAAAAAGTTCAAACGCAAAAATAAAATGTTGAAACGACAAAATGAAAAGTTGAAACGCAAAAATAAAAAGTTGAAACGACAAAATAAAAAGTTGAAACGACAAAATAAAAAGTTGAAGATGAAACGTCAAAATAGAAAGTTGAAAGTTAAAAATAAAAAGTTGAAACGTCAAATAAAAAGTTGACACGTCAAAATAAAAAGTTGAAACGATAAAATAAAAAGTTGAAGTTGAAACGTCAAAATAGAAAGTTGAAAGTTAAAAATAAAAAGTTGAAACGTCAAAATAAAAAGTTCAAACGCAAAAATAAAAAGTTGAAACGACAAAATAAAAAGTTGAAACGACAAAATAAAAAGTTGAAACGACAAAATAAAACGTTGAAACGACAAAATAAAAAGTTGAAACGCAAAAATAAAAATTTAAAGTTGAAATTACAAAATAAAAAGTTGAAATGCAAAAATAAAAATTAAAAGTTGAAACGACAAAATAAAAAAAAGTTGAAACGACAAAATAAAAAGTTGAAACGCAAAAATAAAAATTAAAAGTTGAAACGACCAAATAAAAATTAAAAGTTGAAACGACAAAATAAAAAGTTGAAACGACAAAATAAAAAGTTGAAACGACAAAATGAAAAGTTGAAACGCAAAAATAAAAAGTTGAAACGACAAAATAAAAAGTTGAAACGACAAAATAAAATGTTGAAGTTGAAACGTCAAAATAAAAAGTTGAAAGTTAAAAATAAAAAGTTGAAACGTCAAAATAAAAAGTTCAAACGCAAAAATAAAATGTTGAAACGACGAAATAAAAAGTTGAAACGACAAAATAAAAAGTTGAAACTTCAAAATAAAAAGTTGAAACGACAAAATAAAAAGTTGAAACAAAAAAATAAAAAGTTGAAACGTCAAAATAAAAAGTTGAAACGCAAAAATAAAAAGTTGAAACGACAAAATAAAAAGTTGAAACGCAAAAATAAAAATTAAAAGTTGAAACGCAAAAATAAAAATTAAAAGTTGAAACGACAAAATAAAAAGTTGAAACGCAAAAATAAAAATTAAAAGTTGAAACAACAAAATGAAAAGTTGAAACGACTAAATAAAAATTTGAAACGACATAATAAAAAGTTGAAACGCAAAAATAAAAATTAAAAGTTGAAACGACAAAATAAAAAGTTGAAACGCAAAAATAAAAAGTTGAAACGACAAAATAAAAAGTTGAAACGCAAAAAAAAAAAAGTTGAAACGACAAAATAAAAAGTTGAAGCGACAAAATAAAAAGTTGAAACGACAAAATAAAAAGTTGAAACGACAAAATAAAAAGTTGAAACGCAAAAATAAAAATTAAAAGTTGAAACGACAAAATAAAACGTTGAAACGACAAAATGAAAAGTTGAAACGCAAAAATAAAAAGTTGAAACGACAAAATAAAAAGTTGAAACGACAAAATAAAATGTTGAAGTTGAAACGTCAAAATAAAAAGTTGAAAGTTAAAAATAAAAAGTTGAAACGTCAAAATAAAAAGTTCAAACGCAAAAATAAAATGTTGAAACGACGAAATAAAAAGTTGAAACGACAAAATAAAAAGTTGAAACTTCAAAATAAAAAGTTGAAACGACAAAATGAAAAGTTGAAACGCAAAAATAAAAAGTTGAAACGTCAAAATAAAAAGTTGAAAGTTAAAAATAAAAAGTTGAAACGTCAAAATAAAAAGTTCAAACGCAAAAATAAAATGTTGAAACGACGAAATAAAAAGTTGAAACGACAAAATAAAAAGTTGAAACGACAAAATAAAATGTTGAAGTTGAAACGTCAAAATAAAAAGTTGAAAGTTAAAAATAAAAAGTTGAAACGTCAAAATAAAAAGTTCAAACGCAAAAATAAAAATTTGAAACGACAAAATAAAAAGTTGAAACGACAAAATAAAAAGTTGAAACGACAAAATAAAAAGTTGAAAGTTAAAAATAAAAAGTTGAAACGTCAAATAAAAAGTTGAAACGACAAAATAAAATGTTGAAGTTGAAACGTCAAAATAAAAAGTTGAAAGTTAAAAATAAAAAGTTGAAACGTCAAAATAAAAAGTTCAAACGCAAAAATAAAAATGTTGAAACGACAAAATGAAAAGTTGAAACGCAAAAATAAAAAGTTGAAACGACAAAATAAAAAGTTGAAACGACAAAATAAAAAGTTGAAGATGAAACGTCAAAATAGAAAGTTGAAAGTTAAAAATAAAAAGTTGAAACGTCAAATAAAAAGTTGACACGTCAAAATAAAAAGTTGAAACGACAAAATAAAAAGTTGAAGTTGAAACGTCAAAATAGAAAGTTGAAAGTTAAAAATAAAAAGTTGAAACGTCAAAATAAAAATTTGAAACGACATAATAAAAAGTTGAAACGCAAAAATAAAAATTAAAAGTTGAAACGACAAAATAAAAAGTTGAAACGCAAAAATAAAAAGTTGAAACGACAAAATAAAAAGTTGAAGCGACAAAATAAAAAGTTGAAACGACAAAATAAAAAGTTGAAACGACAAAATAAAAAGTTGAAACGCAAAAATAAAAATTAAAAGTTGAAACGACAAAATAAAACGTTGAAACGACAAAATGAAAAGTTGAAACGCAAAAATAAAAAGTTGAAACGACAAAATAAAAAGTTGAAACGACAAAATAAAATGTTGAAGTTGAAACGTCAAAATAAAAAGTTGAAAGTTAAAAATAAAAAGTTGAAACGTCAAAATAAAAAGTTCAAACGCAAAAATAAAATGTTGAAACGACGAAATAAAAAGTTGAAACGACAAAATAAAAAGTTGAAACTTCAAAATAAAAAGTTGAAACGACAAAATGAAAAGTTGAAACGCAAAAATAAAAAGTTGAAACGACAAAATAAAAAGTTGAAAGTTAAAAATAAAAAGTTGAAACGTCAAATAAAAAGTTGAAACGACAAAATAAAATGTTGAAGTTGAAACGTCAAAATAAAAAGTTGAAAGTTAAAAATAAAAAGTTGAAACGTCAAAATAAAAAGTTCAAACGCAAAAATAAAAATTTGAAACGACAAAATAAAAAGTTGAAACGACAAAATAAAAAGTTGAAACGACAAAATAAAAAGTTGAAAGTTAAAAATAAAAAGTTGAAACGTCAAATAAAAAGTTGAAACGACAAAATAAAAATGTTGAAGTTGAAACGTCAAAATAAAAAGTTGAAAGTTAAAAATAAAAAGTTGAAACGTCAAAATAAAAAGTTCAAACGCAAAAATAAAATGTTGAAACGACAAAATGAAAAGTTGAAACGCAAAAATAAAAAGTTGAAACGACAAAATAAAAAGTTGAAACGACAAAATAAAAAGTTGAAGATGAAACGTCAAAATAGAAAGTTGAAAGTTAAAAATAAAAAGTTGAAACGTCAAATAAAAAGTTGACACGTCAAAATAAAAAGTTGAAACGACAAAATAAAAAGTTGAAGTTGAAACGTCAAAATAGAAAGTTGAAAGTTAAAAATAAAAAGTTGAAACGTCAAAATAAAAAGTTCAAACGCAAAAATAAAAAGTTGAAACGACAAAATAAAAAGTTGAAACGACAAAATAAAAAGTTGAAACGACAAAATAAAAACTTGAAACTTCAAAATAAAAACTTGAAACGACAAAATGAAAAGTTGAAACGTAAAAATAAAAATTAAAAGTTGAAACGCAGAAATAAAAATTAAAAGTTGAAACGCAAAAATAAAAATTAAAAGTTGAAACGACAAAATAAAAAGTTGAAACGACATACTAAAGAGTTGAAACGCAAAAATAAAAATTAAAAGTTGAAACGACAAAATAAAAAGTTGAAACGGAAAAATAAAAATTAAAAGTTGAAACAACAAAATAAAAAGTTGAAACGCAAAAATAAAAATTAAAAGTTGAAACGACAAAATAAAAAGTTGAAACAACAAAATAAAAAGTTGAAACGCAAAAATAAAAATTAAAAGTTGAAACGACAAAATAAAACGTTGAAACGACAAAATGAAAAGTTGAAACGCAAAAATAAAAAGTTGAAACGACAAAATAAAAAGTTGAAACGACAAAATAAAATGTTGAAGTTGAAACGTCAAAATAAAAAGTTGAAAGTTAAAAATAAAAAGTTGAAACGTCAAAATAAAAAGTTCAAACGCAAAAATAAAATGTTGAAACGACGAAATAAAAAGTTGAAACGACAAAATAAAAAGTTGAAACTTCAAAATAAAAAGTTGAAACGACAAAATGAAAAGTTGAAACGCAAAAATAAAAAGTTGAAACGACAAAATAAAAAGTTGAAAGTTAAAAATAAAAAGTTGAAACGTCAAATAAAAAGTTGAAACGACAAAATAAAATGTTGAAGTTGAAACGTCAAAATAAAAAGTTGAAAGTTAAAAATAAAAAGTTGAAACGTCAAAATAAAAAGTTCAAACGCAAAAATAAAATGTTGAAACGTCAAAATAAAAAGTTCAAACGCAAAAATAAAAATTTGAAACGACAAAATAAAAAGTTGAAACGACAAAATAAAAAGTTGAAACGACAAAATAAAAAGTTGAAAGTTAAAAATAAAAAGTTGAAACGTCAAATAAAAAGTTGAAACGACAAAATAAAATGTTGAAGTTGAAACGTCAAAATAAAAAGTTGAAAGTTAAAAATAAAAAGTTGAAACGTCAAAATAAAAAGTTCAAACGCAAAAATAAAATGTTGAAACGACAAAATGAAAAGTTGAAACGCAAAAATAAAAAGTTGAAACGACAAAATAAAAAGTTGAAACGACAAAATAAAAAGTTGAAGATGAAACGTCAAAATAGAAAGTTGAAAGTTAAAAATAAAAAGTTGAAACGTCAAATAAAAAGTTGACACGTCAAAATAAAAAGTTGAAACGACAAAATAAAAAGTTGAAGTTGAAACGTCAAAATAGAAAGTTGAAAGTTAAAAATAAAAAGTTGAAACGTCAAAATAAAAAGTTCAAACGCAAAAATAAAAAGTTGAAACGACAAAATAAAAAGTTGAAACGACAAAATAAAAAGTTGAAACGACAAAATAAAAACTTGAAACTTCAAAATAAAAACTTGAAACGACAAAATGAAAAGTTGAAACGTAAAAATAAAAATTAAAAGTTGAAACGCAGAAATAAAAATTAAAAGTTGAAACGCAAAAATAAAAATTAAAAGTTGAAACGACAAAATAAAAAGTTGAAACGACATACTAAAGAGTTGAAACGCAAAAATAAAAATTAAAAGTTGAAACGACAAAATAAAAAGTTGAAACGGAAAAATAAAAATTAAAAGTTGAAACGACAAAATAAAAAGTTGAAACGACAAAATAAAAAGTTGAAACGCAAAAAAAAAAAAGTTGAAACGACAAAATAAAAAGTTGAAGCGAGAAAATAAAAAGTTGAAACGACAAAATAAAAAGTTGAAACGACAAAATAAAAAGTTGAAACGCAAAAATAAAAATTAAAAGTTGAAACGACAAAATAAAACGTTGAAACGACAAAATAAAAAGTTGAAACGACAAAATGAAAAGTTGAAACGCAAAAATAAAAAGTTGAAACGACAAAATAAAAAGTTGAAACGACAAAATAAAATGTTGAAGTTGAAACGTCAAAATAAAAAGTTGAAAGTTAAAAATAAAAAGTTGAAACGTCAAAATAAAAAGTTCAAACGCAAAAAATAAAATGTTGAAACGACGAAATAAAAAGTTGAAACGACAAAATAAAAAGTTGAAACTTCAAAATAAAAAGTTGAAACGACAAAATGAAAAGTTGAAACGCAAAAATAAAAAGTTGAAACGACAAAATAAAAAGTTGAAACGTCAAATAAAAAGTTGACACGTCAAAATAAAAAGTTGAAACGACAAAATAAAAAGTTGAAGTTGAAACGTCAAAATAGAAAGTTGAAAGTTAAAAATAAAAAGTTGAAACGTCAAAATAAAAAGTTGAAACGACAAAATAAAAACTTGAAACTTCAAAATAAAAAGTTGAAACGACAAAATAAAAAGTTGAAACGCAAAAATAAAAATTAAAAGTTGAAACGACAAAATAAAACGTTGAAACGACAAAATAAAAAGTTGAAACGACATAATAAAAAGTTGAAACGCAAAAATAAAAAGTTGAAACGACAAATAAAAAGTTGAAACGACAAAATAAAAAGTTGAAAGTTGAAACGTCAAAATAAAAAGTTGAAACGACAAAATAAAAAGTTGAAACAACAAAATAAAAAGTTGAAAGTTAAAAATAAAAAGTTGAAACGTCAAATAAAAAGTTGAAACGACAAAATAAAATGTTGAAGTTGAAACGTCAAAATAAAAAGTTGAAAGTTAAAAATAAAAAGTTGAAACGTCAAAATAAAAAGTTCAAACGCAAAAATAAAAATTTGAAACGACAAAATAAAAAGTTGAAACGACAAAATAAAAAGTTGAAACGACAAAATAAAAAGTTGAAAGTTAAAAATAAAAAGTTGAAACGTCAAATAAAAAGTTGAAACGACAAAATAAAATGTTGAAGTTGAAACGTCAAAATAAAAAGTTGAAAGTTAAAAATAAAAAGTTGAAACGTCAAAATAAAAAGTTCAAACGCAAAAATAAAAATGTTGAAACGACAAAATAAAAAGTTGAAACGACAAAATAAAAAGTTGAAACTTCAAAATAAAAAGTTGAAGATGAAACGTCAAAATAGAAAGTTGAAAGTTAAAAATAAAAAGTTGAAACGTCAAATAAAAAGTTGACACGTCAAAATAAAAAGTTGAAACGACAAAATAAAAAGTTGAAACGACAAAATAAAAAGTTGAAACGACAAAATAAAAACTTGAAACTTCAAAATAAAAAGTTGAAACGACAAAATGAAAAGTTGAAACGTAAAAATAAAAATTAAAAGTTGAAACGCAGAAATAAAAATTAAAAGTTGAAACGCAAAAATAAAAATTAAAAGTTGAAACGACAAAATAAAAAGTTGAAAGTTAAAAATAAAAAGTTGAAACGTCAAATAAAAAGTTGAAACGACAAAATAAAATGTTGAAGTTGAAACGTCAAAATAAAAAGTTGAAAGTTAAAAATAAAAAGTTGAAACGTCAAAATAAAAAGTTCAAACGCAAAAATAAAAATTTGAAACGACAAAATAAAAAGTTGAAACGACAAAATAAAAAGTTGAAACGACAAAATAAAAAGTTGAAAGTTAAAAATAAAAAGTTGAAACGTCAAATAAAAAGTTGAAACGACAAAATAAAATGTTGAAGTTGAAACGTCAAAATAAAAAGTTGAAAGTTAAAAATAAAAAGTTGAAACGTCAAAATAAAAAGTTGAAACGCAAAAATAAAATGTTGAAACGACGAAATAAAAAGTTGAAACGACAAAATAAAAAGTTGAAACTTCAAAATAAAAAGTTGAAACGACAAAATGAAAAGTTGAAACGCAAAAATAAAAAGTTGAAACGACAAAATAAAAAGTTGAAACGACAAAATAAAAAGTTGAAGATGAAACGTCAAAATAGAAAGTTGAAAGTTAAAAATAAAAAGTTGAAACGTCAAATAAAAAGTTGACACGTAAAATAAAAAGTTGAAACGACAAAATAAAAAGTTGAAGTTGAAACGTCAAAATAGAAAGTTGAAAGTTAAAAATAAAAAGTTGAAACGTCAAAATAAAAAGTTCAAACGCAAAAATAAAAAGTTGAAACGACAAAATAAAAACTTGAAACTTCAAAATAAAAAGTTGAAACGACAAAATGAAAAGTTGAAACGTAAAAATAAAAATTAAAAGTTGAAACGCAGAAATAAAAATTAAAAGTTGAAACGCAAAAATAAAAATTAAAAGTTGAAACGACAAACGACAAAATAAAAAGTTGAAAGTTAAAAATAAAAAGTTGAAACGTCAAATAAAAAGTTGAAACGACAAAATAAAAAGTTGAAACGACAAAATAAAAAGTTGAAACGACAAAATAAAATGTTGAAGTTGAAACGTCAAAATAAAAAGTTGAAAGTTAAAAATAAAAAGTTGAAACGTCAAAATGAAAAGTTGAAACGCAAAAATAAAAATTGAAACGCAAAAGTAAAAAGTTGAAACGTCAAAATAAAAAGTTGAAAGTTAAAAATAAAAAGTTGAAACGTCAAAATAAAAAGTTGAAAGTTAAAAATAAAAAGTTGAAACGTCAAAATAAAAAGTTGAAACGACAAAATAAAATGTTGAAGTTGAAACGTCAAAATAAAAAGTTGAAAGTTAAAAATAAAAAGTTGAAACGACAAAATAAAAAGTTGAAACGCAAAAATAAAAATTAAAAGTTGAAACGACAAAATAAAAAGTTGAAACGACAAAATAAAAAGTTGAAACGCAAAAATAAAAATTAAAAGTTGAAACGACAAAATAAAAAGTTGAAACGACAAAATAAAAATTAAAAGTTGAAACGACAAAATAAAAAGTTGAAACAAAAATAAAAATTAAAAGTTGAAACTACAAAATAAAAAGTTGAAACGCAAAAATAAAAAGTTGAAACGCAAAAGTAAAAAGTCGAAAGTTAAAAATAAAAAGTTGAAACGCAAAAATAAAAAGTTGAAACGTAAAAATTAAAATTAAAAGTTGAACGCAAAAGTAAAAAGTCGAAAGTTAAAAATAAAAAGTTGAAACGACATACTAAAGAGTTGAAACGCAAAAATAAAAATTAAAAGTTGAAACGACAAAATAAAAAGTTGAAACGGAAAAATAAAAATTGAAAGTTGAAACAACAAAATAAAAAGTTGAAACGACATTTAAAAAGTTGAAACGCAAAAATAAAAATTAAAAGTTGAAACGCAAAAATAAAAATTAAAAGTTGAAACAACAAAATAAAAAGTTGAAACGCAAAAATAAAAATTAAAAGTTGAAACAACAAAATGAAAAGTTGAAACGACAAAATAAAAGGTTGAAACGCAAAAATAAAAATGAAAAGTTGAAACGACAAAATAAAACGTTGAAACGACAAAATAAAAAGTTGAAACGACAAAATAAAAACTTGAAACTTCAAAATAAAAAGTTGAAACGACAAAATGAAAAGTTGAAACGTAAAAATAAAAATTAAAAGTTGAAACGCAGAAATAAAAATTAAAAGTTGAAACGCAAAAATAAAAATTAAAAGTTGAAACGACAAAATAAAAAGTTGAAAGTTAAAAATAAAAAGTTGAAACGTCAAATAAAAAGTTGAAACGACAAAATAAAATGTTGAAGTTGAAACGTCAAAATAAAAAGTTGAAAGTTAAAAATAAAAAGTTGAAACGTCAAAATAAAAAGTTCAAACGCAAAAATAAAATGTTGAAACGACGAAATAAAAAGTTGAAACGACAAAATAAAAAGTTGAAACTTCAAAATAAAAAGTTGAAGATGAAACGTCAAAATAGAAAGTTGAAAGTTAAAAATAAAAAGTTGAAACGTCAAATAAAAAGTGGACACGTCAAAATAAAAAGTTGAAACGACAAAATAAAAAGTTGAAACGACAAAATAAAAAGTTGAAACGACAAAATAAAAACTTGAAACTTCAAAATAAAAAGTTGAAACGACAAAATGAAAAGTTGAAACGTAAAAATAAAAATTAAAAGTTGAAACGCAGAAATAAAAATTAAAAGTTGAAACGCAAAAATAAAAATTAAAAGTTGAAACGACAAAATAAAAAGTTGAAAGTTAAAAATAAAAAGTTGAAACGTCAAATAAAAAGTTGAAACGACAAAATAAAATGTTGAAGTTGAAACGTCAAAATAAAAAGTTGAAAGTTAAAAATAAAAAGTTGAAACGTCAAAATAAAAAGTTCAAACGCAAAAATAAAAATTTGAAACGACAAAATAAAAAGTTGAAACGACAAAATAAAAAGTTGAAACGACAAAATAAAAAGTTGAAAGTTAAAAATAAAAAGTTGAAACGTCAAATAAAAAGTTGAAACGACAAAATAAAATGTTGAAGTTGAAACGTCAAAATAAAAAGTTGAAACGTCAAATAAAAAGTTGACACGTCAAAATAAAAAGTTGAAACGACAAAATAAAAAGTTGAAACGACAAAATAAAAAGTTGAAACGACAAAATAAAAACTTGAAACTTCAAAATAAAAAGTTGAAACGACAAAATGAAAAGTTGAAACGTAAAAATAAAAATTAAAAGTTGAAACGCAGAAATAAAAATTAAAAGTTGAAACGCAAAAATAAAAATTAAAAGTTGAAACGACAAAATAAAAAGTTGAAACGGAAAAATAAAAATTGAAAGTTGAAACAACAAAATAAAAAGTTGAAACGACATTTAAAAAGTTGAAACGCAAAAATAAAAATTAAAAGTTGAAACGCAAAAATAAAAATTAAAAGTTGAAACAACAAAATAAAAAGTTGAAACGCAAAAATAAAAATTAAAAGTTGAAACAACAAAATGAAAAGTTGAAACGACAAAATAAAAGTTGAAACGCAAAAATAAAAATGAAAAGTTGAAACGACAAAATAAAACGTTGAAACGACAAAATAAAAAGTTGAAACGACAAAATAAAAACTTGAAACTTCAAAATAAAAAGTTGAAACGACAAAATGAAAAGTTGAAACGTAAAAATAAAAATTAAAAGTTGAAACGCAGAAATAAAAATTAAAAGTTGAAACGCAAAAATAAAAATTAAAAGTTGAAACGACAAAATAAAAAGTTGAAAGTTAAAAATAAAAAGTTGAAACGTCAAATAAAAAGTTGAAACGACAAAATAAAATGTTGAAGTTGAAACGTCAAAATAAAAAGTTGAAAGTTAAAAATAAAAAGTTGAAACGTCAAAATAAAAAGTTCAAACGCAAAAATAAAATGTTGAAACGACGAAATAAAAAGTTGAAACGACAAAATAAAAAGTTGAAACTTCAAAATAAAAAGTTGAAGATGAAACGTCAAAATAGAAAGTTGAAAGTTAAAAATAAAAAGTTGAAACGTCAAATAAAAAGTTGACACGTCAAAATAAAAAGTTGAAACGACAAAATAAAAAGTTGAAACGACAAAATAAAAAGTTGAAACGACAAAATAAAAACTTGAAACTTCAAAATAAAAAGTTGAAACGACAAAATGAAAAGTTGAAACGTAAAAATAAAAATTAAAAGTTGAAACGCAGAAATAAAAATTAAAAGTTGAAACGCAAAAATAAAAATTAAAAGTTGAAACGACAAAATAAAAAGTTGAAAGTTAAAAATAAAAAGTTGAAACGTCAAATAAAAAGTTGAAACGACAAAATAAAATGTTGAAGTTGAAACGTCAAAATAAAAAGTTGAAAGTTAAAAATAAAAAGTTGAAACGTCAAAATAAAAAGTTCAAACGCAAAAATAAAAATTTGAAACGACAAAATAAAAAGTTGAAACGACAAAATAAAAAGTTGAAACGACAAAATAAAAAGTTGAAAGTTAAAAATAAAAAGTTGAAACGTCAAATAAAAAGTTGAAACGACAAAATAAAATGTTGAAGTTGAAACGTCAAAATAAAAAGTTGAAAGTTAAAAATAAAAAGTTGAAACGTCAAAATAAAAAGTTGAAACGCAAAAATAAAATGTTGAAACGACGAAATAAAAAGTTGAAACGACAAAATAAAAAGTTGAAACTTCAAAATAAAAAGTTGAAACGACAAAATGAAAAGTTGAAACGCAAAAATAAAAAGTTGAAACGACAAAATAAAAAGTTGAAACGACAAAATAAAAAGTTGAAGATGAAACGTCAAAATAGAAAGTTGAAAGTTAAAAATAAAAAGTTGAAACGTCAAATAAAAAGTTGACACGTAAAATAAAAAGTTGAAACGACAAAATAAAAAGTTGAAGTTGAAACGTCAAAATAGAAAGTTGAAAGTTAAAAATAAAAAGTTGAAACGTCAAAATAAAAAGTTCAAACGCAAAAATAAAAAGTTGAAACGACAAAATAAAAACTTGAAACTTCAAAATAAAAAGTTGAAACGACAAAATGAAAAGTTGAAACGTAAAAATAAAAATTAAAAGTTGAAACGCAGAAATAAAAATTAAAAGTTGAAACGCAAAAATAAAAATTAAAAGTTGAAACGACAAAATAAAAAGTTGAAAGTTAAAAATAAAAAGTTGAAACGTCAAATAAAAAGTTGAAACGACAAAATAAAATGTTGAAGTTGAAACGACAAAATAAAAAGTTGAAACGACAAAATAAAAAGTTGAAAGTTAAAAATAAAAAGTTGAAACGTCAAAATAAAAAGTTGAAAGTTAAAAATAAAAAGTTGAAACGTCAAAATAAAAAGTTGAAACGCAAAAATAAAATGTTGAAACGACGAAATAAAAAGTTGAAACGACAAAATAAAAAGTTGAAACGACAAAATAAAATGTTGAAGTTGAAACGTCAAAATAAAAAGTTGAAAGTTAAAAATAAAAAGTTGAAACGTCAAATAAAAAGTTGAAACGACAAAATAAAATGTTGAAGTTGAAACGTCAAAATAAAAAGTTGAAAGTTAAAAATAAAAAGTTGAAACGGAAAAATAAAAATTAAAAGTTGAAACGCAAAAATAAAAATTAAAAGTTGAAACGACAAAATAAAACGTTGAAACGACAAAATAAAAAGTTGAAACGCAAAAATAAAAATTAAAAGTTGAAACGACAAAATAAAAAGTTGAAACGACAAAATAAAAATTAAAAGTTGAAACGACAAAATAAAAAGTTGAAACACAAAAAAATAAAAATTAAAAGTTGAAACTACAAAATAAAAAGTTGAAACGCAAAAATAAAAAGTTGAAACGCAAAAGTAAAAAGTCGAAAGTTAAAAATAAAAAGTTGAAACGCAAAAATAAAAAGTTGAAACGTCAAAATAAAAAGTTGAAAGTTAAAAATAAAAAGTTGAAACGTCAAAATAAAAAGTTGAAACGCAAAAATAAAATGTTGAAACGACGAAATAAAAAGTTGAAACGACAAAATAAAAAGTTGAAACGACAAAATAAAATGTTGAAGTTGAAACGTCAAAATAAAAAGTTGAAAGTTAAAAATAAAAAGTTGAAACGTCAAATAAAAAGTTGAAACGACAAAATAAAATGTTGAAGTTGAAACGTCAAAATAAAAAGTTGAAAGTTAAAAATAAAAAGTTGAAACGGAAAAATAAAAATTAAAAGTTGAAACGCAAAAATAAAAATTAAAAGTTGAAACGACAAAATAAAAAGTTGAAACGACAAAATAAAAATTAAAAGTTGAAACGACAAAATAAAAAGTTGAAACACAAAAAAATAAAAATTAAAAGTTGAAACTACAAAATAAAAAGTTGAAACGCAAAAATAAAAAGTTGAAACGCAAAAGTAAAAAGTCGAAAGTTAAAAATAAAAAGTTGAAACGCAAAAATAAAAAGTTGAAACGTAAAAATTAAAATTAAAAGTTGAACGCAAAAGTAAAAAGTCGAAAGTTAAAAATAAAAAGTTGAAACGACATACTAAAGAGTTGAAACGCAAAAATAAAAATTAAAAGTTGAAACGACAAAATAAAAAGTTGAAACGGAAAAATAAAAATTGAAAGTTGAAACAACAAAATAAAAAGTTGAAACGACATTTAAAAAGTTGAAACGCAAAAATAAAAATTAAAAGTTGAAACGCAAAAATAAAAATTAAAAGTTGAAACAACAAAATAAAAAGTTGAAACGCAAAAATAAAAATTAAAAGTTGAAACAACAAAATGAAAAGTTGAAACGACAAAATAAAAGGTTGAAACGCAAAAATAAAAATGAAAAGTTGAAACGACAAAATAAAACGTTGAAACGACAAAATAAAAAGTTGAAACGACAAAATAAAAACTTGAAACTTCAAAATAAAAAGTTGAAACGACAAAATGAAAAGTTGAAACGTAAAAATAAAAATTAAAAGTTGAAACGCAGAAATAAAAATTAAAAGTTGAAACGCAAAAATAAAAATTAAAAGTTGAAACGACAAAATAAAAAGTTGAAAGTTAAAAATAAAAAGTTGAAACGTCAAATAAAAAGTTGAAACGACAAAATAAAATGTTGAAGTTGAAACGACAAAATAAAAAGTTGAAACGACAAAATAAAAAGTTGAAAGTTAAAAATAAAAAGTTGAAACGTCAAAATAAAAAGTTGAAAGTTAAAAATAAAAAGTTGAAACGTCAAAATAAAAAGTTGAAACGCAAAAATAAAATGTTGAAACGACGAAATAAAAAGTTGAAACGACAAAATAAAAAGTTGAAACGACAAAATAAAAAGTTGAGAGTTAAAAATAAAAAGTTGAAACGTCAAATAAAAAGTTGAAACGACAAAATAAAATGTTGAAGTTGAAACGTCAAAATAAAAAGTTGAAAGTTAAAAATAAAAAGTTGAAACGGAAAAATAAAAATTAAAAGTTGAAACGCAAAAATAAAAATTAAAAGTTGAAACGACAAAATAAAACGTTGAAACGACAAAATAAAAAGTTGAAACGCAAAAATAAAAATTAAAAGTTGAAACGACAAAATAAAAAGTTGAAACGACAAAATAAAAATTAAAAGTTGAAACGACAAAATAAAAAGTTGAAACACAAAAAAATAAAAATTAAAAGTTGAAACTACAAAATAAAAAGTTGAAACGCAAAAATAAAAAGTTGAAACGCAAAAGTAAAAAGTCGAAAGTTAAAAATAAAAAGTTGAAACGCAAAAATAAAAAGTTGAAACGTAAAAATTAAAATTAAAAGTTGAACGCAAAAGTAAAAAGTCGAAAGTTAAAAATAAAAAGTTGAAACGACATACTAAAGAGTTGAAACGCAAAAATAAAAATTAAAAGTTGAAACGACAAAATAAAAAGTTGAAACGGAAAAATAAAAATTGAAAGTTGAAACAACAAAATAAAAAGTTGAAACGACATTTAAAAAGTTGAAACGCAAAAATAAAAATTAAAAGTTGAAACGCAAAAATAAAAATTAAAAGTTGAAACAACAAAATAAAAAGTTGAAACGCAAAAATAAAAATTAAAAGTTGAAACAACAAAATGAAAAGTTGAAACGACAAAATAAAAGGTTGAAACGCAAAAATAAAAATGAAAAGTTGAAACGACAAAATAAAACGTTGAAACGACAAAATAAAAAGTTGAAACGCAAAAATAAAAATTTAAAGTTGAAATTACAAAATAAAAAGTTGAAATGCAAAAATAAAAATTAAAAGTTGAAACGACAAAATAAAAATTAAAAGTTGAAACGACAAAATAAAAAGTTGAAACGACAAAATAAAACTTAAAAGTTGAAACGACAAAATAAAAAGTTGAAACGCAAAAATAAAAATTAAAAGTTGAAACGACAAAATAAAAATTAAAAGTTGAAACGACAAAATAAAAAGTTGAAACGACAAAATAAAACTTAAAAGTTGAAACGACCAAATAAAAATTAAAAGTTGAAACGACAAAATAAAAAGTTCAAACGCAAAAATAAAAATTTGAAACGACAAAATAAAAAGTTGAAACGACAAAATAAAAAGTTGAAACGACAAAATAAAAAGTTGAAAGTTAAAAATAAAAAGTTGAAACGTCAAATAAAAAGATGAAACGACAAAATAAAATGTTGAAGTTGAAACGTCAAAATAAAAAGTTGAAAGTTAAAAATAAAAAGTTGAAACGTCAAAATAAAAAGTTCAAACGCAAAAATAAAATGTTGAAACGACAAAATGAAAAGTTGAAACGCAAAAATAAAAAGTTGAAACGACAAAATAAAAAGTTGAAACGACAAAATAAAAAGTTGAAGATGAAACGTCAAAATAGAAAGTTGAAAGTTAAAAATAAAAAGTTGAAACGTCAAATAAAAAGTTGACACGTCAAAATAAAAAGTTGAAACGACAAAATAAAAAGTTGAAGTTGAAACGTCAAAATAGAAAGTTGAAAGTTAAAAATAAAAAGTTGAAACGTCAAAATAAAAAGTTCAAACGCAAAAATAAAAAGTTGAAACGTCAAAATAAAAAGTTGAAAGTTAAAAATAAAAAGTTGAAACGGAAAAATAAAAATTAAAAGTTGAAACGCAAAAATAAAAATTAAAAGTTGAAACGACAAAATAAAAAGTTGAAACGACAAAATAAAAATTAAAAGTTGAAACGACAAAATAAAAAGTTGAAACACAAAAAAATAAAAATTAAAAGTTGAAACTACAAAATAAAAAGTTGAAACGCAAAAATAAAAAGTTGAAACGCAAAAGTAAAAAGTCGAAAGTTAAAAATAAAAAGTTGAAACGCAAAAATAAAAATTTGAAACGTAAAAATTAAAATTAAAAGTTGAAACGCAAAAGTAAAAAGTCGAAAGTTAAAAATAAAAAGTTGAAACGACATACTAAAGAGTTGAAACGCAAAAATAAAAATTAAAAGTTGAAACGACAAAATAAAAAGTTGAAACGGAAAAATAAAAATTGAAAGTTGAAACAACAAAATAAAAAGTTGAAACGACATTTAAAAAGTTGAAACGCAAAAATAAAAATTAAAAGTTGAAACGCAAAAATAAAAATTAAAAGTTGAAACAACAAAATAAAAAGTTGAAACGCAAAAATAAAAATTAAAAGTTGAAACAACAAAATGAAAAGTTGAAACGACAAAATAAAAGGTTGAAACGCAAAAATAAAAATGAAAAGTTGAAACGACAAAATAAAACGTTGAAACGACAAAATAAAAAGTTGAAACGACAAAATAAAAACTTGAAACTTCAAAATAAAAAGTTGAAACGACAAAATGAAAAGTTGAAACGTAAAAATAAAAATTAAAAGTTGAAACGCAGAAATAAAAATTAAAAGTTGAAACGCAAAAATAAAAATTAAAAGTTGAAACGACAAAATAAAAAGTTGAAAGTTAAAAATAAAAAGTTGAAACGTCAAATAAAAAGTTGAAACGACAAAATAAAATGTTGAAGTTGAAACGACAAAATAAAAAGTTGAAACGACAAAATAAAAAGTTGAAAGTTAAAAATAAAAAGTTGAAACGTCAAAATAAAAAGTTGAAAGTTAAAAATAAAAAGTTGAAACGTCAAAATAAAAAGTTGAAACGCAAAAATAAAATGTTGAAACGACGAAATAAAAAGTTGAAACGACAAAATAAAAAGTTGAAACGACAAAATAAAAAGTTGAGAGTTAAAAATAAAAAGTTGAAACGTCAAATAAAAAGTTGAAACGACAAAATAAAATGTTGAAGTTGAAACGTCAAAATAAAAAGTTGAAAGTTAAAAATAAAAAGTTGAAACGGAAAAATAAAAATTAAAAGTTGAAACGCAAAAATAAAAATAAAAAGTTGAAACGACAAAATAAAAAGTTGAAACGACAAAATAAAAAGTTGAAACGCAAAAATAAAAATTAAAAGTTGAAACGACAAAATAAAAAGTTGAAACGACAAAATAAAAATTAAAAGTTGAAACGACAAAATAAAAAGTTGAAACACAAAAAAATAAAAATTAAAAGTTGAAACTACAAAATAAAAAGTTGAAACGCAAAAATAAAAAGTTGAAACGCAAAAGTAAAAAGTCGAAAGTTAAAAATAAAAAGTTGAAACGCAAAAATAAAAAGTTGAAACGTAAAAATTAAAATTAAAAGTTGAACGCAAAAGTAAAAAGTCGAAAGTTAAAAATAAAAAGTTGAAACGACATACTAAAGAGTTGAAACGCAAAAATAAAAATTAAAAGTTGAAACGACAAAATAAAACTTAAAAGTTGAAACGACAAAATAAAAAGTTGAAACGCAAAAATAAAAATTAAAAGTTGAAACGACAAAATAAAAATTAAAAGTTGAAACGACAAAATAAAAAGTTGAAACGACAAAATAAAACTTAAAAGTTGAAACGACCAAATAAAAATTAAAAGTTGAAACGACAAAATAAAAAGTTCAAACGCAAAAATAAAAATTTGAAACGACAAAATAAAAAGTTGAAACGACAAAATAAAAAGTTGAAACGACAAAATAAAAAGTTGAAAGTTAAAAATAAAAAGTTGAAACGTCAAATAAAAAGATGAAACGACAAAATAAAATGTTGAAGTTGAAACGTCAAAATAAAAAGTTGAAAGTTAAAAATAAAAAGTTGAAACGTCAAAATAAAAAGTTCAAACGCAAAAATAAAATGTTGAAACGACAAAATGAAAAGTTGAAACGCAAAAATAAAAAGTTGAAACGACAAAATAAAAAGTTGAAACGACAAAATAAAAAGTTGAAGATGAAACGTCAAAATAGAAAGTTGAAAGTTAAAAATAAAAAGTTGAAACGTCAAATAAAAAGTTGACACGTCAAAATAAAAAGTTGAAACGACAAAATAAAAAGTTGAAGTTGAAACGTCAAAATAGAAAGTTGAAAGTTAAAAATAAAAAGTTGAAACGTCAAAATAAAAAGTTCAAACGCAAAAATAAAAAGTTGAAACGACAAAATAAAAAGTTGAAACGACAAAATAAAAAGTTGAAACGACAAAATAAAACGTTGAAACGACAAAATAAAAAGTTGAAACGCAAAAATAAAAATTTAAAGTTGAAATTACAAAATAAAAAGTTGAAATGCAAAAATAAAAATTAAAAGTTGAAACGACAAAATAAAAATTAAAAGTTGAAACGACAAAATAAAAAGTTGAAACGCAAAAATAAAAATTAAAAGTTGAAACGACCAAATAAAAATTAAAAGTTGAAACGACAAAATAAAACGTTGAAACGACAAAATAAAAAGTTGAAACGACAAAATGAAAAGTTGAAACGCAAAAATAAAAAGTTGAAACGACAAAATAAAAAGTTGAAACGACAAAATAAAATGTTGAAGTTGAAACGTCAAAATAAAAAGTTGAAAGTTAAAAATAAAAAGTTGAAACGTCAAAATAAAAAGTTCAAACGCAAAAATAAAATGTTGAAACGACGAAATAAAAAGTTGAAACGACAAAATAAAAAGTTGAAACTTCAAAATAAAAAGTTGAAACGACAAAATAAAAAGTTGAAACAAAAAAATAAAAAGTTGAAACGACAAAATAAAAAGTTGAGACGCAAAAATAAAAAGTTGAAACGACAAAATAAAAAGTTGAAGCGCAAAAATAAAAAGTTGAAAGTTAAAAATAAAAAGTTGAAACGCAAAAATAAAAAGTTGAAACGCAAAAATAAAAATTAAAAGTTGAAACGACAAAATAAAAAGTTGAAACGTCAAAATAAAAAGTTGAAACGCAAAAATAAAAATAAAAAGTTGAAACATAAAAATAAAAAGTTGAAACGACAAAATAAAAAGTTGTTGTGAGCCTCCTGGGCTTCCATAATAGTGGCACTATACTGTGGCGCTCTGGCTGCCAGTGCCTGAGACTGATTATTTTCTCTGCTGAAACTGGCTCTCTGGCTGACAGAGCTGGAATTTATTGTTTTCCCTAGTAAACTGGCGCTCTTGACTGCATGCAAATCAGCTTACTACCCTGTCATTGTGGCATATGTAATAATATATGATAGTCAATATGATTACTACAGTAAAAACCCGCTAACAAGAACCTACATTTTACCAAATCAGCCTGGGATAGGTTCTTATATTCTTATATATTCTTATATAAATAAATTCTTAATTTCAGCCTGAGGTTCTTAATAGTGGTAGGTTCTTGTTAGCGGGTTTACTGTATTAAAATGTACTTAAACAATTACGATAATCAACAGGATATTATCTGTGATGTGCTCTCTGCTCTATGCTCTCTGCTCTCCTACACAGCTCAACAACCGTAAAAGCGCGGATCGCGGATAAACCTTGCAGGGTGATGGACCCGCATGTCAAATATACCCATGTCGAATAAATTTTGCTTTTGACAATATTGTTTTCATTTTTTACAACTTTTTATAAAGTCAGGAAAAATCCGGAAAGCTTGAGGCATGCATGGCCCGTACGAACCAGGGACTTGAGGGGGGGGGGGGGGGGGGGCAAAGCTTGCGCCCCCCTAAGGCCAAACAAGGCTAGAAACTTGACACTATTAAACGAACTAGCTAATCACGCAATTAGCGCAAGCACGTGACGCAGAGAGAGGTATCGAATCCTTTTTTCCGTCTTCGCGGCACACAAATAATACAATGACTGTATTGGGCAAGTTAGTCCCCTAAGTTTAGTAATGCCCCCATAATTATGTCAAAACATCCAAATTTAAAAAGAATTGCGGGTGCATGACGTTGCGTGCAGACGCTTGTGTTTCCGTTGCTTAATCTCTGTAAGCCTCTGCGCATCGGAGGAAGTGACGGCTTGTTCTTGTCACGTAGATTTTCCACAGAAAGGTGGAACCGTTCTTAACTTAATTCCACTCTTAACTTAATGATAAAATCCCAAACAACCAAAAACAAAATTCGATGACTTTGATGCGAAATTTCCCTCACACTAACCCTGCCTGGAATAACCTTCCAGAGCAAATAGTTAATAACAAGTGCCCCGAAAGCTTCAGGAAGCACGTCCTTTCTTTTCTGAATTAGCTTTAAGTTTATTAATTATTACTTTTATTTTCTAATATTGTAGTTACCGTCAGCTGTAATATAATTTCTTAGTTGTATTTAGTTAAATTAGGATCTTATTACTGTAATTTACTTATTAATTTTATATCGGTTGTATGCAATCAGCTTTACCGATTAAAGATACAGATACAGAATACAGGGAAGCGACAATACTTTTACAGGGAAGCGACAATAATTATGTCACTGTGTTGAAGTTAATTCTTTTAACTCTTTCATGCATAGCTTTCCGAGACTTCTTCCGATCCCTTGACGAGTAAACGAGAACGCAAGTCATCGCAAGTTGGCAGTCACGCTATCTCAGCCAGCCGCTATGAATAATTTCCCGAAAATATCATGTACCGTGACAAAGTTAAAACTTGTTTAAAAAACTCATGAAACCTTTATTTTGTTAATTGGGGTGTTCGAACGACCGCCACAGAAATTCTGACTGCCAACTTGCGATGACTTGCGTTCTCGTTTGATTAGGGCTTTAGACACAGTAAAAAGATAAAGTTGTTCCACAACAACAGTGCGCATGAAAGTTAATCTGATTAAAACAACGTCCGGCCAGAACAAGCTTTGACGTCCGATGCGCAGACGCTTACACGGTTAAGCGGAGGCTGCACGCCAGCTCGGAAAATAATTTAATCCTACCCCAAATAATTTAAATATTTGATTGAGTATTAGAAATAATATTTCAAATCCGAATTAGTGTTTTATTAGACGTGGTTTCTAAATCCTATATGTGCGAGGCGCAGCCGAGCTATTGTTAGGGATTTGGCAACCAAGTCTAAAACACTAACGAGGATTTGAAATAGCTTCTCACGCATCATTAGATATTCATTGCAATGAGGGCAAATGGGCAATCACAACAGACTTGTCGTCAAGCGCTTGCAGAGACAGGGAAAACGTTTGTTTTAAAACAGCCAGGAGTTTTGGTTCGCAAGACGTTGGATTTATTGGATAACATACATTAGATTATCTTGAACAGCAGGATCAATTTAGCCAGTACTGATATTGAGCAGAGAAAATATAGATGACAATTGGAATAATGTAGAACTTTACAAACTAAAGAAGACAGAAGATGTTAATGGTCGATACCGGAGAAAACAAAGCGTGAGGTGACTGTCTTGTATACTTTTATATCTATATAATATTATGAAAGGTAGATGGATGTTTAAACTTCATTACTTCAATCAGTCTGCAAGCAACATCACTGTTTTAGCGCTTTTCGTAGGTTTCTGTCTGTCGTCGAATAACTTAAATTGCACCGACGTAAGTTTGGTTTCTTGTTAGTCTATTTTACTTGTAATATATGTACCGCATGTAGTCGCTTATACTGTGAAGCGCTGTTAGGTAAAAGAATCTGTTGTATTTGGAACTGGTTTCTATAGGGCGACAGAAAACTGTATTGGGAAATGATTTCTAATTAATACAGTTTACTGTATTTAGAAAACATTTCTAA
Source organism: Paragorgia papillata (assembly GCA_035771165.1). Classification (NCBI taxonomy): domain Eukaryota; kingdom Metazoa; phylum Cnidaria; class Anthozoa; order Scleralcyonacea; family Coralliidae; genus Paragorgia; species Paragorgia papillata. Next base: position 5,556,173 of record JAWNZC010000337.1, read on the forward strand.
ATACAGTATTGAAATTTTAAATTAACATATGTATTGTTTTCCCCTCAATTTCCCTCATCTTCTAAGCCCTGCCCACTTGAATTAATTAGGTCTCTGGTTTAGACTGGGTTTCTAGGTAAGTACATGTAAATTAAGCAACCGGATTGGCCGAAATGCTATGAATATCTAATGATGTGTGAGAATATGGCATAGTCATAACCTTCAGATTTCTTCTCAAAAATACAGGAAATGGCATTTATGAGACTCTAGATTTTATAATTTTTCGGGGGAGCATGCCCCAGATTCCCGGACTACCCTCAAGGTCACACTTTTCAGCCCCCTCTAATAACATAAACCATCTTCCCACGGCCTTGAATGTTGCCGCATGCAGCTTTGCGATATTTCGTTGTCGACTATATATGTTGACTGTTGTTTACCTGACTTTCTGGATTTTTTTCTGGCAAAACGGCGAGAGAAAACTGGAATTTTTTTTCAGATTATCAAGTGTATTATATATAGTATTAAGGGATATGATCGACAAAGAATAGTGAAATCTTTATGCCTTTCGCTATTAAATACAATAATACTTTCATCGCTCTCAAAATAACATGTCGCAAAGTTGCCGCGATATTCTAAGTACCCCAAGCTTTCCGGATTTTTCCTGACTTTATATAAAGTTGTAAAAATATGAGAACGACACTGTTGATAGCAAAATCTATTCTACATAACCTCCTGCATGGCAGAGGTAATAAATGGCTTAATAATATAGAGGGCAAAATTAACGAATAAAATTATCTGGCTAATAGCCGTTCAAGGTAAAATAATACAGTCGTCTATAACGGTAATGCGACGTAAGGGGCCGACCATTTGACTTTTGAGGGGGGTGGGTGGTTGCGTGATCTGGTTTGGGCATGAATTTTTTTTCGGTACCCATATTGCTGAAGAATATTTTTTTCCCAGGACGCAACTATGTGTGAAATTTTTTTCACCATTTTAGCTTAGGCAAGATCTTTTTTTTTAGCAGTTTTAGTTTAGCTTTTATCCACCAATGATACGGGTAAATAAGCAATTCTTCAGGGGGCGGTTGTACGAAGGCCGGATAGCGCTATCCACTGGATAGCGATTTTTTCAACATTCGTAAAATTGGCCGTTGATTGTTATGACCTCAGATTAGGATTTGGTATTTATAAACTGAAGTTTTTAAGATCTATTGTGGGCTCCAGATCCGTAGTTTCACAGCTCTTCGGCCTTTTTTACGAAGGTTGAAAAAATCGCTATCCAGTGGATAGCGCTATCCGGCCTTCGTACAACCGGCCCCAGAGCTTTTATTAAATAGGCCCTGTTTATACGTTGCATTTAAATGTGCAAGTCTGGCAGACGAAAGCAACGTGTGTCGTAATTTTATACGATGATAGTATATTTTCGCCGAAGCTCGAAATTATACATTGGAATATAGACACTGGTTACAGATGTTTTATTTGTGTGGGGCACATGGATAAAACATCTGATCTGGACGCATTCAATTTGTTTTAGATAGCCTGCGAGCCGGCTCTCCTCCCTCCCGCTCCTACCCAAGAGCCAGCTCGCAGGCTACGTTTTAGACATCGTTCTATATATTAATCGTAAAGGAGAGTAGTTCTGAACAGTGCCATATGCACTGCCACGGGTTTTTGACACTGCCACGGGTTTTTGGGCTCTGCGAAATCTGTATTTTATAATACACATATCTCTGGTTTTATCATCTTTTTACGCACGTAATACTCTCAACGATGTTGATAAAGATCATCTTGCTATAGTCAAGCCATCTAAGCTACCAGGCGTTTGGTTTTCAACTGGATTTCGTGCTCGGAAGTGTCACTTGTTTAAATCATTTCATCGCCCTATTTTCAAGTGGGCCAAACACGGATACATCTCGTTAGCATTACCTGACCACGATCCCTGTTTGACATTACTGTCTACATGGGCATTAGTACCAATCCTGGACCTGCCTTCTACAACTATAAGAATACCAACAACAACAATTCCGAACTACATCCACGAGGATTTGTGTGCAAGTCCTTCTACAAACGCAACCTTGATCTTTCAAGTAAGCTACACGACCTGTTTCCTGATCCTGTTGATCACCGATACAACCTGAGACATTCCCGGAAAATTCCCCATTTTAAATGTAGAACTAAACGTTTTCAAGACAGTTTTCTTCCGTCCTGCATTCATAAGTGGGACGCACTTTTGTAGCGAAGCATCTTAAATCCAATGTACATATATATATTTAACTTGTGTAATAGTTTTTAACACTTAGTTTCTCCAATCCATGTAAACTTGAGTTTTTCAATTTGTAATTTTTGCAAATTGCCAATCAAGTATTATTAAAATATTCATTCATTCATATCCAGAGATTATTTGGGCATACTTGTCAGCGCTGAAGGCGCGAGAACCTTCTAGGGGGGTCCGGGGGCATGCCCCCCGGAAAATTTTGAAATTTAGAGTCTCGGAAATGCCATTTCCTGCATTCTGAGATGCGATTTTTAACATTCTGAGGGGTGATTTTTAAATTCTTGTAGGGTTTTTGAAAAAACATTAAACAAGTTTATATTTTTTCGGCACCTCGGTTTGGGCCCTCGATACGGCCCTGTGAACAACTGCATTGAGCCAAAACAAACTTACTGTAATAAGATAAATTTAATAGATAAATTCAAACAAAATAACAGTTATTATAATACAGTTTATCGTTTAAGAGATGAATGTATTGAGACCATCCTACAAGTTTACTTTTTAAAATAATAAACTATTAACGTTCAATTTTGTTTTTGAAAAGTGATGCAATTTTTTTCTTGCTCAAACTTGATGTAGGATATTTTTTTCTCTTTGTGATTCAATGCATGCTTTCCCCCCCGTCCCAAACCACCATGCAGGATTTTTTTTCTGAAATCACCCCCCCCCCCCCCCCTCCCTCAAACGTCAAATGATCGGCCCCTAAGGAGATTTCAAAGATCAGATATAGGCCAGTTTCCAGATATTAGATGAGTGATAATAAAAAGATTGGAAAGAAATTTGGGACTCAGGCCATCGAGCTCACTGATCACTGAGCAGTCTAAGCAAAGTGACTTTCCAGATTTTGGAAAGTTGTAGCTGATTGGTCCATCACATAGAACGGAATGTTGTGCTCCGATAAGCAGGTGTTTGTGTTTAGTTAAGATAGGTATATATTTGATAAAAATAAGTCTATGAAAGATAAAGATGAATCTCGCGAAGCGATTTCGTTGTCGACTTTGTTGTTTTATACGTGCGTGTCAGGTTACTAAAAGGTTATTAGCTGTCTTTCTGGAAAAGAGATGGAACAAGCACAGGAAGTACTGAGGCGATTAGAGCAGGAAGCAGAAAGGGTTGGATTGCACTGCAATGCTAAGAAAACTGAGCTACAAGTCTTCAACCATGAAACACCTGTGACAGTGAAAGTAGGAAATGGCAAAACATTGAAGGTAGTCGATAACTTCAAGTACCTGGGAGCGTGGACATAAAATACTGACAAAGACTTTGCTGTGAGAAAAGCTCTTGCCTGGAGTGCATGCCACAAGTTGAGGAAAATATAGAGCTCGAAACTATCAAGGAAACTGAAAGTTAGATTGTTCGTTGCAACAGTGGAATCTGTTTTGCTTTATGGAGCAGAAACATGGACATTCACAAAAACTCTGAAGAAACAGTTGGATGGCTGCTATACGAGAATGCTCAGGATGGCACTCAATGTATCCTGGAAAAGTCATATGACGAATGTAGAACTCTACAAGGAACTACCAAAAGTTACATCAGATGTATACAACAGAGAAGGATGCGTCTCGCCGGACATTGCATCCGACATGGTGAAGAAGTTGCTAGCAAGCTGGTACTCTGGCAACCAACCGAAGGAACAACCAACAGAGGAAGAAGAAGACTCATCTACGTGGATACTTTGCTAGAAGATACAGGAGTTACGGACGATTATGGAAGACCGAGATGATTGGAGAAAGCGTGTGAAAGCTGTGGGGTGTCCTGACGGACACCTAGATGAGATGAGATTTCTGGATTTTTCCTGGAATTAGAGTACAGTAGCCTACACCATAGCCCCTGTCTTAATTTGGAAAACGTGGACTGCGCCTTCTTTTCTTCCCAGGGACGTAGCCAGGATTTTGAAAGGGGGTCTGGACCCATGCTCCCACGGAAAATTTTGAAATCGAGAGTCACTGAAATGCCATTTCCTGACTTTTGGAGAAAGATTTTACAGACTCTAAAGGTTAAAAAACGTCATTTATAAATACTCAAAACACGTAAAGGTCACATAGTACTTAAAACGCATACACTCAATAGATTGAATACACTGTTTACAGTTTATTTCCTGATATATATAATTCATATTGCATCAGTCTTGTAGTTACATGTCTGTCGTTTTACAGTTGACTCTCTCGTAAGCGACCACCTCGCGGGATCAGGAGTAAGTGGTACCGTCGCTTACGAGAGATGGTCGCTTACGAGAATCTAAACAAAACTGTTTCTTAGGTTATGTCTGTCATATGGTCTGTCATAGGTCTGTCATCATTCTCCAGGTGGTGCGATCGCTTACGAGAGTGGTCGCTTACCAGAGGTGCTAAATACAGTGTTTAACTGAGAAATAAAACGGGAATTTGTAAAGACGGTCGCTTAAGGGAGATGATGGTCGTTCAAAGAGAGTCAACTGTATATCTAAAAAGCCCCTGGCTACGTCCCTGTTTCTGCCCCAGTCTTTCCGCCCGCGAGCATCTGTAACGCAGGCTAGGCGAAACGAACGGTAAGCGCTTTGAAAACTGCAATTTGTTTTAGGCTACAATTATAGTGATGTATATAATCGAGAAAAGAATGCTCTAAACCTTGCACCTTTTCTTATGAAACGAATTATATATTTTAACGGGAGCTCGAGACAACATGTCGGAACATCGCAAGAGCATTATTATGTCTGATTCGCTTTCTCGATTTTTCCTGACCAAATAAAGCGCTCTACGAGCTCCTATACAGGTCTGTTTGAGGCTCACTTCCATGGACATGTTATATTGGATAAGTGATTGGCACGCAAAGATGGACTTGGAGGCAATCTACAGTTTTCTATGCAGGTTGCACCTTTAGTTTCAGATTCGTGCATATAGGTTCGACACTCTGACTTTGCTGATCAAAAGTCCGGATCAAAAGAAGAAGTTTCGAATATATGCTCCCCTTGGTGACCCCACATGAGTGCACCATAATGACCCCATTTTTCTATTAATTATAATTTCGGGGAGATAACCACCTGCTGACCCTATAGTTTCCTTTTAATAGTTATCATATTTTTTATCTTTAAGTTGAGATTGCCCGCAAACAAACAATAAAGTGGCCCTCCCCTTGGTGACCCCACATGAGTGCACCATAATGACCCCATTTTTCTATTAATTATAATTTCGGGGAGATAACCACCTGCTGACCCTATAGTTTCCTTTTAATAGTTATCATATTTTTTATCTTTAAGTTGAGATTGCCCGCAAACAAACAATAAAGTGGCCCTGACTAACGTATCGACTGGTATGGCTGATGATGGTTCTAATAGAGAATACAAAATGGTGGATCCTAGCTGCTTTGTAAATACAAAACACGCTGACTTGGACTTTGCTTCGATTTTACCTCCAGATGCTTATGATAAAAAAAACAAAGAAAGAATGGCCAGTAGCATTGAAAACTGAAAATGAACATACGTATGAATCTCCTGTTTCTACCAAAGCACGAGGAAACGCCGAGCTCAGAATGCGAGCACGAGTAAACGAAGTCTACGAGGGGTATAACACAGACGAACCTCTCACCAACGCTAAAATATTTGAAACTACTCGGAAACTTGGTTCGGAGAAATCATCGGAGCAGAGAAAGGGGTCGTGTCACATAGTCATTGGCGGTTTTTCGTTCTGCTCTGTTATGCTGCTCTTATTACTGTCTCTTGGTAGTTCTGCTTACATCTTCTACAGGGTAGAGATCCAGCAATCGTCGTTCTGTTCTTGTGGTGAAACCAATGCACAAGGTAGGCTACATGAACACTACAAGTACACCACTAGCTACTCGGGTTTGTATGCATTGCGCTGTTATAGTTTCATTCACCCTTTCAATGCGCAGTTCGGAAATAAGATGGAACCGAAGATTTGAAGTGTTAGGCCTAGGTCAAACGTCGCTCTTTGCATGCGCCGAACAAAATACAAGCGACTCAGTGTAGAGCGACATGAATCAAATGTCGCTCCAGATCGTTCCTAATTTTTTTCGTATAAAACACAAAGTGCATCTCTATTTTGTATTTCTCAAGCAAGTATAAATAATGCTATCGTCTCGACAGTTTTTAATCCATACATTGGACCGCATGGCTACTAATAAATTGCTCGAATTTAACAAAACTTTAGTATAGTTTGATTTCAGTTTGACGACGCCACGCGCTAGCTTCGGTTGCAGACGTTTCATGCGCATATTTTCTAAGTCAAGTTTCACTTTCAAATCCGCCGTCAGATAATAGCGAGGTTCAGATCACACGTCCACTACCGCTACCGCTACCGTAAATGTGATTAAGCTGGTCGGTAATGTTCGTTTTTTCGTCCTGTAGTCGTAGTTGGTTTTAATCCTAGTACCGTAAAACGCTTTCTTTTTCCATTAGGTTTGAGACCTGCGACCATTACGGAAGGTAAAAATTAAACAATATTTGACATGCTTCAGTGGCGTGCGGTGACCAAAATTGATAGGCAAGCGAACCCCTCTAGGGGGATCTGGGGGCATGCTCCCCCAGAAAATTTTTGAATTTGAAAACCCCAGGAGTGCATTTCCAGTGACTTCCGAAAGAATTTTTCCAAAAATAATAATCTGTAAGGCCTGGCTATAGGCTGGTATTTTTGAAAATACACAGTTATTTCATTGCATTCACGAATCAAAAATTACAGAACAGCTATATTTGGGTCATCAAAAATAGATGCATAATATTATGACTAGTGACTTTGAGGTAACTACAATAATTAGAAATAATGATAGAGTATTATTATTAGCAATTATATTTTACAAATGTTATAAACTTATAATGCGTCTGCACAGTATGATGTAAATGTACAGACAGACATGCATGCATACAGTCATTACATACATGGCTATACCGAATTACATGCATTGCCATAATCATGAAAAAGTAACAAAGCGGAACTAATATTCTATATTTACTTAAACATAAATTCCATCCGCCTTTCCTTTGCGCAAAACTCTTTTATTACGTCCTCATAAAAACGTAGATTTCCTTGCAACTTAACCAACATCTCTTTCTCGATCGAAATCGTCGCCAATGCAGAAAGTCGGTCTTGGCCTTGCGTACTGCGAAGGTACGTCTTGATACGTTTTAGTGCAGAGAAAGATCTTTCTGCAGAAGCTGACGTACTTGGCATCGTAAGAATAAGCTGGCACAATCGGTACACCTCTGGAAAACAGCCTTTCAAATCAAGCTCATTTATTTTTAATATCATATCAAAAACAGGTTTTGATTTGAGTTCAGCGGATGCGTAGACAACGGTTAGTTCACTTTTTAATGCTTGAATGTTGAAAAATGTTCCATATGTGCTCTGCAACGATTGCAGTTCTTGTTCGGGAAAATTCTCGCAGTACAACTGGTGCTTCGAATGGTCCAACAAAGAAACGAATTTCCTGCTGGTAAGACTTTCAAACCTGGAATCAATCTGCACAACAATAGTGTCGACTACGGAGAAAAACATCTGGCGGTAGGACGTCATGGCTTGTTCTTCAGTTTGCCCTCGTTTCCGTGGTGCTTCGGCGACATTCAACGTAAAATTCCAATAATTTGCAAATTTTGTTCGCTGTTCTTGAATACTATTTTTCGTTTCGCGGACTTTTGTGACACAGTAGGCAATATCAAACTGCTTACTCTGAATGATATCATACAGAACATCCGTGAGACCGAAGATTTCTGAAACGATTTTTAGGCAGAACACAAATTGGAAATCTGATAGGATTTGTCGGTATCCCCGAGCTTCGTTTAACGTTTTACCGTCAAACTCGTCATCGTGTTCCACGATGTATTCGAAAACTTCGACTAGCTTTTCTCTTGTCTCCAATACAGCGTGGATTAATCTGGCGTAATAATGCCATCGAACAGCAGTTCCAGTGGGGATGCGTCGGCCAACAATTGTGTCCAACAGGTACGTTCTCTTTGACGAGGCATGGAAAAATGATGAAAGACCAGTGATGGTTTTAAAAAATATTCGACACTCCTTGGTTGACGAAACAGCTTGCACCAGCACCAAATTTAATGCGTGTCCACAGCAATGGATAAAAAGAGCATGTGGATAATCTTCTCTAACTCGTGTTTGCAAGCCGGACAGTTCTCCTGACATGACACTTGCGCCATCATACGTTTGGGCAATCAGTTTTTCGCCGCACCCATACTCGTCAAGAGTATTATCGACTTCTTGTTTTAGTCTTGCTGCCGTCCTATCTTCACTCACGTCAGAAAATCCGAGAAAACGCTCCACAGCTTTTCCATCTGGGTTGACATAGCGAACGATAGTCTGCGATAAGGTTTAAACGTCGGAAGTTTCGTCCAAGGAAATGGCGATGAATGGGCTGCTTATCACTTCGTCTTTTATCGCTTTCTTCAAAACATCCCTGACAGCAACTATCAAGTCGTTCTGGATGCGATTGGAAAGTCCAGAAAACACGGTTGCCGCCTGAAGATGCTGTACCAGTGTGGGGTCATATGTACTTAGCAACTTTACCAATTCCACGTAATTGCCTCGGTTGGCTGACTCCTCCAGCTCCACCCGACCTCTGAAAGAAAGTTCCTGTTTGCCAAGGAAGCAAACAACGTTAATTAAACGGCGAAGTATCTCTCTATTTTTATGCACCATCAAGTTGTGAGCTGAGATGTTTTGACGCGCCTGTTGGTCTAGCTGCATATCGATACGGATACGCCCAAAACTGGCATTCATCAAGCAACTGGACATGTGTGTCTTCGTTTTCTCGTGTCTGTCGATGGCATTGCATAAGTTTCCCAAATCATCGTATCCTTTTTTGCACCACACTGTCTTGTCCGTTGGGTTGAACAAAAGACATGGCCAGCAGAATAACTTATTCATCTTGGAGGAGCCAGCCATCCATTTGTACTTGTCGTAATTTGATGTTTGAAAGCTTCGAATAAAAACTTTACCACCTCGTTTCGATGTTGTATGCAGTGCTTGCAACTCAGGAGTAGGACGGCCCCCTTCAACGATTTATTTTTTCTCGGCAAAAGGTCTCGATCCAAATGGGCCAGATAACAACGACTCTACAATACATTCGGTCATTTTGTATAGGCACGAAACCGTAGCGGTAACAGTTAAGATGAGGACGCTTTTCCAGTGACACAGTCTTCGGTACAGTGCTTATTGACTAATAACATAGCAGCAACTTACCCTTGTTTATATATGTTTAGTTTAAAGGAGTGGCAATACAGGGCGCGGGACAAAATCATAGCGACGTTCATTGCTAACTTCCGTGACGTCACGTGTTACGTGTATCTCGCATGTTCTTAACTACGCTCCTCTTTATAACCATCTATGTCTTGTCTTAATTATAAATTATAATGCACAGCAAAACGTGTTTTACATCTTCTAGATTATCCGAGAATAAACAGTGATGTTTAGTCTCGTGTCTTTTTAGTGATTAATTTATTTCAGCAACAGAATTGCACAATCAGTCATATAGTCATACGCCGCGTGTTTGCGCGCATTTGATTATTTCTGTAGACTTTAGTTCAAGCAATTTGCATGCTACAAATAAATGAATTACGGACATTATAACTAGTTTTAAATGAACATTACCTTTTGGTTGCTGCGCAATTCACCAACAATATCACCATTCACCAACGACTTGCCCTTCATAACTTTATTTCTCAATTTTGAATGATGTACAATGTGTAAAACAACGCGCCTTGGTGCCTATAATTCCCTGTTTGAAATTGAAAACCCGACTCGTGCTGTCTTGCGTGCGTGTCATTCCTACGCTAAGTGCCCAGAGGCAAGTGTTCATCGTATCGCACGTGTGCGTTGGCCAATCAGCTATCAAGCGGTGTCCCTTAGAAGCGCCGCTTGCTTTTGCTCTATATTCGTCCAATTGGAGGCTCCCAAACCTAAATTAGCGCATGCGCAATCGTTGATTTTAAGCTCTGAAGGCAAGCGCGCTTGCCTTGGTTAATAATCAAGAAATAATTAGAACTCTTAAGCAGGGTGTATCAAGATAAGTCTTCTTAATCCACTTGACTCTTTCTAGACAAAACATCTAGAACAATCACGCAAACACTAACAAGTGTTATGCAAGCAGGACATTAACTCGCGCACTAGGCAGAAGATTTAGTTTGATAATTGATATTGTTTAGAAGAGAACAATTAAGACTGATTTTGTTCAGAGATTGGTCCAGAAAAATTTTTCATTCAGTAAAAATGTTTATCCTACGCTTACATGACCGCACGCTACTTTAATTATATTTGCGGTAGCGGTAGCGGTAGTGGACGTGTGATCTGAACCTCGGCCGCTAATTACTTGTCAGAGTCCGTCAGACAGTCATGGAAGATGTTTAATTACTTCAATTAATAACTTCCAACATACGCATTGTTGAAAAATATCATGTACGTATATTGTACTTTAGAAATTTCATAAGCTTTCCTGTGATGCATGGTTTACGTTTCTGCGTTGTATGGAACTTTTTAAAACGTCCAAATTACCCGAAAATCATATTCGTACCTCTAAATGCGTGTTTGAAACATGACGGGCAAATTTTTCCAATCAAATCTTCTAAAAACAAATAGCATTTCACGTGTTGATTGAAAATGGGTGTTGATTGGCCGAGGGGTAGCCAAACTAAACACATATTTCAGAGAACTTTGACAATATTTCTAAGGCCCTGTTTACATGAAGCGGATTGAGTGTTCAAGTCAAATCTCGCATGTTGTTTTTCCTTGTTGTGTTTACATGAAGAAGATTGAAAGTTTTCGATCTGATCGAAACGAATCGCTGAAGTCAATCCACGCAGTGGAGTGGATTGACTTGAGATTCAAGCAAGGATCGACTTGAATGTCTCCAATCTGGTTCATCTAAATACGCTTTGACTTGAAAATGACTTGATACGCATGAGTGTAGTTTGGTGCGTGTCGTGCTAAATGGCAGACATTGAGGGAAGCACAGAAAATAGTGTTCCAAAACCGAAAACAATGTTCCAAGCAGATCGGATATGTGCCCTTTATCTAAACAGGGCCTAACTATCATACAATCAAAAACTGATTCTTTTTTCTACTTCAAATACTAGGGTTATAAAAAAGCTCTTTATTTAGAGGGTCACAAAATTCCAAATTTCAGCATTGGGGTTCCTAATCTGAAAAAGCTAAAGTAAAGTAAAGTGAAAATACAATCCAAACAGTGAAATGAAAGTATAGTGTGCTGCGTAGGCGGCAGTATTGAAACACAAATCGTAAGTTAAAATATAGTAAGGTTGGATATACTGCCGAAACATGGAACGTAGAAGTCGGACGTTTCGAACGTCCCTTCGGAAATACAATCGTGACTCAAACCGCGAATTAAACCCTACAAATGGCCCTAGGGACGAGGTTGAGCAAGAACTATATATGTATTGAACGCCTAGCCGTCAAAACAAGAAACTGCTACTGTCTTACCGTCTGGACTACGAGAAGAAACAACTGCTTCAAAGTTCTTTCTGAGATATTTACATGGATGAAAGTTACCCATGTCATTACGGGTGTGTTTGAAGATGTTTATGCAGGGGCAATGAGTTTTTTAATTAGGTTTGATTTGGTTCGATTTGAAATATTTTGTTAATTTATTTGGTTCAAGCTTTTTATAATAGACCATGTGCGTGTTGACGTATATATATACGATGGGGTTGGGCGACTACAACTACCAGAACGTTTTGCTCAACAGGACTCGTCCAGTCTAGCCTGCGTGCAGACTTCCCCCGTTTTACCCTCCGGGGAACGGAAACGGGTGAAGTCTGCACGCAGGCTACGTCCAGTCCTTTTCCGGCTTTTCCAAAATATGTCGTCAAATTGGGTTTTTTCCAAATATGTCGTCAAGCTTCAGTGAATCTCAAGATTTTAGCAATCTTTTTTATACTCTAACCACAACATAAACCTTAACCCATATCAAAAATCTGGTTTATTTGACGACATATTTTGGAAAAGCCGTCCATTTCAGCCGAAACCCTAGAGTACTGGCAAAGCATTCTGGTATAGTTGTAGTCACCCAACGCTAACTCACGTCATCGTGCAAATGGTTTATCATAGACACATGCATGCACGCGTGACAACATATCCTCCTACCAAATGACCATATATTAAGCAGTAGGTGTCCTAGATCTTTTACCTTAATTTGTCGACCGTCGAAATACGTTTTCCTAGGTCCTGATCCATCTTGACTACTCACTTGAGTGGGACGGCAGTTGTTTTTGCATTGTATGGCTGTTTTTATTCCGCACCACTGTGGACGAATTTAGCGCAACACAAGGAAGCATTGCTCATTCTTCTGATCGCCGGTGAGACTCTAACCATTGAGAGCTATACACAAGAACTTTAATAGCTCTCTGCCTACGGGTATGGTTCGTTTTCGAACCAAGCAGACTTTAGTATTTTAATATGTCTAACGCCAGACGATTTTACTTGTCAAGGGGAGAGCCCTCGGTAACGTACTGGTGATTGTAATGGTATGTGTATGTCAATTTCTGTGGCCACACGCAACAACAAGAAACATCTGGAAAAGTATTATATAAATAAAATGAGGAAATAGAAAAAACATGCTTGGACGTGATCTCAAGCAAAACATTTTTTCTATAGCTTTTTCAGGCGTAAAGAATAAGATCAAGAATGAGACAGACAAGGTAGCGATTGCTCTTTTATCAAAGCTGATGATCCAAATAAAGGATGATATGAAGTATCTTGAAAAGAATTTCAGTGAAGCATGGGTGAGTAGACAGGGAAATATAGAAGAGCTGAGCTTTAAAATGGGTTATTGCCTGCATCAATATCGCTTTAAGCCGGTTTTCCACTTCGATGAATCGAATTTTTCTTTTGTCTTATGAGCTCTCAGCTGGAACTAATTAGAAATCTATTCAATATTTACAATAGAAATGTCGATTCGCGCAAAAAAATTCGCAAGTGGAAAACCGGCTTGATGTTGATTTTCCGGCGACTTTGTAAGACATTCGGCAATACATTAATGAGAATGTATACGTATAGGATAATAGATCGAACAGGATGGGCAGATTAATTAAACTTACATATAGAAATTACTGTAAGGACCGCGTCTTTATGACAACTGCCTTGGTTCTTAACCAGTGGCGTATACTTCTTGGGGGTATACATACGGTTGTTCCACAGTCGAGTGACTTGGCCCATAACAACTATAATATTATCCAATTTATGGATCTGAGATTACTCTTTAAAATCCTTCTCAAAATTCAGGAAATGCTGTTTCGGAGATCCTAGAAATCCAACATTTTCTGGGGGAGCATGCCCCGGACCTCCCTACAAGTCGATCGCGCGTTTGGCGCTCGTTTTTGCTTCACCATTCCCAGCACCCTGGCTACGCCACTGTTCTTAACCATCTCTATCAGTACCAAGCACCTAACTTTTACTCCGGCCACAAGCTCGTACCCAGAGCCTGCGATCCTTTTGGTCAGTACCAAGGAACGGAGGCTCTGGGGAACTGCGATGAATCTTGTCATTTAATTGGTTCGTTTAAAAACAGTAAAAGTCAAATAATGTGCATGTTGCTAACTTGTTTAATCGATTTCTCGACGTTCTGTAACACATAATTATACACGACAGACCCAAAATACAGTTGAACACATGAAATAATTCAAAACAGCAAAAATCCCGACAATTTACAAGTTATAAAAAACTATTATTGTTCTCGCTTCGTAGCCAAACAAACATCCATCGTGTGACACGTCTCGTAATTCTTCGCAGTTTCGTCTCAGAACTTTAAAATTATATTAGAGAATACAAGGTCGATGTAGCTATAGTTTAGCCAAAATTCCTGACAGAAAGTACAATTCCTTACCTGAGCGGCTGAGACGATCACTGCCGAGTGCCGACCCGTCAAATCGTTGGGTTGATGATTTAGAGAAAATCAAAGAAAGACCATTTGTATCTCAACGCTTTGCCAAGAGCTTTGTGAAACATACTGGTAAAAAACCGGTAAACAAATATATTCCCTGGTCTTTGAACAAGCTAAAGATCGTCGATGACAGTAACAAATTATAGGGAACTGGGAACCAGAGGACTGGGAACAAAAAAAAATTGGGGGGATTTTTCATCGGAGTTCCCCAGAGCCTCCATTCCTTGGCACTGACCAAAAGGATCGCAGGCTCTGGGTACGAGATTGCCCCGGCTAACGCCGGACGATTTTACTCGTCAATAAGGAAACTCTCGCGGGCACTATAAAGGTAAATATATGTGTGTTTTTTAGATCAACAAGTCTCTCAACTCTAGCAACCATTGGGCTAATGAATTAAAGGGAATCAAAGATACATTTTACAACAAGGTATATTGTTGCAAAGGATACACCAGGCGGGAAACGTAATTTGAAATAAGTGCCCAGCAAATGACTTTGAGACAGGACATGACGACTTCAAAGATGATAAAAAAAATAATTGCTAACGTTTCGTTGCTTAAAGCGCAACATCATCCGAGCGGTTTCAAATCAAATTATTTCAAATGTCGCGCTTTAATGACTCGAAAATTAAGTTTGTCTTATTGAAAAGAACATTTAAAATGTTAAAATAACATCTTTTGCAGTTTTTGGTTTCCTTGCTTCGTTTTTGAGATATTCCAGCTTGTTTGATATGCAAATGACACAACTTTCTACGTCACATGTGCATAATGAGTATTATGAGTTACCGAGAAAAGGTTACATATCTTTGCTATTGTGAAACGAAATCACTTGGAATTCTACAAGTTTGGTGGTGTGGATAGAAACACGCACATGCTTCCTTTGAGTTAAGCCCATGTTTTCATAATATCAAAGATATGTAACCTTTTCTGATAACTCATTATGCACATGTGACGTAAACAGTTGTGTCATTTGCATATCAAACAAGCTGGAATATCTCAAAAACGAAGCAAGGAAACCAAAAACTGCAAAAGATGTTATTTTATCATTTTAAATGTTCTTTTCAATAAGACAAACTTAATTTTCGAGTCATATGCCCTTTCAGCAACAAAACGCTAGCAATTAATATTTTTATTATCTTTGAAGTCGTCATATTTTATTTTCAAGGTATTTAACCGTTCAGGGGAACAATGTAAGTTATCATAGGTGTATGAGGTGGGGGTCAGGGGACTGTTCTAAAATTATTGAATAGTAATCCGAGCACATTTTTTCACTACAATATTAATATGTTTCGCTGTGAAATGTTCAAGAAAAATTGATACGTTGAACTATGACTGAAAAATATGACTTAAAATCCACAATTTGTTTTTAATTTATTGGGCAACACTTCCTCTTTAACAGAATTGATTTGCTACTCCCATGTAAGGGACTATACGATCTTGATAACGAGCGTTTGAGAATTACGTCAATGAAAATACTAATATTAGCGATAAGAGTGTAGATAATATACGTTTACATATTTATATGCGCAGGGCTGGTGTAACTGTATTTTCTATGCATTTGTAGGCAAACTCAAATCTCAGTAAACAATTTGAAAGGAAATTAGACGAAATAAACTACACCATTAAAACGGAGGTAAGTTACATCAAGAATAAGTACGTAGAATGAAGAAAAGGAAGAAACCAATAATCGAACAAATACACAGACAGACAGACAGACAGACAGACAGACAGACAGACAGACAGACAAACAGACAGACAAACAAACAAACAAACAGACAAACAAACAAACAAACAAACAAACAAACAAACAAACAAACAAACAAACAAACAAACAAACAAACAAACAAACAAACAAACAAACAAACAAACAAACAAACAAACAAACAAACAAACAAACAAACAAACAAACAAACAAACGGACAAACAAACAAACAAACAAACAAACAAACAAACAAACAAATAAATAAACCGACAGACACCTTGATGCGTTTGGGAATTCATTTGCAAATGGAGAAACAGACAAAATTATAGAAACAGAAATTTTACTGTCTTCCAATTTCATTTAGATAGAAAACTTGAGAAATCAACCTGCAGTAAAAGGAAGTTTTAGGAATTGTACATTGAAGATAAAAAAAAACAAGAATGTATTTATTACAGCTGGCATTGGTTGGGTTTCACTCTCTCAAAAGGTTCGTGAACCGTGCTTTATTATCCATGTGTTATTAAATTGGCTGCACAAGTAATAAAACATGGTTGAGCCATAGATAATGAAGGAAGCTGGATAGGAAACTTACGAAACCGGAAACGACGTTTGCACATCTTGCTCTGGTAATTATACACTTATAAGGGGCTAATGCACCTAACGGGTTGTTCCACTTGTGTAAAATCAGACACTGCTGAACTTAAGTGCATGATATTACACTATTGTTTAATTTCAGGCTACGTCCACACGTTTTCGTAGCGTTTTCATATTGTTCTAAGGGAATAGAAAACAATGGTCTACTTACCTGAAACAATATGAAAATGTTTCGAAAACGTATACGTATGGACGTAGCCTCAGCAATAGCTGATCCTGGCCATGTGGGACCACCTGTTTGGTGCATTAGCCCCTTAATAAGTGTAGAATTACCATAGAAAGTTGTGCAAACACCATTTCCGGTTTCGTAACATTGTTTTAAGTTTCCTATCCAGTTCCCCTTCGATTATCTATGGCTGAGCGTTGCCATGACATAACGAGTGTCACGTGGTGCAAACTATCCAATAAGAACTCATCAAATACATCAGTGTGTGAAAGCTGAATATTAATATGAAATAACATTTACCCATATAGAGTGAAGAATTTAAAATCGTTGGTGTCACCTGTGCTAGTACGATGAACAATGAAATGCAATATTCTTATCTTGAAACAAACAAGGAAAAAACCGAGTACAAATGTACATGTATTCGAAGACTGAAGAAGCCATCACAACCCAGTACTGACGAATGCGTTATGTATTATTGGAAATGTCCAAATATTTAACCCTTTATTGATCAGGTTTCCAGGAGCTTTTCAGAGTACAGTAAAATTAATAAGTTGCCAAAAGGCAACTGTTGCCAGTAAAGTGTTAAAGGAGATATAGCTTTTAACCCTTTATTGGCCAGGTTTCTGGGAGCTCTCCCTTTGACGAGTAAAATCGTCTGGCGTGAGCCAGAGTAAAATTAATCAGTTGCCAACTAAAGGGTTCAGGTTCCTGATAGTTCAAATCATTTTTCACATGAGAAGGTTTTGTCATGCAGATTTGAGCTTTCCGTAATGTCTCTGTTAAGCCCCCGGGGCTTATTAATAATTTTTTGAAGCTTCTTTGAGGGGAGCCAAGGGGAGCTTATTAGAGAGGGTCTTATTTCAAATAAGTACAAAAAGCGTCTGATTCTCTTTTATTTATCTCTCTTTTTATACTTAATTTGTAAATCAAGTAATTTAATTACATATGCATCAGTCTAGATTACCATAGTTTAACAAACCAATGCAGTTATTGCATATAATTATATAATTATTTATCTGATTTAGAATGACACATTTTCACTAAAAATATCGAAATATGTAACGAAGACGTTTGTATAATAAAAGAAACTAATTCATTCGTATTAAAACGTACAGTAGTGGGAGGTCACTAACCCATTATCAATATTCAAATTTTCACATATTTGACCATGATTAATTGCGACATTCTAGACATTCATAGATGCGCATGAGCGGGCCCCCTGGACATTAGTAGCTGACTCGCATATGCCCCCCCCCCGAAACAGAAGGAAATTAACAAAAAAATGCGAATGGCAACCAGCTGGCATGCGCATGCAGCTGCGAATAGCTATCTTGTAAAAATGTTTGTGTTTATCTATGGTATTCAACCTACATTTCTGGAACTGTGGTTCTATTTCTAAAGACCTGTGCTAAACGTCGCACAATAGACGAATTTAATTCAGACGAATTTAATTCGAATTAACTTCGTCGGTAATGCGACGTCGAGATAAACGTCGAATTTCAGTCGAATTTAATTGTTGACTTCTTGAAAACATGGCGCCGAATGTTGTCACAGGCAGAAGAAAAAGATTGAATTCGACGCGAATTATCGTCGCATTATCCGTCTGTGACTCAGACGAATTTCATTGCCGAGACGAATTTAATTCGTATGTCGAATTTAATCGAGTTACACGTCGCAGTTTCATCGAATAAAATTCTAACAATCAAATTCGTCTGAATTAAATTCGTCTATTGTGCGACATTTAGCGCAGGCCTAAGATATTTGTATCCAAAAATCTTCTGTGGGCCCCTTAAAAGCACAGGGGCCTGGCACTTGCCCTCCCCTTGATACGTAGCCACTGACAAAAACAATAACACATAAAAGTATTCCGGTCAACTCCAGCTATCCAATCAGATTAACTACCAACGAAATCGGTGTGTAAAATTGGAAGATAAAAAAAAAACGTAGCCGATTACGCTAATCTTACATTTTAATTCGTACACCATCAGTATGGACAATATAATTATAAGTAATAGCATAACATATAGATCGTTTTCACCTGACGTCACGGCGGCCATATTGGTGTACCAAAACAATGAAATGGCGGCCATATTGGTGTACGGTATGGGAATTAGCTCTTTCTTATTCAAATATTTCGTATTGTTTCACCACCCCCATGGGGCCACCGATCACGTGAGTGAAAACGATCCATAGGTTGATTAGTGATTAAATATGTACCCGAAAGCCGAGGGCGAAGCCCGAGGGACTTTTACTAAACCTCCCGAGGCTTGAGGGACATTTAATCACTAATCAACCAATATGTTAAGGCCTGGCCAAACGCTAGAATAATGTTGAAAGCACGAGTGGCCAAATGAATTCAACATCGTTCAACATTCATGAATGACAATTAATTGAACGCGGGATACCACAAAAGCTGGAATCGACAATATCTGTTCAACAAAGTTGAATGAAATGTGGCCAAATGCGTTCAACACCTTTCAACATTTTGAGAACAATAGAAATGTTGAACGCGTGTTGAACGAAAATTTGAACATATTCAAATTTCGTTCAACATCATTCAACACCATTCAACATCATTCAACACCATTCAACAACGTTCAACATCATTCAACAGGGGTGGCCAAACGCTTTCAACATGTTGAATTCAACAATGTTGAAATGTTGAATGAAATGTTGAATATCGCTTTGTAATATTACGGTTACCGAGGAAGAACGAGAGTTAAAGTCCCGAGGGGATGTATCTGGCATAAAACCGACATCCAAACGTGGTCACGTATCGTGTGTGAAGGCTGGCAATTTTTTACGGTATCTATCTTTATTTGAAATGCAATCGCCATTTATATATCTGCATGTAAATATATTACAAGCGCTTTTAAATAACAATTCATGTATATGATCGGTTCAATGGTTAACTAATATTAGATAGTTGTCTGTAAAAACAACAACAGTGTATATATAGACATGCGCATTGATTTAGTATTAGTCCCACATTTTATGTTCTAGGCAAACTGTAATAAATTCTTGAGAACTGACAAACCAGTTACACAATGAAAGTTTTCCTTTCGTTTAGGGCGCTGCCGCTATGTTTTAGGCAAGGTCCCGTTGCATTGGGCAATGATATTGCCCATTGCAAATTCCCGGGAATCGTACCTTGTGCATAAACATTAGGTATGATTAGTTACTAATCGTACCTGATGCATAAAGATCGATATTAAATGTACGTGTGGAAACAATGAAAACCGAGGTGGCCGTGATATTACAACAGATAAAATAACAAAAAGAGATAGAGCGATGGAGAATTAGTCGTGGAAAACAACCCGCATTATGAATTTGGATACCTTGGAGGTGGAAAAGAGAGCGGGATTGACGTGTACTGGGTGACGAAAAAAATCTATCTCACTCTTTTGAAATCATTCTTTTTGGATTTTTTTTTCATTTTCGGGGAGATACCCACGTTAGGGACCGTTCGAATTCATTATTTATGTCCAGGATTGGTGTCGAAGAGTAACTAGAAGCAGGGTTATTTTTTCGGTTACCCAACCTCAAAATGGTTTAAAATATTTTTTACCCAACCCACTATTAAATATTAATTCCCTACCTTTTATAAAATATCTTTGCAAAACAAAATAATTCTAAAATTATAATTTTGTGTTAAATATATCTATTTTTGGAAAAGCTATTCTAGTAAGAAAATCCTTTTAAATTATTATTAGATTCTAATAGAATAGAATAGAATCTAGATAATTATTCATATAATTCTTATATAATAATTTATTGCATGCATGTGATTTCTTTCAAGAGTTTCTCTATAAGAAAATATATTCTTATTTTAAGAAAATATTTTCTTATTACAAGAACAAAATTCTTAAGAAAATTTTCTTAAGAAATGTTTTCTTGTTATTCTCCCAAGAAAATTTTTCTTGTTTTAAGAAAAACAATTCTTAAAATAAGTTGTTTTTTTCTTAAAATAAGAAAATGATTTTTTGCTGTGTAAGTATACTACATGTACTGTGCACTGTATGTGCACATACTGCAAATACTATACAGTACATGAATTGTGTTCATACTGTCAATACTGTTCATTAGATAAACTTTTACTTATTTAAACTTCCGTTTTGATAATATAGTTACACGAACAAAGAAAAAATTAACATACAAAAAATACTGGTGTTGCATACCCGATACCCTAAATTTATACTAGTCTGCAAATGCCAGTCTCCATGATCCAGCACTTCGTGTTGGGAAATATTGGTTATGCATAATTATTATAGTAAGTTAGTGTACGTTAAAATAAAAGTGTATTAGTTAAGATAATTCAGAACATCACTCACTGGAGCGTAAACAAGATATGTAAAAATAGTTTTAGATGCATGGAAGAAATCAGACAGGAAGCCGGAAATCAGATGGGAAGCCGGAAATCAGATGGGAAGATATTAGTAAAGACGTGAGAGTTGTTTTCCAGATATGTCCTAGAGTGAGAACGGAAAACTTCCCATTGGAATGATATAAAATAAGAGTGTTTAGCATGCCACAAGTCAGTAGGAATCGAACCTTGAAATCAGAGTGGTTGAGAATTGAACTGTTGTTAAATCGTAGATTGTATGAAAGTGTTAATAAATGTAACCGATCGTTTTGTATGAGCAATCTATCTATCATTCAATAAAGATTGTTCATGAATTACTGAAAGATTCAGTCCCAGTGGTCGATTGTGAGAACCAGCGACTGACGCCAGCAGAGACTTTGTTCAGTTGCATGGAGAGTTCTGCGACACTTCGCCCAGACCTTATATTCAGTTGCTCATCATTTTCCTCATCACTTTCATCCTATCATTGAAGACAACTCTTATTTTACGCAACCCGTGAGTTAGTAAAAAACTGGGTTACCCAACCTATTTCTCTTCGGTGCCAAACCTGGACATAAATAATGAACGGTCCCTTAAGTGCAGTGACCCCAGTTTTCTCATTATATTTTCATGGGATACGTTAAGTGGTGACCCCATATTTTCATAGTTACTATTATTTAATTTTGAACAGCGTGGAACCATGTTGACGAATTCCACGCCGTCCTAAATTCCATCGACCTCATCCACACATTCAGTTTACTGTTGAACAAGAAAGTAATCGATCCATCGCATTTCTAGACACCCTAACAACACGTCAAGAAAACAGTTTACTGAAGGTTTCTGTATATAGAAAACCGACCCGCACAGACCAATACCTTAACTTCCTTTCTTCTCACCCTTTACAACATAAACGTTCAGTGGCTCGGGCATTAATCGGTCGCGTTAAGAGGGCCTTTACGCGAGCCCGTGGGTTGCATGAGAGCCAACCCGGGTCAGCTCGCCAACTCGGGTTATTCTTTTTTCGTGTTTACATGAACCCGCGTTGGCTGGTTTTTTTCTAATCCGGGTCAACTTTTTTCAACCCGGCTTGGGAATGCTTTTTGTCCGAGCAGGGCTCTGGTGTCAAGACATGTGGTTGGTCATTATTCACTAAACAACATGGCAAACGACGCGGCTAGTGATGTTGAAAAACGTCGTAAGCAAATTTCGATTGTTTCAGTTGTCGTTGTCTTGTATTCTCGCCTATTCGTTCGCGTAAGCGAGAAACCAAGCCAACGTCGACATCTGAATTGAACTCGACATTTTTGTAGTATACATCTCAGTTTTGTAGTCCTTCTGAGACAGACTGTCAAATATGCGATCTTGTCACTAGACCACTGCCATGATTCATGAAAGTTTAGAATTATTTTCTTTGCGAGCGCTCGGACTTGCCATGTTTACATGCATGCAGGAGTCTGATTTGACAACTAACAGATTGAACACGAATATTCCATCTACTGGTGAAGACCAATCCAAGGAGGTTAAACACATTTTCAACGTTTTTTCGACCAACGGTTACCCAGAATACCTTCTACAAAGTTGTCCATAAACATCCTACTCCCAACCAAGAAGAAAACCAAGGTTTATTCACACTTACTTACGTCAAATGCCTGTCCGAAAGAATTACAAAAGTATTAAGGAACTATGGAATTAGAGTGGCCCACAAACCGGCCAAAACCTATTGGCTCCATGTTCAGAAAACCCGGAAGGACCAAGTTAATCGTGACTGTTCACAACAGGCATCGTTTACAAAATCAACTGCAACGAATGCGATTGTGTTTACATTAGCCAAACCTCTCGATCACTAAAAACAAGAGTTAGAATACAAATTAATAAAAGAGCGATTTCTAATAGGCGAATTTAAGGGTGTTTCGCGCGCATAACGTTTCAAAAAAAACCTGGCAAACTCCACTCAAAGTAAACATACTATTTAAAATAAACAAAATATAGATACCCTTTCTGGATGTTTAACACTGTTATTTTGCTGTTGTTGGCTCGCTAGCAAGTCTGTTTGCCATTGGATACTTTATTTACTTGGGGAGCCCGCCAATTCCTTTGCAAAATGATGCGCGCGCAATACCCTGAAATTCGCCTATTTGGACAAAAACTCCCAGCTGACGCAACATCATATACAAACAGAGCATAACATTAAAATACAATTATAGTACAATTAAAGGGAGTTAAAAGACTGCGAGTGGTCGAAAATCTGTGTAAGGTATTAATTAATATTTAACGGTATATCATGTGTATACGGTGTCTGCTCACAAATATGTCCAAAACGGTGGACTGGAAATTTACAAAATTAGGTGTGAATAGTAGAGTAATCCTGTTTCTATCAATGGCAACGAATATCCATGAAAGAAACAGTAATGACAGCGAGTGTTTCCCAAAATAAAACAGTTGTGAAAGGTAAAAATAGTACTGATTATAAATGGAAATATGTCTGCGGCGTCCCACGGCGTCGGTGTCTGCTCACAAATATTTCGAAAACTTGCACTGGATGTGTGTGAATGATAGAGAATCCTGTTTCTATGAATGGCAACGAATATCCATGAAAGGAAAAGTAATGAAAGCGAGTGTTAAGTTGTGAAAGGTATACTGTACTGATTATTGAACGGAAATGTCTATGGCGTCCGACGGTGTTCGATCGCAAATATTTTCAGAAATATTATGACTGACAGAGACACTTTGTGAAAGCAAAACTTCTCAGGGTGTTCGCTTTCAAAATCAAATTCAAGAACTTCCTAATCAAGATATATTCCAATACTCATGGAGGTTTATAAAACTTAGTTGAATGGTATATATATATGGAAGCCGAGGTGGCTCACTCAACATTTTCATTTGTCCACTCGCAAAGGCAAAATGCCGTTTAGACATTTCTTTTGTTAATCTTTTTAGCTTCGTTTGAAAATTAGAATTGAAATTATTAATTTTACTTACTAAATACCTTCTTGCATTTGATTGACAGATTATGGGCGCTAAGCGAATCACATTCGCTTTTAAACCACGCAGTGATCCGACAAATACGAGCGCAAGAGGGACCCGATGGCTTGAAAGATTTAACACACATTTACTTGCCGCAGACATCAAGCATGACGCTCGAAAACGAGCTTTACTTGTGTACCAAGCTTGTCCTGAAGTGTATGAAATTTTCAAAACCTTACCAGAAGCTAGAGGAAGAAGAAAAAGATTTTAAGTCAGCAGTGAAGGCGTTTAACTACGTACTTCGAACCTGAGAAAAACATCATATAGAGCGTTTTCACTCACGTGATCGGTGGCCCCATGGGGGTGGTGAAACAATACGAAATATTTGAATAAGAAAGAGCTAATTCCCATACTGTACACCAATATGGCCGCCATTTCATTGTTTTGGTACACCAATATGGCCGCCGTGACGTCAGATAAAAACGCTCTATATCAAACATATACGTTTTTCGACAAGCGACACAACAGAAAGAAGAATTCACACGTGTCTCAGAGGACTGGCCGGCAAAATATTGTGAATTTACGAATACGGATTTCGAAATCAAGATGCAAATTGTAACAAACGGTACTTCAGATCAAGATTAAGAAAGAGAGCGTTCAAAGATCCAAAAAATTATTTGGTAGACATGCGAATCGACGGAAGGAAATTTGAAATTAGTTCAGCTAATGCAAGCCGACGGCATTGAAGAACAATTAAAAAAAAAGACAGTCAATGCAACGAAGACGACTCAACAAAAATGTTACTATTGTGGATTCAGCTTGATCACATGAAGACCGACCGTGTCCAGCGAAGTCTTCCACTTGTAATTACTGCGGAATGAAAGGTGATTTCGCTAAAGTTTGCCGATCAAGAGAAAAGCCCTCCACAAGCAAAGTGTATAAACGAGAGAAATGCACTTCCGCCTGTCAAAGGACATCAATCACGACACAACAAAAAGAAACAACAAGCGGGAGCTGTTAGAATCGGATCAAGAGAGCACAGACGAGGAATATATACATACGTAGTTTCGAAGGAAAACAGCCAGAAAACACAAGCAACAGTAAAGATAAACGGACAGAATGTATCATTTCTGGTGGATATTGGAGCTACAATCGACATAATAAATTCAGCAATGTACGGGAAATTAAAACAAAAAGTTCCATTGCAGAAGAGTGCGACAAAAATTTACGCGTATATGACTTTCAAACACCCCTGCCTCTGAAAGGACAATTCCAAGCAACACTTGAATCTACACAGCGTTATACCGTGTCACAAATATATCTATGTCATTGACGGCGATGGAGGAAATTTACTAGGCACAAAGACCGCTCAAGACTTAGTCCTAGTTTACCGAAACAAAGTCAACAAACACAGGTTAACAACGACGGATATTCTCCGCAGAACCTGAAACAGAACCGGTCGAAACTAAGTCGAAAGTTCCCCAGTCGGACGACCAAACGATTCAAGACATTCTGAAAAAATATTGCACAGTTTTCAAGGGTGAAGGAAAACTCAACAATCAACAAATTAATCTTCACATTCGAGACGATGTAAAACCTGTCATGCAACCTCAAAGACAGATACCGTATACTCGCCAGAAAATTTGGTCATTTGTGCCGCTGCTCTCGGTCGCCCAATAATATAATTATCATATTCTAATGCGTTGGATTCTATTGTATTCTAGTGTATTCTCATTATTCAGGTCATTGAGTTCTTCAGAATTTGCCTAAATCGTGCATGTAGCTATGTATATGTAAACAACCTGTAAACGACTATAAGGACTTGAAATCAAGCAAGTTCAAATGCTTTTGGAAGTACTATGCTAGGGAAAAATCAGGATCTTTATGTGTGACTCATGCCGAATGCATCGCGAGCTGCGCACTTCGCATCGCCCGTAACGTTGTTGGTCAATTTGGCCAATTTCCAGCACCTGTTTAGAAAGATTATTATGGCTAACACTATGGATAGTGGCTCTTTAAGTGCAAAAATAAGACGATCTAGGGAAGTACTTTGTCGTTGAGATAAGCAAAATGTTTTTTAGTTATAACTGTTGCTTAGTCCATGCTGAAGTCAGATGGAGCTGCGCAAAGAAGAAATATATCACCGTTTAAGCAAAATTTAAATTATTGTGTGCTCTCCTTATTATTTACTGTTGAGAATCTCCATTATTATGGTCGTTAATGCGCACGCGCGCCACCATCTTGCCCCAAATTTCTGGCAATGCCAAAGAAATTGGAAGCCAGCAAGATATTATAGAGAAGGTCGCCAATCAACCGAGTCCTTGGATATCTCCAATAGTTGTCACGCCAAAGAAAGATGGGGGCACAAGTCTATGTGTAGACATGAGAGGAGCAAACGAGGCAATAGAACGAGAACGACATACCATGCCAACATTGTAAGACTTCAAAGCTGAAGTGAATGGAGCAAAGTTCTTTTCAAAGATTGATTTGAAGCAAGCCTATCATCAGCTTGAATTGCACCCAGAAAGTCGATTTATACTAACAACATTCTCTACACATGAAGGACTATTTCAGTACAAGAGTTTGAATTATGCATAGTCAATCGAGATATGGTCTGGAGAGTCGGCAAACTTTAAAGCGCCTATAATGAGCTGTGATTTTATGTTGAACCGTACCTTACACCGTGCACATCCTTTGTTTTAGGTTTATTAATATGTAAATAGCACGGTTGAGTGATTGAACTGAAACGTTGCTATTGGACAATTCGTTCATTATACTAAAATACAATGTGTTCAGTGACAGTGAACCATGCACAAAAATGCATAAAGGCGAACAAAAAGATAGCCCAAAGATTTTAGCTGAGTTTCCAGACAATATCTCGATTGACTATGAAATATGGCACTAACAGTGCGGTCGAAATTTTCCAAAACGTGCTGCAACAAACCTCAGCGACATCAGAGGAGTGAAAAACATTATTGATGACATTATCGTACAAGGTAAAACAAGGAAGTTACATGATGACGCTCTAGAGAACTGCTTACGACGCCTGGCCAGTGGCGGATTACCTATGGGGCAAAGGGGGCATTTGACCCCGGCCCCAGATTCTGACCGGCCCAAAACAATGAGTGAACAAGACGCCTGCTCAGCCGTTCACTCCGGCTACTGATTTCTGAAAGCTTCGCGTTGCCTGTGCGTACTCTAGCAAGATGACATGACAATGGCAATGCATAATTGCATAGATTTTCACAAATAGAATCTATGGTCTTAAAAGTTTTTAATCAGAATACATCAAACGTTTGTCTTTACAATCAAATTACTCCTAAGAATTTTTCAATGTGGCCGTGTCGAGGCATATCAAAGGTGCTTTAAGCAGCCGCCATATACGACACAGTTCAGACCACGGATCCCAGCTAAGCCCTGGAGAACCCGGCGAAAAACCCTCGGAGCACAGGAGAGAACAACTAAGCTCTACCCACATGAGTCCCAAGCTCGATTATTCAAAAATGGCAGCCGAATTAAAATTATTTATATACATATAAATTAGCCCTTATGAATTCGTTTTCATGTGTGAAATTCAAAATAATTTTTACTTTAAAACGAGGTCATAATTTATATGCACATAAAAGAATTCTAATTCGGCGGCCATTTTTTAATAAGGTCTATATGAACTGCTGCCGCGGTGCAGGAAGCGCCAAAGGTTTGCTAATGGTATAAATGTAAACAAGGCCGTTTTTCTGAAAATTAAATAACGGATCTAATATATTCAGTAGACAAAACCTATAGTGTCGGATTCGCCAAATTCAAGCGATCATTTTGAGATCAAATAGAAAATATTTAAACATGTTTTAAAACACACGTTTCCAAATGCAATACGACACGCGATATCTAGACATGCACTGAACATGTTCAACAGTTGATATCTTATTATCTTACCGGTATTTGCTCTATTCGGTGCTTATTATTATACTTGCATTTTGTAGTTGTCGAACTATAAAGCAGCAAGGCCAGGACCAACCTGTTTTGAAATAGCTCGTCATCTTCTACATACTAGGTCTACCGCGATCGCAGGTGTCCCAGTTAATTTGGACCCCCCTAAATTCGGACTCCCGGTCCAGTAGATTTGGACCGACAACAATATGTAGTGATAAATTCATAATAGCGAACAGTCGAACTTTTTTTTGTCACTTTATATTAGTGATAAATTAAAGAACACAAACCGTAAAATAGAAACCACTACCAGAGTTAGTAAAAGCGATCTCCACGCTCTCCATAGCACGGTGAAGAACGCTGGTGATTTATACGATCGATCAGCGTATAGAATAAATAAGATATAATTCAGTTGCAATGGATAATGGATATACCAGGCGGGAAACGTAATTTAAAAATCAAAATCAATGCCTTCAAGTTCGGTGCGCTCTAAGACTAAGCACGATGTATAAACCTAAGGCTAAGACGCGAATACGTATTTCGTGCTGTTCAGATGATATGGTAACTTTAATTTACGTCTTAATAGGATGCGTCTCTGAGAATAGAGACTTATATTTGTCCGTTTATCTCACAAGTTTGTTCTATTTGTTCGCTTGCAAACTGACTAAAAATGCAGTTAATAATAACACACCACCATGCATGTATATCAAAACACAGAAGTGACTTTTTACATAGGTTCAGGGTTCCTATTGATAACAGTATTTAATTTAATGCTTAAGAGATTACTGTGACTAAAATTTATCTATAATCTTGGCCAATGTCCCAGCGCGTATCCACTAATGGGTTTTTAACAAAAGCGATAGAAATGGCACATTAATTAGCATTAGGACCAACGCGATTTCCATGAATGCTTGTAAACAATAAGTGATGACTCGCCAGTAGTCTTGAAGCTATAAATCTGTTTCAGTGTCATTTATCTTTTGAACGTGAACCTAAACTATCCTCTCTGTTGTACGCAATATAATATGGCTGAATTGACTGCGTACGAAGAAGTGTTTCATTATCTCCGTGACAACGAGTATCCCGATTTTTACACCAAAGACCAGAAGAGGAACTTGCGAAAAAGATCCCACAAGTTTTTTTTGAAGAATGGTGTGTTGTTTTATACAGGATTGGACAGTTCTGGGCCAGGACGATGGGTGCCTAACATCGACGAGATGGCTGCACATGAAATGCGAGAATCTAGAAACATTCCCAAATGAAAATGAATGGCAGTGTAGAGATTGTCGGCCTCCAAGCCCAAAGCGATCCAAACATTTATAAACGATTATAACAGTTGAAACGTTTTTAACAGAACTAATGTTGTGATATACATTTTTCAGTAATGTGTTTTTTTATCTTTTACATATTTGGTCATAAACGATTATAGTTGAAACTTTCTTGACAGAACTAATTTTGTATATACATTTTTTAGCGATGTTTACTTATCCTTGTAGTTGTATACATATTTTCCATTTGGTAACTTTCTAGCTTTTTTGTAGTACTTACTCAGTTTAATAACAGTGTTACGATTTTTGAATTTAGATGATGTTACTGGCAATAGAATCTTATTTGGTGCATGCACGTCAACAAACCAAATTTTCGAACTTTGAAAATGTCGCCCAACAATGTTTTCTATTCGCTATTGCAACACAATAAGCTCGACTATGTGGGGTTTATAAGTGGCTTTGGATATGAAAATTAATGAATGTAACATATTTATCGTTTTCTGGGTTGTTTTTGGTATAAAAAATGTTTAAAAAGGGGGGTCCAAATCCGCTGTGACACCAGCATGTGCAGTTATGATGAATTGAAGCCAATTGTCAGCCGCATTACTGATCAACTATAACTCGGTCACTTGCAAAGCTATTCAAACAAGTAAACACTGAGAAACAGTGAAATGTCTTGCAAATATTCAAAAACATCGATAAAATGGCAATAAAAGAGACAACCACTGATCATCCGGAGACAACTCGGCCAAACCTCGGTTTCGCAATTATTAAATGACTGTTCCCTGATGTCCTTCACTCCTTCAGTTTAAAGTTTCCAATTATTTTTAATACACCTTGATTCGCTGACAGTCCGACTACTCTGACATCTTTGTTTGAGACGACGGCTGGGTAGTCTGCCAAGAAATGTCGTGGAAATATTAAAAAACATCGATAAAATGGTAAGAAAAGCTTCGTTCAAGAGACAACTCGCCATGAAAGTGAAATCTCGGTTTCGCAAAGCCTGCTGGGGCCATATCGCGACTCCCAAAAAACAATAACACGACCGAGTAATAAAAAAATAGGTACGCAATGCGTACATGTGACTACCGCTGTTAAGCACAGAAAGAGATATAGACTTAAGAAGCAATGCATGACAATGCGTGAAAAGCACACAGACACACAAAGAAATTGATAGTTATTTTAAATCATTTTATATATGTATTGCTAATTTGAACATGGCATATACTATACAAACATTTTTACTGGCTGCTTCCAAAACATAGCATTATAAACATGCCCCCAAGTTTCACGTGAAGGGAACTTGTAAAATTCCGATTTTCGCACTTGTTAATAAAACATCTGGGGCTGGTTGTATGAAGCCTGTATAGTCACTTTTATCCACTGAACAGCACTATCAGATACATAACTATTCAGAGGATAAAATTTAAATTAGGTTGTTCAAAGCATGATTAGTGTTGTTCTTTACCTAGGACTTGTCAACTACAGTAGATAAGCTATCCAGGCTTCA
Organism: Paragorgia papillata; assembly: GCA_035771165.1. Lineage (NCBI taxonomy): Eukaryota > Metazoa > Cnidaria > Anthozoa > Scleralcyonacea > Coralliidae > Paragorgia > Paragorgia papillata. The sequence goes on from JAWNZC010000337.1 coordinate 5,586,844, forward strand.
GATCATCGACAATATTGTGTTCCAAAACAACATTTTACCTGTCATAAATATGCTGTGGCATTCAAGTGTAATGCACATCACTAATATTTTGTGATTCTGCTAGTATTTTAAATAAATAAGACAGTACAACAATACTCAGTATTGTAGTTTCAACAGATACATTTCTTCATTTCAATGTTTTCAACATATTCAAGGATTTAAATTTCCCAACAGTTCACAATAGCTTCTCAACCATTTATCAAAATGTACAATTGAGTGACACTTAAACACCAGATCATAGAATATATAGTACTTCACCAGAAGTGCAATTTCCATCCACATATTTGAACTTTATGTCCACAAACCTAGGCCTCTTTTTGCTATATAACTGGGGGGAGGCCCCCCAGTCCCCCATTGAGACCCCCCCACGAATTGATTTTGCCCCCAGTAAGTCTCTTTTTGCCCCAGGATAAAATGTGTATGGATAAGCAAGTCAGTTCGATAGTTTCAGTTGTTACATAGGTATAGATAAATCTTTATATTTGTTAAGGCCACATAATCCGTGGATTACGGATTTCCCGACTTTCTATTTTTAAAACCAGAAAAAAAATTAAAATGCCGCCCATCAGTTTTCGTGTGTTGTTTTTTTCTCATCCGACCATATTTTAGAAAATATCAGTATTTTAGTTTCCGAGCAAAACGCCCAAAAAATATAAAATGAAGAACAACGTGCGGGAATAAATTCAGGCTGACGTGCGGGCTAAACCTTCAACACGCAATTGTCACGCATGGCCACACCTGCACGTGACCGTGCGCGTGAAACATGCAGTGGAAACATTGCCGAAGGAGGCGATGTTTACTTCGCTGTGACATTACTTGTTGAATTTGTTTTACAGTATTTGTTTTATAATCATATACTCTTAGACTTTGGACGTACATGTCACTGTGGTATTAGTCTATGTATAGATATTGGACAATTCTTTCTTTCTTTTTTTTTTCTTTTTTGCCCTCCCGCCCTCTAATATTGGTGAGCAAAATCCGTAATCCAACAAATAAAAAAAGTGTGGCCTAAATAGTTTTTATTTTGATAAGATGTATGTGGTGACGAAAAATCTTTTTATAGTTCCTCACAACATTTTCCATATTATATTTGAAAGTGAACATGTACATGCTGATGAGTTCTGACACAAAGTGAACCAGTCATAAATGTGTTGTATTTTAACTAGTTTTTATGACTCATTTTATGATCTTCAGTGTTCTTAAAAATCATCCATCAGAATGCAGGAAATCACATTTCCAAGACTCTAAATTTCAAAAATGTCCGTGGGGGGCATATAGTGTGTGCAGATTTCCATGACCATATATGTGTATTGACAGTCTTGTTTATTTTATTTTATTGCCAAGTGTTCGTGCCGTAGAAAGCTACAACAGTAATAATTGTCTAGGAATATTATTATCAGTATCGTAGTTCAGAACTACAATAAGACTCTTATCATGAAAACGTCCCGCGCCGCTCAGCAACAAACATAAATATAAATATACATGGAAAAACCACCGATTGCACCGAAATATTTTGTTTACACAAACTCGAGATCATGTTCTACTGATATTCCTATTCGGTCAGACAAATAATCTAGCAGGCCTCCTGAGTCGTTCCACAAGAAATTAACAATGACCAACCATGCATGCATTAACTCTTTCCTGTCCGAATTGGTCTTTAGTATTTTATTCTGCCGGCTAACGCCAGACGATTTTATTCACCTTTGGGGAAGTCCTCGGACAGGAACGATTTATAAACTATGGCCTGTTTACATGAGCCGGGCTAGCCCGGTTAACTGGGCTCACGCAATTGATTAGGATCTTACTGTGGTTTTAAACTCGCATAAACTAAATGTACAAAGAAGAATTGGTTTAGTTTAGATGTAAACTAATCCTAACGTTGTTGTGCCCGAGGAAAGATTTTCGTGACATGAGCCAGCCCGGTTTCCTGTCCGAATATTAATTGGTCTTCAGTATTTTATTCTGGCTAACGCCAGACGATTTTATTCACCTCTTGGGGAAGCCCTCGGTCAGGAACGAGTTATTAATAAAGTAAGAAAATCGCTTTGTATTTACATAAATATTATTTTTTCCTGCGATAAGTACATGTCAGTGATCGCTAACATTAGCAGAAGGATCCATAAATGCCGCCATTTTGAAAGTGAAAATGGGGACACATTTTTGGCCAGCACCCACAGTCCAGTTATATATATAGGTCAGTGGCAAGCAAGCACTCAAGATTTCGCCGACATAGCAATCTCGAGCCCATAGTCACCCCCTTTTTGGTCAGCGGGAGAGCGCGGGGGAGACTCTGGGGAAACTGGTTGATTCTCTGTTATGATTGGTTCATTTAAATTTATTGAATTCATCGATTCAAAACATACAGATTGTAAAATAATGAAAGTCAAATATATTGCTTAATTCAATAAACATATATATCTTCAAATTTAGACGCCTCATTTACATCTCCTCTCTTTGTTTAATATATCTGGGTCTCAGTCACACAAACAAACTTCATAGCAAAGTTTAAAAGACTTAAGACGAATTTCGAACAAATTAATGTCGCAATGAACAAAACTAACCCTGGTGGGATTTGTCGTTATATTTGATGTATAAATGTAAAACAATTTAAACAACGAAAAAGCATATTTAAGACAATTAAAGAAGGAATCAGCCTTCGCACTCGTATTAAAAGGCTTGTGATCGTCTGATCGAAGACGATATTGGCGTCGTGAATTGACAGTTTAGTAAGTTTACCTTGGATTTCAAGAACGTATATGCCAAGTGCCACCACCAGCTGTGTCAGTCTCTCTCGGACAATTTTAACGTGCATTTGATCTGCATTTTATGCAGGGTTCTCACTTCTCACAAATATAGTATTTGCGATTTCAAACAAATATAATGAACACAACGCACATCCTGCACAGCAGATGAGGCTACGATCATGCGCTTAACAACCGGAACCCCTCATTTCAGGGGTAATTAAATCCAATTTCCCCAGAGTCTCCCCCGCGCTCTCCCGCTGACCAAAAAGGGGGTGACTATGGGCTCGAGATTGCGACATAGTGGCTCCCGCTGATTGGCCAGCGGTAGTCACAAAAAGTATGCAGTTTCTCTTTGAAAGCCCGAACTAGCATGAGAAAATCACACGCTATCTCAGCCACGTGCCCCCTTCTGTTTGAAAGCGGGAGGGGAGTGGCACCTGAGGCAGCCTAAGTACGAACTTCCGATGATCCGATCAACCTACACTTTCAGTTCACCGTACTCCCAGCATATCCTCCTACCTAGAATTACCAATAATCAGTAAGTGTGAAATGCCTAGAATTACCAATAATCGTTAATTAAAAAAAACTAATTCCTAACCCCCCACCCCAACCCAGACCACAACCCCCCGGAAACCCTAACTACAACCCCCATTAGCCCTAAACCTAACCACAACCCTCCGGAAAAATGGAACGCCTCTCATACCCCGACGACAGCACCCCTCTAGGATTTTTAGCTTTATGTGTTCAAGTTTAACATCCCGCATGTGGGACAGAGAATTACCTACAATTACCAATTATTGGTAATTCAAGGCCGTTTCACACTTACTGATTATTGGTAATTCTAGGTAGGAGGACATGCATGTTGGTACTCCAGGGATGGCTCTCATTTAGAGACCAGCCCTAAAATATTTTTGCCCACGGCCCTGGGTAGGTTAATCCGGCACTGCGCCTGGCAACGTTAAAGGTGAAAAGTGTCAGTTTCTACAGAAAGAAATCACATTCTATGGATTGGTAGTCAGTGCGCAGAAGGGACCAAACTAGACCCCGAAGGAATTGCCAATCGTAATCGAACGTTTTCGAATATTCTCAATTGGATCAGAGTTTGACCTGATAACCGACCATAATTAAAGCACTTGAAACCCAAGATCCAAACCGCCAGCTTGAATTGAGAGATGGATGATGCGACTACAACCATTCAATTTCAGAGTAATTTACCGCAAAGGATCATCGAATAAAGCTGATTATATGAGCAGACACACAATTGTGCCCAAAAAGAACAACCACGTTACCAGAAATTGATGACAAAATGACGCCGCCGCCGCTTAACTCATTCCTGTCCGAGGGCTTCCCCAGAGATGAATAAAATCGTCTGGCGTTAGCCAGAATAAAATACTAAAGACCAATTCAGACAGGAAAGAGTTAGGGGCTATAATTTATAAATAGTCCTTATAAAATGGCATGCAATTTTGACTGTTAGAAATATAGAGGGGAAATATTAAAATAAAAATTCTGCTAATGGAGTATCTCGCCTACTATTTGCCGACCTCGCTATTTTTTGAAAAGAACATTTAAAATGATAAAATAACATCTTTTGCGGTTTCCTTGCTTCGTTCGTTTTTGAGATATTCCAGCTTGTTTGATATGCAAATGACACAACTTTTTACGTATCATGTGCATAATGAGTTATCAGAAAAGGTTACATATCTTTGCTATTATGAAAACATGGGCTTAACTCAAAGGAAGCATGTGCGTGTTTCTACCTACAACACCAAACATGTAGAAATCCAAGTGATTTCGTTTCACAATAGCAACGATATGTAACCTTCTCTCGGTAACTCATAATACTCATTATGCACGTGTGACGTAAAAAGTTGTGTCATTTGCATATCAAACAAACTGGAATATCTCAAAAACGAAGCAAGGAAACCAAAAACTGCAAAAGATGTTGTTTTATCATTTTAAATGTTCTTTTCGATAAGACAAACTTAATTTTCGAGTCATATGCCCTTTAAGCAACAGCCGTTTGTTGTGTTTGAGCCTCCATCAATCCCAGTGATCAATCAAGCCCATTGTCTTGCTGTCATTACAAGTAGGATAGTTGCTAAATTAAAGGTATACAACTTCAGCCAATTTGAGCAATATGTAATCTTATTCTATTACGTGCAAGATAAAGGTTCCTCGAACATTTACCCAAAGACGATTTTGAAAGTATCAAACAAAATCCTACCGCAAACCAGTGGTGCATGACCTACTTATTTGTTTACTATTTTCAACACAATTTGGCGGATCGTAGATATATATATATATATATATATATAGTTCAATCTACAGACACGGTGTTTCGCTGTACAACAGCTCATCAGTGTAGCTTGGCACAATCTGAATGAATTTCATCAATTACTTATACACATGCGATTGTCGGTGACAACCGCATGTGGGACAGCATCGGTGAAGTACATTCAGATAGCGTGAAGTGCGCATGGGCCCAGAGTGCTCAAACTTCCACAAGGGTAGTGAGCGTTGCATTATCGCTAATAGGTACCCACGGCAACTTCACAGAGTGCTAAACAACACCGAAGTGAAGGAGCGTACATAGTTCATATATATATATATATATATATATTTGGCGAAAATAAATAGGTCACTGAATGATTGGATGGTTGTTGCTTAGATCAGGAGGTCGGCAAATAGTTGGCAAGCAACTCAATAAGCAGAATTCTCACTTCAACATATTCGCCTTATATATTTACTGTTCAAAATGGGACGCCATGAGTACATCTTCTAAGGAATATATGTAAATTGGCTTTCAAGCAGTGGCCATGTTGTAGGGTTGAAACGCAACTTCCTAAGTAAATAATTAATCTTGACACTTTAGACTGTGACGCGCTAGTCACATATTGCATGCTGATACTATAAGTTAGTTTAGTTTTAAAGTATCAGATGTCAGTTATATTCAACTCAACTAGAGGTCACAGTGTGTGCGTTCACCTGGGGACAATATCAATATTCCGTTTTTACTATCCAAATTTGGTGCGCATGTCAACCAAAGTAAGTCAGATACGTTTCTTATATTGTGGACTTATGGTTATTGTATGTATTTAGACGTAGTGTGATGTTAGTTCGTGTATATTTCATGTATTGTAGCTCGCGCATACCATATTCAAAGCGGTATAATGTCACAGTGGCGTAGCCAAGGGGGGGCGAGGGGGGGCAACCGCCATGGTCTTCCAGGCCATTCCTGTGAAAAGTTTAAATCCGGGGAGAAACTTGTTGAGGGGGGGGGGGGGGTAATGATGTTACGTAGTGAAGCCTTCAAGGGAGAAGCAAGTTGACTCGTAATGATATTACTATATATTACTGTTTTAATATGCACGAAAATATTAAACGATCTGCGGCTTCGACGTTAAACGCAATGTAGCGCAATTCATCAAGGTCGTATATTTGACCTTGTGATTCTGCACAAACGTGCTGTCGCGCTTACGTGTAATCAACTTAATCCTTATCCCCCTTAAGCAATGTAAGATTATATGCCGCAGTTGTAAAGTACCTACGTACATTATATAGCTATATTTAGAATGACAAGGCAAGGTTTACTGTTGATTACAGTTGTAATTCCGGAAACAACGCCCTAGATCTAGGCAGAATATTCATCATACTGTATATTCTAGCATACCCAACCCAGACTGCCCCTTTTATATAAATATAGCCTGAATATTCGACAAAGTATATAAGTAAGTGGTCTGAAACTTTTTGATGGGTCAAATTTCAGTTTGGTGTAGTCTAGATGGAAAATATAGCATTACAAGGTCCACATACATACGACTTATCATAAATAATTCTCAATAAATTTTGATATGTGTACTACATTGTTTTGGTTTGGAGACAACAAAACTTTGCTATTTATGGCGATCAGTTATTTTTTTAAATCTCGCCTCAGAATGCGGGAAATGCAGTCTGAGAGATTCTAGAATTCAAAAAATTTCCAGGGGGTCATGCCCCCGGACCTTCCTAGGAGGCTCGCGTCTTCGACGCTCGACCAATTTCGCTCCCCCAAAGACAGAACCCTGGCTACGCCACTGTATAATGTTAATTATTCTATAGCTCGAACCCGCAAATCAATTCGTAAATCAACCGCGAAATCAACCCGCAGTCAACTGTAACGTATATTCAACCCCAAATTCAACCGTAGACTCAACAAGCATCACCACATTCGCAAAGCAAATATTTCACCTTCAATAATCAACCGATCGGCACACACGATACACCAAATTAAAGCTTATCATTCTATCTTTCTGGCCCAAGATTAACGGCGTTTGTTTCAACAATTTATAGAGGAGAAAAATAACGATTTACTAGAAAGTACTCGCTCTTCGGTCTTGGGGGGAAAATTTCGATGGCTTTTTTTAATTTTGCTGGCCCAAGAAAAATTAGAAGTGACCCAGATCTGGTTCAAGAGTTATTCGCTTTTAAAGCGAGACGCCCAAACTGTCAATACAGAGCGCGCTAAAAATAGAACACTTTATTATTAAATTCGTCGGGATGGTCTTGGGGGAAAGATTTTCGATGGCTTCTTTTAATTTTAACCGGCTTTCATATATATCAAATTGAAGCTCATTCTATCTTCTTGCTGGCCCAAGAAAAATTAGAAGTGGCCCAGATCTGGTTCAAGAGTTATTCGCTTTTAAAGCGAGAAGCCCAAACTGTCAATTACAGCGCGCCGGAAATAGAAATCTTTATTAACTGTAGTTGCCAACTTAGTCCTTGGGGGAAAAAGTTCGATGGCTTCTGTTATTTTTAACCGGCTTTCCTATTTGGCTCATTCTATGTTCTTACTGACCCAAGAAAAATTAGAAGTGGCCCAGATCTGGTTCAAGAGTTATTCGCTTTTAACGAGACGCCCAAACCACAGAATAAGGATTAACCAGAAGTCCGACTCAGTGTCGGCACCTTTGATGTAAGTGTCCTCGCGAAATCTTGGCCTCGCGATCCCGGCGGCGCCATTTTGAAAGCAAGTGCCCCCGGGAAATTACCCCTCTCGTCCTTGCGACCCTCGGGCTCCTGTATTCAATTACTCTTGGCCTTCGTGTGACCTCTTAATTAACTTTATATTGTTATCTATCTATATAAATAATTTTTAGTTAAGTAAACAAGTAATTTACTTTAGAAAACGATTCTTTGGAGATAGAATTATTTGACCATGAGGTTATTAAAACTTCAGTGAGCGGATACTACGAGTAAAAGTCCGGGCAAAAAAAGTCCTGCACTCGCAAAGCCGGGTTTTACATTTCTCGATTTTGCCGACACATTTGTTTATAGAAAAAGATTGTTAACAATTTCGGAACTACGCATTGTTGAAATACATCGGCTACGTATGTTGTTAGAAATTTTATAAGCTTTCATTTGGTATATAATTCAAATTTTGGTGTTACCTGTAACTTTTTTAAATGTTCAAAATGTTGTCACCATTGTTCGTAAAATAAGAATTAAATAATGGAAATGGACTCCTCACCAGTGTTATAGAATTTTAGATTTTGTTTTTAAATACTAAACGCACAACCCTAAACTGCATATTTGAAACAGGATACTGTCAAGTGCTATTCATGTCAGAACTTTTAATTTTCTTGCTGGGAAGTATTTTAAAATATGAAAAAAAAACATCATTATTTTGGTCTGGACCGTCTGAAATTTATGTATTTCTTATGTTTGTTTTGCCTTTTCCTGTTTTGGTGTTTGCAGTTCAGAAAGACTTCTGGTATGAACCTCAGATATTTCTTAAACAGAAGGTAATTCAAATACGAAAGGAGTGGAAACGTTTGCAGATTTCTAGTTGAAGTAGAAAAACGTTTTTGGTGCAAATTAGTGATCATATCTTTTCAACATATGAAAAAATATCAAAACTTTTATGGTCAATGGTGAGAAAATTTTGAACATTTTAAAAGGTTACAGGTAACACTAAAGTTTGAACTATACACCGAATGAAAACTTATAAAATTTCTAACAACATACGTACTCGATGTACTTCAACAATGCGTAGTTCTGAAATGTTTAGCCATCTTTCTCTATAAACAAGTGTGTCGGCATCATCGAGAAATGTAAAACTCAGCTTCGTGAGTACAGGACTTTTTTGCCACGGACTTTTACCCGTAGTAGCCGCGTACTGAAGTTTTAATAACCTCGTGGTCAAAGAATTTCATCTCCAACGAAACGTTTTCTAAAGTAAATTACTTATTACTTAACTAAATATTATTTATATATGTATAGATAGCAATATAAAGTTAATTAAAAGGTCACAGGAAGGCCAAGAGTAATTGACTAAAGGAGCCCGAGGGTCGTATGGACGAGAGGGATAATTTCCCGGGGGCACTTACTTTCAAATTGGCAATCTTTATTCTGCGCCCAAACTGTCAATTACACAGCCGGCTAAAAATAGAACACTTTATTATTTAATTCGTCGGGATGGTCTTGGGGAAAAGATTTCGATGGCTTCTTTTAATTTTTCATTCTATTTCGAATAACTCTTAAACCAAATCTTGTCCACTTCTAATTTTTCTTGGGTCAGCAAGAACATAGAATGAGCTTCAATTTGATATATAGGAAAGCCGGTTTACCGTTAAAAATAACAGAAGCCATCGAAATCTTTCCACCAAGACCATCCCGACAAATTTAATAATAAAGTGTTCTAATTTTAGCGCGCTGTGTAATTGACAGTTTGGGCTTCTCGCTTTAAAAGCGAATAACTCTTGAACCAGATCTGGGCCACTTCTAATTTTTCTTGGGCCAGCAAGAAGATAGAATGAGCTGAAAGCCGGTTAAAAATAACAGAAGCCATCGAACTTTTTCCCCCAAGGACTAAGTCGGCAACTACAGTTAATAAAGATTTCTATTTCCGGCGCACTGTAATTGACAGTTTGGGCTTCTCGCTTTAAAAGCGAATAACTCTTGAACCAGATCTGGGCCACTACTATTTTTTCTTGGGCCAGCAAGAAGATAGAATGAGCTTCATTTTGATATATAGGAAAGCCGGTTAAAATTAAAAGAAGCCATCGAAATTTTTCCCCCAAGACCGAAGAGCGAGTACTTTCTAGTAAATCGTTTTTTTTCTCCTCTATAAATTGTTGAAACAAACGCCGTTAATCTTGGGCCAGAAAGATAGAGTAATAAGCTTTAATTTGGTGTATGGTGTGTGCCGATCGGTTGATTATTGAAGGAATTATTGAAGGTGAAATATTTGCTTTGCGAATGTGGTGATGAATCTGGTGATGAATCTGGTGATGGATCCGAGGATGAATGTGGTGATACCTTCACACCGGTGTTAGCACATCTACATCTGCTGCACGTGGGTTAAAGAATAAAATAAACCTTTGTTTAAGTGGTGTTAGTTTTTATTCACTGCGTGTCACGTTTGGATCAACTCGTTGGACACAGGTCAAAGACAATTCATTTCTATCGTCCATGAGAGTTTATATTAGTTCGAATTTGTGGCATTGTATAAACCCAACGTTGTTCGCAAATATTCAAAACGCGTGTAAGCTTGGGCAAGCACAACATAACCTTTAATCTTTATTATATCAATCTGCGAGCTGTCAATAATTTACGCCGACGTTAACTTGAAACCGATTGTCTGTATGTTAACACTTCAAGAATGGCTATCGGACATGAACACACTAGAAAACTTGACGTGTTGTAAGCGTGTTGTTAGAACACGTCGACGTGTTTATACGACACGTTGACGTGTTACGAAAACGTTGCCTTGTGAAGTTATAACACGTCAGTCACGTCAAGCTGGTGACGTAACCAGGCCTTATATGGTAAACCGCGCCATTTGTTGAAAGTGATGACGAAACATCACGCCACTTTTTTCAGTCCGAAGTCCAGAGCTGCGGGGCGAAGGTTTCGGCATAATTATTTTGTCTGAAAAAGAGATTTTTTGAGAAAATAACAGTAAACCACAACATTTTAACGTCTGAATTGTATCCTTGGAAGAGACAAAGTTCACTACAACTGTAAATACCACTACCAGGCAGAGCTGAGGACATTTAATAAAGAAATGTTACGAAGAATATCAAGCTTTGGACACAGTAAGTAAAATTTTATAATGGGTTTTAACTGACTTTTTAAAGTCAGTGTTTTTCAGCATGAATGCCACGACACGACGTTGATTAAAAAAACCTATCAATATCATATGAATAATATAATATTGTTTTCATTTTTTATGTTCAACTCTTGAGAACCCAATGTAAAAGAAAAAGCATCTCAAACTGGCCAGTCAAGTGTGGAAATACAATGGTTCGGGTTTTCGTTTTTGTTTGTTATCTGACATGAAGTTTATACTGTATGAACTGAAACAGTTCGACAAAAAAGAAACTACAACGCTGTAATATTATTGTATATAAGGTAAGAATTCATATAACGATTAAAGTAAATTGTTCACTAAACACATATTTCTCCTAAATATCTAGTCAAAAAATTTTACGGATTTTTTAAACTTTTAAATCCTTGCATGTACATCCGCCGCCATAACCCATGAGCTGTTGTCCTAAATTTTCCCAATCCAATTGAATTTACAATTAACTACTATCAACCTATATTTGATAGATCTAATAAGACTATAAAATATAAACTTCACAAGAAAGTTTGCTTGGTAGCTTCAGGAAGCATACAAAACATCACTTGTATCACAAACATTCCTTCATTCAGTGCAAAAAGACTAGTTCGCTTAAACAGAGAAATGTGGTTTAATTGCAGACCTCTGTTCCCTAGTCGTTTTGAAGTTTTGTTTATTTGACTTCCCTAATGAGGTCCGACAAGAATTAATGCAACCAAACAATTTAAAATTTGCAAGAGATAGTCAAAGAACAGGTATTCTAAATACATTACTAAATATCAAGTGATCACTAGTTTTGTACATGCCCTTTATTAAACCCACAAAAAAGCAATGTAATAAATGGCTTGAATGAAATCATCTATAAATTAAAGCAATTATGTATTACAAGCTATATAAACTCTCTGTTGACCACTATCAATTATATAAATATGCAGGTTTTACGCAAAAAAAATCCTATGAAAGTTCTTAACAGCAAAATTTTTCTGAATTTGAATTAATTGTACGTAGATCTAGAGTCCAGATTGGAAAATGCAGAGTACAGAGTTTAGAATGTAGAGTGCAGAGTTCTTGGTGTAGAATGTAGAATGTAGAGTGTAGAGTGCACTGAGAGTGTAAAGTGTAGAGTGCAATGAGAGTGTAGAGTGCAACGAGAGTGTAGAGTGCAATGAGAGTGTAGAGTGCACTGAGAGTGTAGAGTGCAATGAGAGTGTAGAGTGCACTGAGAGTGTAGAGTGCAATGAGAGTGTAGAGTGCACTGAGAGTGTACAGTGCACTGAGAGTGTAGAGTGCAATGAGAGTGTAGAGTGCAATGAGAATGTAGAGTGCAATGAGAGTGTAGAGTGCACTGAGAGTGTAGAGTGCAATGAGAGTGTAGAGTGCACTGAGAGTGTAGAGTGCACTGAGAGTGTAGAGTGCACTGAGAGTGTAGAGTGCAATGAGAGTGTAGAGTGCAATGAGAGTGTAGAGTGCACTGAGAGTGGAGAGTGCAATGAGAGTGTAGAGTGCACTGAGAGTGTAGAGTGCAATGAGAGTGTAGAGTGCACTGAGAGTGTAGAGTGCAATGAGAGTGTAGAGTGCAATGAGAGTGTAGAGTGCAATGAGAGTGTAGAGTGCACTGAGAGTGTAGAGTGCAATGAGAGTGTAGAGTGCACTGAGAGTGTAGAGTGCAATGAGAGTGTAGAGTGCACTGAGAGTGTAGAGTGCAATGAGAGTGTAGAGTGCACTGAGAGTGTAGAGTGCACTGAGAGTGTAGAGTGCAATGAGAGTGTAGAGTGCAATGAGAGTGTAGAGTGCACTGAGAGTGTAGAGTGCAATGAGAGTGTAGAGTGCACTGAGAGTGTAGAGTGCAATGAGAGTGTAGAGTGCACTGAGAGTGTACAGTGCACTGAGAGTGTAGAGTGCAATGAGAGTGTAGAGTGCAATGAGAGTGTAGAGTGCAATGAGAGTGTAGAGTGCAATGAGAGTGTAGAGTGCAATGAGAGTGTAGAGTGCACTGAGAGTGTAGAGTGCAATGAGAGTGTAGAGTGCACTGAGAGTGGAGAGTGCAATGAGAGTGTAGAGTGCAATGAGAGTGTAGAGTGCAATGAGAGTGTACCGTGCAATGAGAGTGTAGAGTGCAATGAGAGTGTAGAATGCAATGAGAGTGTAGAGTGCAATGAGAGTGTAGAGTGCAATGAGAGTGTAGAGTGCACTGAGAGTGTAGAGTGCAATGAGAGTGTAGAGGGCAATGAGAGTGTAGAGTGCACTGAGAGTGTAGAGTGCAATGAGAATGTAGAGTGCACTGAGAGTGTAGAGTGCAATGAGAGTGTAGAGTGCACTGAAGGTGTAGAGTGCACTGAGAGTGTAGAGTGCAATGAGAGTGTAGAGTGCACTGGGAGTGTAGAGTGCAATGAGAGTGTAGAGTGCAATGAAAGTGTAGAGTGCACTGAGAGTGTAGAGTGCAATGAGAGTGTAGAGTGCACTGAGAGTGTAGAGTGCACTGAGAGTGTAGAGTGCAATGAGAGTGTAGAGTGCAATGAGAGTGTAGAGTGCAATGAGAGTGTAGAGTGCAATGAGAGTGTAGAGTGCAATGAGAGTGTAGAGTGCACTGAGAGCGTAGAGTACACTGAGAGTGTAGAGTGCACTGAGAGTGTAGGGTGCACTGAGAGTGTAGAGTGCACTGAGAATGTAGAGTGCAATGAGAGTGTAGAGTGCACTGAGAGCGTAGAGTACACTGAGAGTGTAGAGTGCACTGAGAGTGTAGGGTGCACTGAGAGTGTAGAGTGCACTGAGAGTGTAGAGTGCACTGGGAGTGTAGAATGGAGAGTGCAGAGTGTAGAGTGTAGAATGGAGAGTGCTTAGTGGAGAGTACAAAGTGTAGGTTGTGGAGTAGTGTAGAGTGCAGAATATGGAGTGCAAATTGCTGAGTGTAGAGTTCGGAGAGCAGAGTTCAGATTTCAGAGTGCTTAGTGGAGAGTGGAAAGTACAGAGTGTGGCGTGTAGTGTAGAGTACAGGGTGTAGTGTAGAGTGTAGCGTGTAGAGTGTAGAGTACAGGGTGTAGTGTGGAGTGGAGAGTGCAGAGTGTAAGCTGCAGAGTGTATAGTGCAGAGTGCAAGCTGTAGAGTGCAAGCTGCAGATTGCAAGTTGCAGAGTTCAAGCTGCAGAGTGGAGAGTGGAGAGTGAAGAGTGGAGAGTACAATGCAGAGTGTAGACTACAGAGTGAAGAGTGAAGACTGCAGAGTGGAGAGTACAAACTGCAGAGCGTAGACTGCATAGTGAAGACTGCAGAGTGGAAAGTGTAGAGTGCGGAGTACAGAGTGCAGAGTGCAGGCTGCAGAGTGTAGCAAAGTGGAGAGTACATAGTGTAGAGTGTGGAGTGCAGTGGGTGTGGAGTGCAGAGTGTAGAGTGCAGAGTGGAGTGCAGAGAGTGTGGAGGTTTGAGAGTGCAGAGTGTAGAGTGTATAATATTAAAATACCAAAATACTCTAGGCCTAATTGTATAATATGGTATTATGACATTAGAGTACTAAAGTGTTTAAATTATAGCATTAGGGTTTATGAAATTTAATTCATAGTTTTTACATTACTCTTTTACTATTTTATTATAGGATTGCAGAACTGCGTGAAGTGAAGAAAAAAGGAACGTGATATCTAAAACGATTTATGTTTTATTTACGCTATAGAACAGAATAATTGATTAAAGGGGCACTCACACCCCAAATGTTTTTTCAATAATATGAATCTGTTCTATTTGTGGAAGTACAAAACTGAAAAAAAAATTTTATTCGGGTAAATTCTCGCTTTTTATGGCCTTTCAAAGTTGGTAAAATTACCCAAAAATGGACATTTTGTCCCACGACCAAGCGACTGGGGTCTGGGATCAGTTTGGTGATGTGACGTCACAAGGTGAACCCGCTGTTTGTCAACACTAAAGATACTAATTCCGTTGAAGACATCAAAAACAAATACAAAACGCGGAGTATTGCTTGAAAAAACGAGTGCTTTGTGAGTGTTTCTGTAGTAAAGTATATAAAGCTTCTTCTTGCGTGTTCACCTCGTGACGTCACAAGTCGTTCTCTCACCAGTCTCCCAAAGATAACCCGCAGCTCGGTCGTGAGACAAATAAGTACCAACTTTGGAAGGCCATAAAAAAGCGAGAATTTACCCGAATAAAATGGGTTTTTTCAGTTTTGTACTCCACAAATAGACCAGATTCATATTATTGAAAAAAAATTTGGGGTGTGAGTGCCACTTTAACAAAAATTAATGCCAATGAACGAACTATTGAATTACGAAGGTTAGGCGACGTTACGTATGCGAGACAATCAATAGATTGCCAATTCTCACTGAGATCAGTACCAATTATATATTATAGACTATTTATTCGCGCGCCTTTACAGTAATACCCTTGATATCGTTTAGGCTTAGCGGTTCATCATTCGGCAACTAAAGTGTAAAAATAAAATGTATCAACCTTAAGTTATATTTTGTATGTGTTTTTGAATTTAACACACAATTTGTGTGTTGTTGAGTGTTTTACTTTGTTCTCTCAGATCACACATTTCGACGTGTTGTTTCTTGGCGTGATGTTTATTTTGGTGTGTTGTTTCTTGACGTGTTGTTTATTTTGGTGTGTTGTTTCTTGGCGTGATGTTTATTTTGGTGTGTTGTTTCTTGACGTGTTGTTTCTTGATGTGTTGTTTTTTATATGTGTTGTTTCTTGACGTGTTGTTGCTTAACGTGTTGTTGCCTGACGTGTTGTTTCTTGATGTGTGACCAGTAATAACACGCCTGGTGTGTTCCTACAACACACTAACATTGACAACACGCCAAAACCGTGTTCAACACGTTTTGAGAGGACAAAACGGCGGCGTGTTGTTTCGACACATTTGCAACACGCCAGGTTTTCTAGTGTGCAATCTCTTGATAAGCTTAGAAAGGTTTGGAGTTCCGCCAAAGCGAATGTAACACGCAAAATAAATAGACTAAATGAACTTATGTCTACAAGTGAAAATATCCAGGCTGTGGATGCGCTTGCGAACGAATTAGACGATGTTTTAAATGATTTTAAAGTTGCGCACGATGCGTGTCATGGGAAAATCGACAAGGAAGAAGAGCTGGCTAATTCGTATCAATACCGCGAACCGGTTTTTGAACAAGTGTCGAAACGTAAAACAGAAATTGGCATTTGGGTAACACAACACCGCCTAACAACAATTCCTGACCAGGGGGGCGATGTCCGCCCTGACGATGCCATTAGCAATATCAGCTCGTTAATGTCAAAAAAATCTAAAACAAGCTCTGTAAGAAGTACAGCGAGCGCCAAAGCAAAAGCAGCTGCTAAAAAGGCAGCGTTAGAAGCTAAAGCAGCGTCTCTTCAAAAGTTACACGAGCTTCAGTTTGAGGAATTGAAACTTCAACAAAAGAAAACAGAAATTGAACTTCGCGCCGAAATAGCTGTTGCGGAGGCTGAAAGGAGAGTGTATGAAAAAAGCGAAATGGAAGAAATTCGACGTAGCCAAGTAGCTAAAAGTATCGGTTTTCATGAACAACCACAGAAAGAAATCTATATTTTTAATCCTGTAGCAGAATTTAGTAAGCAACCAGCACTACATAACGTTTCCAATGGGTCATCGAATCGGCCGCTAGAAATTCCCGAAATGCCTGCTTCAAATAAGCAATTTCTCAATCCCAATGCAGTCGAGTGGAACGGTAATCCGTCAGCGCAGCATAGTAACCCCTACGTAAATAACCAACCTGGAAGTTTTCGTGACGAATCATTTCATGTGTCGATGGAACCACAAGATCGCCAAAATCACGTCCTTCAGTAGCCTGGTACCCTGTCCCAATCAAAGAATATGGGCCAGGTAACCACTAAAGACTTCTGCTTTCCTATTGGTTGAATTTTCGCGCGTTTTTAGTGGCTATGAGTAAAACTGCAATCGTCATAAGTGGATTTAGCCCTGATGACGCGAGAATGAGATTAGTGGTTACCTGGCCCATATTTCTTTTGAAATTGGGCCAGGGTACCAGGCTAGTCCTTCAGCAGTTGGTCGAACACGCTTGATCGAGGGACCAGCCATTAAACCAGAAGACGGTGAAGAGCTTCAGAGATTTTCCATACCACTGACGAGCTGCGCAAATTCACTTAGAGAAATTGGTTACATGGAGAAACTGGATAACCCCGATAATTTGAAAAGGATCGTTAACCGTCTTCCCTACGGAATTCGAATTAGATGGCGTGACACAGTTGATCAAATCGTGGAGAAAGAGCGAAAAGATGTGACCATAGAGGACGTCACGAAGTTCGTGACAACGAAAGAAAGAGCAGCAAATCATCCCATTTTTGGGAAAGTGGACAGAGAAAGAAGGGAAAAGACCGTGCCAGATCGGAAGCGATCATGTCGTACAGGATTCCATGGAGATGGATTTGCAATTCATTCCGAAGAGGGATGAGAGACGACTACTCTGAATCAAGTGAAAGGAAAGTTCTGTCCTTTGTGCAAGCACGACCACTGGTTATCACGTTGTGAAAGGTTTCGCAAACAGTCGTTGGATGAAAGACGGAAGCTTGTGAAGGAGAAGAAGCTATGCAATAACTGCCTACTACCTGGACATTATGTTCATTCCTGTACAAAGGAAAGTTTCTGCAAGGTCCCAGAATGCACCGGAAATACTCGATCTTTCTTCATCCCAAGAACAATTCACCGCATGTTTTTAAAGGTAAAGTCGAACCTGTTGAACGAGTCAATGAGGATGAAGAATCCGAAGATAAGTCGAAGTCAGCTCATAATGCCTACGTTAAGATATCTGTGAAGCCTGATATTCCTACACGCGGCTCTAGTGCCACAGCGCTAGCTATCGTCCCAGTTAAAGTCAAGGCAAAGGGTGGATCTATAATCATAGAAACATACGCCTTTTTAGATTCACACTTCATTTTGTACTGAAACTCTATTGAAACATCTTAAAATCCATGGAAGCGAGACAAGCCTGTCGTTGACAACCATACAAGGAGAAAACGCACCTGTTCAATGTTCATTGATAAGTCTAGAAATTTCTGATTTGAATGCTGCTAATCACGTAGATTTACCACTGGTGTATTCAAGACCAAACTTACCAATCTCACCTGATGCCATTGGTAAGCAAGAAGATGTCAACCGCTGGCCGCACTTGAAAGGTTTATCCTTGCCGGAAATTGATGCCGAGATCGGGCTCCTTATTGGAAGCGACGTACCAGAAGCCTTACAGCCAATAGAATTGCGAACAAGCGAAAATGGTGGACCATTTGCGACAAGAACAGTACTCGGGTGGGTATTAAATGGTCCTCTTGGTAGAAAGAAAGAAAAGATCCCTTCCACGAATTTTGTGCAAACAACGATTACGAGGTAAAGCCGTCAATGTCCCAGAATGATAGGAGAGCTTTAAAGATTATGGAACACTCAATTAAGTTATAGAGAATGGTCATTACGAGATGGCCTTGCCGTGGAAGAATTATCCACCCCATTTACAAAACAACCGATCATTGGCCTAACGACGACTGAATCTACTCAAGAAACGACTTCAACGGGAACCTGAAGTGCATACGAAATACAAGGAATTTATGAACGATTTCCTGAACAAAGATTACGCGAGAAAGATTGAAAGTCAACAGCATGGCTCGTCGAAAACGCCTTGGTATCTTCCACACCATCCAGTGTTCAACCCCCACAAGCCTGGTAAGGTGAGAGTGGTCTTCGATTGCTCTGCTAAATATTGCAACACGTCACTCAATGGCCAATTGTTGCAGGGGCCGGATCTGACCAACTCGTTAGTGGGTGTACTGACCTGATTTAGAGAAGAGAGAGTGGCAATGACGTCAGATATAGAGTCGATGTTCCATCAAGTTCATGTCCGTCCGAGTGATTGTAGTGCCCAAAGATTCTTGTGGTGGCCTGATTGAGAGTTGGACAAACCGATAGAAGAATACAAGATGAGAGTACATCTATTTGGTGGAGCGTCATCACCTAGCTGTGCAAACTTTGCTCTGCAACGAACAGCTGAAGATAACAAGACAGAGTTTGATCAACAAACCGTGGAAACTGTGAAGAGAAATGTTTACGTCGACGACTGTTTGAAGTCGGTGAAGTCGGATGACGAAGCAGTGAGGCTGGCGAGCCAATTACGTGAGCTATTGGCAAAGGGCGGATTCAGACTGACGAAGTGGCTTTCAACTTCGCCGAAAGTAATCGAATCGTTGCCGAGGTCCGAAAGAGCTGAGTAGATCAAGGACTTGAATTTCGACAAGCTACCAGTGCTTGGAGTCCAGTGGAATGTCTCAACAGATCAGTTTGGATTTAGTATTGCTGTTAAGGACCGACCTACAACCAGAAGAGGCATCCTGTCAGTTGTCAGTTCTGTTTTTGATCCTTTGGGGTTTGTGGCTCCATTCATCCTACAAGCAAAGCAAATATTACAGGACTTGTGCCGTGCAAAGCTCGATTGGGACGACCCAATCCCCAATGAATTCCAAACTCGCTGGAAATCTTCGTTACAAGAACTACCAAGGTTGGAAGAATTAGCGATTGACCGTTGTTTCAAACACAACGATGAAAAAGTTATTTCAACCCAACTACACCACTTCTCAGATGCTTCTCAACAGGGGTATGGAGCCGTTACGTACCTGAGGATAGAGAATAGTCAAGGCGACGTGAAATGTTCATTCGTTATTTATTTATTTATTAAGTTTTGCCACAAGGTTCAACAAGACTAGGAATTAATTAAAATTAAAAAAAAAAAAGAAAAAAAAAAGTACTTAATTTACTCATAGTGAAAGTTAGTTACATCGTAAAATATATAATAATGTGGCAGGGTTGCCGCAACAGCGAACGCCAATTACTGCGGTCCCAAACAAAAAGAAAATTAATTCGAAAAAGAAAAGGCCATATTAATTATTTAGGTTGTGTTAATTATTATTTTGTAAGTATTAATTATTAACCATTAATTATTGTCAAGTATTAATTATTAGTTCTTATTTACTAATTATCAAGTATTAATAATACTAATTAATTAATACTAATTAATATTAATTATTATATTAATAATGGGAAAGTCGCGACTGGCGCCAATCAAATCAGTTACAATCCCTCGAATGGAATTATCAGCTGCTGTTACAGCAACAAAATTAAACAAAATCTGCCAAGGAGAATTAGGACCAGAGAATTAGAACCAGAGAATTAGAACCAGTCGAAGATACGCTGTTCTGGACGGACAGTACGTGTGTCCTAAAATACTTAGAAAATCAAGATAAACGTTTCCAAACCTTTGTTGCGAATCGAATTGCAACAATACAAGAAGTATCTTCTCCAACACAGTGGCGCTACGTTAGCACTCTTGAAAATCCCGCCGATGACGCGTTGAGGGGAGTACCTGCGGGATCATTACATCGCTGGATACATGGTCAAGAATTTTTGCAACAACCAATTACTGCTTGGCCACGACGACCAGATGATATCAATCTTGATATTTCTCACAACGATCCCGAGATCAAGAGAGAATCTGCAACGTTTGCGAGTGAAACCAATTGTCCTGACCTCCTTACTACGATCATCAATCGTTCTTCCTCATGAGGGTAGTTGCTTGGATTTTGAGATTCAAGGCGAACTTGCTACGTCGTGTACGAGAGAAGCATGACGTGGCGGAAGAAACTAAGTCAACGTCAACAATCGCTTCGATAACTGTAACAGAACTGACCATTGCCGAGAAGGAGATAATCAAACATATTCAAGACCAAAGTTTCCTGGAAGAGATAAGCGTACTGCAAAAACAAGAAAGCAAGGGATCGAGTGGTAACAGTGTGAAGAAGTCAAGCAACATTCATCAGTTAGATCCAATCATAAAAAATGGCTTGCTGCGCGTCGGCGGTCGCTTACGACGAGCCCAGATTAACGAAGATGCAAAACACCCTAGTATCCTCCCAAAAAATCACCATGTTGTCACTCTAATGGTTGAGTTTTACCACCATATGTCGGGACATTCAGGAGTGGAATATACGTTGTAAAAAAAAACATCGGTCCGATATTTCACTAGTACAGACCTCACGCTCGGTCAATAAGTAGTTATTATTATATGGCTGGGCTTGTTTTCGGGTCATTACGCCAAACGGCGCACGCTGATTGGTTGCTGAGAGGTCCAGAAAAAGCCGTAATGCCCTCTCGGCACTGTGAGAGCGCAATACGTCCTTTTTAATGACCTGCAAGTTTTGGCGGGGAAATTACTGAGTTGATTTGAATGAAAATAAAAGCGAATTAGATATATTCGTTGGAGACTGTTGAACAATAGTACGTCCTGAAACATCAGTGTTTCTTTTTATAAAAACTTCTTATTTAAAAGCGCGAAAAATAAAAGCCTAATAGGTGTAAACATGAAGCGAAACGAACAAGCTCAAAAGTAAGAACTAAGGTGAACAGCGACACCTAATCAAGACAAACGTAGAACTAAAAACAGATAAGAAAACAAACCAAAAGCCATATAATAAAAGGCTTATTAACCTCGTTTTCTCGGTATGTATGGGAAAGTATTTGCCCTCGGTTTCTCTCGCACAAACATCGCTCCTTCGTCGCTCGGTCTGTACGAAAACCTCAGGTAAATACTTTCCCGTACAGTCCTCCAACTCGGTTAATAAGCCTTTAATATTTGTATAATACGTCATATCCGGTGATTAGGTAATTATGTACATGAGTTAATTAACATAATAAAGTATCAGTCCTACATTATGCAGAAAGATTACCAATAATATTTTCATAAGAGGACCACTTTAATTGCATATCAAACAAACTGAAATATTCCAACATTGACGCAAGGAATTCGAAAAACTGCAAAAGATGTTACTCTTTCATTTTAAGTGTTCATTCAAATAAATTTTCGTTTCATAGGCACTTTAAATTAGTTGTTTCCATGACGTGCGACGAGTGAATGTTACAGAGATCAGAAATATCTCACTCCAGCTTCACGTGGTTTACTTGTTTGGGGTGCATTTATTGGAGGGAGGTGTTTATTAAATATTTTTCTATGAGTAGAAGGGGGCGTTTATTTGACAGTGGGTGTCTAATAGGATAAATACAATACGTAAGCCAAAGTATGCAGAAGAGGTAATTTTGTAGTATTCGATCTCACTCTTCAGTTCTTAACGCGCAATTTTCGCGTAAGAACTCGCTCCACACGGCTCCATAATCCGAAAGTGAAATTGGCTATACATATACTTTCGAAATAAATATGTTTTTGACCCAACTCAGGCTCATTCTAGCCCAAGGCAGGCGAAGGTTATTAAACTAGCTCTGAGAAGGGCCAAAAACATATTTATGTCCGAGAACATCAACTGTATTACGATTGTAATAATTTTAGTGGGCATTTGGAAGAAAATCAAAGACAGTACAGTAAACAGTATCTTGAATAGTGCCGTCATCCCTCCGGCATGTATTTCTTTGCAATAAATATTTACATAACTCATGAATTTACACGTAAACTTGGCAGAAAAACGCAACATTATTTGTCATCAAAACAATCTTTGCTTCAAAGTATTGACAAGAAAAGTGTACAATTCCGTAAACACAAATCAATAGTGATTTAGAACTGTTAAATACACGACTTTCGAATCTCAACTGCGCATCAGCATGACGCGTTCTGAGTCGGGATAAAACTCATTTAGAAAAGGGGGAAAAAAAGAAGGATTTATTCAAAAGAAAAATACATAGCAGCCAAAGGCTGAATTGCGTATTTAAAATAATTTACAACATATTAAATTGTTCTAAGAATTTTCCATTTAATATATTTACAAAGCAATTTAATAAGTATACAAATGATCACGAAAACGAATAATCCCATTATTATTCATTCTAGTTAGAAATGTTATAAATCTAAGAAACGCTGCACAGTTTACATATTCGCCGCTATACTTGAAGACATAATAAACGTATTTTTAAACCAGTTTGTTTTATATACCTAGGTATATATATTAAAAGATCGGGCATGCATTAATGAATTGGTAGTCTCGTATGGAGCTAACAATAAGTTATGAAGGCGGTGATCTTTATCACTTTGAATATTACTAAATAAATTGTTGCATATATCGGTATGGTGGCTAACTAACTCCTTAATGTTCATACGATTTAATGCATCATAATAGTTAAGATCTGGGCAAGTAATGGACATTGCCCTTTTCTGTACCCGTTCTAATTCATGCATAAGATATTTAGGAATACTATAGTGGAAAACAGGTACAGCATAATCAAGAGTTGATCTTATACAACCAATATAAAATAGACCTAAATCTTTGCGGGTTACTTTGGCTCTTTTAAGTTGTAGTAAGAAATATAACCTCTTTGACGCTTTCTTGATAACCTCGTTTATATTAGTGTTCCATGTGAGGTTGCTTGTAATATTAAGTCCCAGTAACTTTACGCTGTTTACTCTTTCTAATTCATGGCCATTTACACAGATTGGAGCAAATTCTTGTTGATTCTTTGCGAACGAAATACGCAGTTCTTTGCATTTGTCAGTATTTAACTGTACTCTATTGTTAGCAGACCAATGAACCACTCTGTCTGCGCATAAAGTTGGGCATTACTGACCTCGCGTTTCGCAACTATTTCTGATAGTGTCGTATCGTCAACGTATTTCCATAAATTGGTGTCATCAACTACTAAGTCATTTATCATAAGGATAAAGAGCCATGGCCCTAACTTTGTCCCTTGGAGGACACCAGAGGGAACTGATCCCCACTCGGAAAAACAACCCAGTTCGAGTTTGATTCTCTGAGAACGGTTTGACAGAAAGTCAATTATCCAATTGATTATACTCCTTGGCATGTCCAGCGAGCATAGTTTATTTATGAGAATGCTATGGTCAATCAAGTCGAACGCTTTGCGATAATCGAATAGGATAGTCCTCACCGTGGAGCCATTACCATCCGTACCTTTGGACCAATGGTGGATCATGTCCAATAAAGCAAGTGTGGTTGATGACGTGGGAACTGCACCATACTGGTTTGGATCTAATACTTTAAGTACGGCAGGTTTGACGTAATCGTATACAACGAGGTCTTCGGCCACTTTCGAAATGCATGGAGTAAGAGAAATAGGTCTGAGATCCTTATTTAGGTTTTGCACTGGTTTTTTTTCTTAATCAGCGGAATTACATCGGCGAGTTTCCATAAACTGGGTAGTCGTTGGTCTTTAAACGAAGTATTTAAGATTTTGCTGACTGGGAAAGCAAGGAATTCGGCGTACTCCCGTAAAAGCCAGTTTGGAATTCCATCGGGCCCGAGTGACTTTGCAGGATTAAGCTTTGATAATTAACAGCTTGAATACTCGTTCTTTAGACACCTCTAGGAACTCTGGAGAAGTTCCTTCCAACGGAACAGGGTTTCGTGGGCAAGATAGTCGATATTCCTCAAGCGGCTCAAGAAACGCCTTGTTGATCGTATTAGCCAATTCGTGCGGTAATAGGTTTTCAAGTTCTTTAATATTCATTTGGCTAAGTAGGTCACAACCCCGCATTCCGCTTAACCGTTTTACCTCTTTCCACCAAATTTTGGGATTTTCGTTTTTCATCTGTTTCACATTAGATATGTAAAACTTTGCCTTGCACGTTTTTCTTACTCGGTTAACAGCGTTCCTAAACTGAACTTCTGAGTTCATAACATCTAGCTGAGGTCTCCGTATAATTGAGTTCGGAAATTTAAATGCAATGCAAATGAATACTATCAGTCTTCGCCTGATGTTATGAATTGAAATGAGTTTTATCCCGATTCAGAATTGAGATTCGAAAGTCGTGTATACCCGATTAAATTATTATAATATGCATTAGATTTAATTAAATTTTAAAATTTTACATATACGCGGTGCTTTTATGAAAATTTGAACATGTGTTTATGCACCCGTGTTTCGCTTTCGTGTTTGCATTAAGGTTATATTATAAACACAAGACTTTCTTTTCTGTTTTTGCGTACGAAATGTGTCTTAATGTCACTATATATGTTTATACATAATAATAGCATCATTCAACAGGGGTGGCCAAACGCTTTCAATATGTTGAATTCAACAATATTGAACGATGTTGAATGAAATGTTGAAAGCGTTTGGCCAGGCCTTAAATGAAAATAATATCGCTATGCAAATTATATTACTTATATAAAGGCTGACTAATCAATATTTATGGTAGTATAAACGAAACTCCGCCATTAATTTAATTTTACTTTGAAGATAGCACATAAAACAACGCACGTCAACGCCATGTCGCTGTTCGCATCTAAACAACCAGAGTTGTACGTGCAAGACAACGATCCAGACAAAGGTTTAACTTCGAAAGAACCTGAAGAAAATGATTTACAGTGGAGACATAAGATTCACAGAGAATATCAACGAGATGGTCGACGTCAGCTCTCACAACTCACAGATGAGTTCACTTCACTGATTACAGTATCGGCAGTTAGTAGCGAATTACGTATCAAGCCTACCTTAGGTCAGTCTATTCAAAGAAGCCTATCAGCAAATCTAGCAATAATAATAGCCGTGTTGCCATTAGGACTGCTAACAATCGCCTTGCTTTATTTGGACCTGAAGACATCTGACTTATGTTTCGAATGGCAGCACCACAATAATAGTCAGATTCCTTTTGATGTCATGAGATGGAAGCTAATTGGGCATGATATTCAAGCAATATTTCTCAATCTTTGGTTTCCAATCACATTGGTGTTATTATTTGGTTGGAAAGAATTTAAGTCGAATCACTTATCAACATTATATATTGGCTTTGCCATGGGAACAGTGGTGATAATCTACAAAACATTTTTACTCGTTTTTGGTGTTTTTGAAACACAGCTTATCTACAGATACCCCGGGAATGTCTTGTTTCTTGTGGGAGTCATCTGGAGCAGTATTCTTGTGGCAAGAAAAATCCGAAAGGTTTATCCGTGGGTGAGCTACTCTTGCCTCCATATTTTCACTGTCATTTCGTTCGATTTTATCGCTAGTTTTCTCATTGCTGTGGTCTACAGGTATGCTATTGTTCCGTATTTTAACAAGTTAGAAAATCCGATGTACAAAGTTATAGTAGCTGCCATTGCTCCAGTCGTCGCGTTACTTCCAACGGCTATATGTAAGTACTTTATCTTGTGGCAAAGCGCTGAGACTATTGAACCGGAACGGGGTTTTACTCTTCTCTATTTTCTGCGTGGTACAACCATTGGTCTGTATCGAATCATGCAAGCTGATTTCAATAGTATATGGCTATTCATCGCACTTTCGATGCTTAATGGTGTTTTTATCATCGCCAGAAAAGCAACACAACAAATCCAGGAAAAAATATTGACATGGTTTGTCGGATTTTTCAAAAAGATTTTTTGTTCTACTGGTCATGAGAAAAAGCCGTCTAACACACCTCACCACCGACGGCTGAGGGCAGATACAGAGATTCAGAACATGCTTTTTGAGTACACCACACTTATAATGAGTCAAGTTTATATTGTGTTGTATCATATGACAAGCTTTGAGATTTCTGTTTGGCCTGTTTTGAAAGAGTCTTTGGTTAGAGTTACCATCGGTCTGGGTATTGACTTTGTTTTTAATTGCTCTTCCATTCTTATTCAAATTCACTGGTATGATATCCCTATTCGGAGAGTTTGGTTGAAGTACTGGAAACGACACATGGTAGCTATTGCTGTTGTTCTCACGGAAACTGTGTTTTACTTTACACCAGTCCTCCTTACTGTATATCAAGTTCGCACGTATAAATCAGGGAAGAAGCATAGTATCAGAAACTGTACATTACCCTTCAATAGTTGGTACTGAAAAAAAAAAGAATGCTACAGCACAAGGGTGGTTTTATATACTCATTTATAAAATAACATGTATACTACGCTAGCCCTGATTGGTCAATTGCCGTGTTTGGATCAGAGTATCCAAACACGGAAAATTCCCGCCAAAACGATTTTTTGAGAATGTCGGACAGTATATCATATTCACTTGTGATTATTTTATAAAAGAAACACCAAATGTTTTTTTCCATGTTTGGAGACTCTTATCCAAACACTTGGAAAATTGCTCGACTTTCGAAAAGCTAAAAACACTCGCCTATGCTTTTCTCCAGTCTCGCAACTGATTTCCCGCGTGTTTGGATCACAGTATCCAAACACGGAAAACCATTTGGTATTTCTTTAATGATAGTTTGTTTGATAGCGAGGTTAATAAGTTGAAGACCGAACGGTCACCGTCGATTATTATTAAGTAGTTTATTATATGGCACTTTTTATTACAAAATCAATAATTTATTTCCTGGTCACTTCTCAACCTCGTTCCCAGGGCCTTTTTGAAATTGGTCAATAGAGCAACAGGTGGGCAACATTGAACTCTTAGTAGACTGGAACGCTAACTCCATAAGACAGGCCCTATGACTGGGTGAAGCCAAACTTCAGCCATGAATGTCCACAGGACGTATGAATTGCACAATGAAAAACTGAAAACTCGCTGCAAAAAACAACCAGAAAATTTACAATTTTTTACACAAAGTTTTTTGGAGATGATAACGAAGAAGCTAGTACGTATTGAGCTTATTGGCCTCACCGCCTGAACTATTTCTACCCACGAAAATGGATTGAACGACGAAATATCTGCCGAAAAAAAGCAAATTGATTCGAATCCGAAACTCGTACGGAAAATGCAGGTTTTTCTTATTTTTCTTTGTTATCTCAAACGTTTGAAGGTTGTCATGCCAAGAATTAGTAATAAGATTAAGGCTAAATTATTGCTTTAATACAAGTTTCAGTTGTGGAAATGCTAAATCTGACATTTTTCGACACGAAGAGTAACTCCAGAACTATAATTACACCCGGTAAAGTGAATTTTGTTGGGGTTTTCCTACTGAAAATTGAGAAATTTAAAACCCAACTGTTTTTAAAAACAAACTCTTAATTTTAAACCTGGAATTCTTATGTATTTTCTTTATATTTGTCCAAACCGTGGCAATTTTGTTTGCGTATTGTTGACTTTCATTTGAGAGCTTATATTTTTACTGTTTTTCTTGTTTTTACTCGTCATGTCAGTGTTCACCTAATCTACGGTATATCTCCTAGTTGTCCGGCCCGATAGTCATTCGCTACTGGTGACGGATCACTTTGATTTGTTGTGAACCTGCGAGGTTTTGACCAAAATTACCCCCCTAGGGCTTAAAATGATCCTGAATGATCCCTTTTTAAAATAAGACCTTTATAACGATACGCCATGAAGTATTACCCGAGTTCTGACCTGACTTCCCTTCTGTTGAAATCCCGCGAGGATCATGGAGTATGGATAAGAACAAAATGGCTTTTATTTGTCAATATATAAGCGAAACCAACGAAAATTTAGGCTATAACAACTCCGAAAGTAAGTATAAACATTTGTTTGTTGTAATTATTTCGTAGATTAGCAATAATTTGGTAAAATTTGACGAAAACCATCTCGGCCGAGCAGGCAAAATCAAACAAAATTCGCCGAGAGTTGTCGGCGAGTTGTCGGCGTTGTAATGGCAAACAGAAGTAAATATCACTCAAAAATAACTTAAAATCTGAATAGCTGACTTAAAAACGATCTTACTGATGTATTTTGGTCGTATGTTCTTGTATAATTCTGTTTAAATTTGTAAATTTCAAAATAAGTTATATGATCGCTCGCGGCCGCACCATGGGGGGTCACAATGGGGGGTCTCAATGGAAAATCATAAAAAATCAATATAATATTTGCTTTTTATTGTATTGCTTCAATTTTTTCAATTTGAATTTGTGAAATGCTGCTTTTCATTTTACATGATCCAAAATTTGGTGTAAAGTCATTTCTCGTTAAATATTTAACATTTTTGGATTATAATAATATTATTAATAGTAGTAATTAGCATAAATTAGCATAATTTGCAAAATGGGTTGTCTGACAAGATCCGAAAACCCAAAATTTGAATAGTAGAGGTAAAAACGATTCAAATGATATATTGTGGTATTATTTTTGTGTTATTATGCCATGTTAATTCACAAATTGCCAAGACCACCTGCTGTGACTGGTTTTCGGATCGGACAAGAAAGAGATATTGGAATTTGATCTAAGCCTGAAAGTGGTTAACAAGTTCAGCTTTTCTTTGGTCTAAAGCTGTTTTTGCAACCCATTTCACCAAATTCAGCTTCATTCTTCCTCGGCTATAAAGTAAAAGGGCCTGGGGGTGACGTGCATGGCGGCCCCCCATGTCCGCCATTTTTGGCTTCAAAACGTGCAAGCGAGTTATCGTTCCAGTCTCCTTAGAATTCAATGGTGGGCAATTTGTTTGCGCTGACCAAAAAATCGCGGGTGTATTTGTTCTTTACTGACATTTTTTTTATGCGAAAGTCAAAATACGATTTTAATATAACAATAGAGTTGATGTTTGCGGGCATAAATATGTTTTTGGCCCGACTCTGGCTCATTTTAGCCCGAGCAGAAGGCGAGGGTTAAAATTGGCTCTGAGAATGGCCACTCCATAACTATTATAATAATTTTAATTAGTGGGCATTTAGAAGAAAATCAAAGACAGTATACGGTAAACAGTATCTTGAACAGTGCCAACCCAGACATGGCCACTGGCCAGACATCCCCGTTAAATTTATTATCCGCTAGATAAATTTCGCCGACACTTGTAGCTTTTTGAAAACTTTTCGCACATATTTACTTATACGACCACCAAGAACATATTCATAATACCATTCTTCGTAAATTTTGTAAAGCTCTGAGCAAAAGTAAGCGAAATATTAGCTTTCAAGTAAACTGATTCCGGCAGTCGCTTCAGACACTAAACACATTTGAGCTGACAATCTTAAATTTCTCTTACGGACCTTACTCACCTTAAGCTCTTATTACGCTTTACACTGACTTTCACGCTTATTTGTTTGCATAGGCAGCAAGAACATAATCAAAACAATATTCTTCGTAAATTTCGTGAAGTTCTAGGCTATACTTTTCAAAATATTAGCTTTCGATTAAGCAAATTACACATAACACTAGTCCAGGACGGCTTCATAAAGATTTACATAACTCATATGAAACTTACATGTAAACTTGCAGTGCCGTAGCAAGTTGTCAACAAGTGTGTGTGTGTGTGGGGGGGGGGGGGGATGGGGGAGTGCAGTTGTGGCAATTATTGACCACATTTTGGGGGGGGCTCCTCCCCCGGACATTTTTGAAATCTGGAACCTCGGAAACACCATTTGCGGCAATTTGAGCGAACGTTTTCATTTAAATTCAACCTCGTACCCAGGGTATTATCTCCGCTCATACCCTGGGTACGAGGTTGATTTAAATTCAGATTATCAAAACAGACCCCCATCCCCCCCTCAACGCCCACCTGCTACGGCACTGACTTGGCAGAAAAACGCAACATTTGTCATCAAAACAATCTTTGCTTCAAAGTATTGACAAGAAAAGTATACAATTCCATAAACAACAAACCAATAGTAACATATTCCCACTGCTCCTCCCGCCACACAATGGCCAAGCTGAAGGGGAATTAAGATTGGGGACAAAATAATTTCAGCTCGGACAGAGTGAGCGGTAGGACAAGGTTGTCTCGACTGAGGGGAGGAGGGTGGGCGCATATATTTCCCAACTCCTTGGGTTCTGCCTTTTCTGCTTTCCAACGTAGAATGATCGAAAATTGCTTTTCTCGTCTCCTTTTAACTATTTTGGTGGTATCACGTGGTTTCCCTTATTAACAGCTATTCGAGTCCCTAAAACTAACCCTTTATTTGGCATAATGCGGCGGTTCTCCCAGTGGGAATAGTAACATATTCCCACTGCTCCTCCCGCCACACAATGGCCAAGCTGAAGGGGAATTAAGATTGGGGACAAAATAATTTCGCACACACCGATAAAGGGCTTTTGTACACATATTCTACCTCACAATAGAATAAATACACGCCTAGCTCTCCCCAATACTCAGAACATAATAATTTATAATATAACTATAATACAAAATGCCTTAGCGTTATGGGAACGTTAGCGAGAATTGTACCATGTTGTTGCGAGTACGGAATTGAGAGCCTAGGCGAGAGGCTGGGGGAAGTAGCCGACATCGACGGTGATGCTGCATCACTGAGAAGAGTAGCTGTTTTGGTACTGTGCATGACTTGGCGGGTTTATGTATAGTATTGCGCTGTAGATAAACTCTTCCAACTCACATGTTGTGCAACTTCAGTATCAGAGGCGCCTAAAAGCGACAAAGTGATGGAACAGCCTGAACGAAAACTGTGCATAGTTTCGCCGTCAGAGATCTGTAAGGCGTTGAGGTGTCGGTGAAGGCGGTTTCCCATCGCGGAACCGAGGAAGGCGTCTCCAGTAATGTGTCCTTTACTGTTGGAAGTACGAAACAAACAACCGTCGCGCAAGTTGACTCCCATGGCCTCTGAGAGGTGTACGTGTAGGAAGAGGTTCTTTACTGGGCAAACCGTTGGGTCGGCACATGGACGCACTGCAAAAGTATGGACATCGTTTCCTCGGAGCGTTTTCCCAAACGTATGTCTAAATAAGAGGGCTTCAGAATCGGGTAATGAAAGTACTTCCTTGGTTTTTACACGGCCAAGATCAGAGGCCCGGTCGCCGGAATAAAAATCTAACGAAAAGAAGGCGAGATCCCGTGCGAATAAATATCGAGATGTAGGAGTCATATCCCGAGTTAAAGCTTGCTGTCGTAAGTGTGTGCAAAGTACCTTAAACTTATCGAAGAAGAAGGGCACAGCCTGCCTGGGGGTAACGCTGGCTTTTGCCTGTTCTTGGTGAAGAGAAACCCGAGAAAAGGAACAACTAACCGTGGGATAAGAATAGATTTCGTGAGTGAAATAAAATATCCCAGTTCAATAAGGACATAACACACAACAAATGCGGCTGCTTCGGCTAAAACCAAATTCGAGGGTGTGGGGCGCGTTTCCAAAGTGCGTGGAAGACGCAGCTGGCCTGCGTGTCTATCATCAATATATTGGGAACATGGGACATTCATGGAGCGGATATAGCTAGTAGCCGCAAGTCCAATGGTATGGTAGAGATAGGCGCTCGCCTTCCAACCAAATGGAATTGTACGAAAACAGAAATACCATCCTGCCCATTGAAAACCGAAATACGTGGTGCTACGACTCGTGAGGAGGATATGGTCATACCCACTTTTGTCATCCATGACTGTTTGAAAGTGCCCAGGTTCAACGTAACGAGGTAAATCGGTTAATGAATCTAACATAAAAGGGAGGTCCTTAATCCACAAATTGAGGAAACGTTCATCATGGCATAACCGGGTTTTCGAAGGTTCGATTGTTAATGGTAAGACTAAATGTGGCGGGTCCACTTTACCAACTTGTCCTACAACCGTTAAGGAGCCATTACAAACTCGTTCAAGAACAGTTTTCCTAATGAAATCTTCGAACCCCCGACAAGAATTATTGTTAGGAAAGTTTGCGGCCGGGGGAAGACAGAATCATAGTGCTTCTTGTTAAAAGTACCCTTGAAAGGACGCCAAAACGAGTAAATGTCGACGCCTGTTGTGACGTAGGAAAGTATCTCGGCGCGTTTTGTATAGTACTGAAGAATACGACTCCAATAAGGGACGTGCCTGTGAATCTCCCCCGCAATAAAGTTATCAGGGTTACGAAAGGAGAGCCAATCAGGCGTTGGCTGGACCCGCCCGGAGGCTACCCAGTCTAATGAAGGGAGCGGGCCCATAGGTACTTTTTTGTCAGATGTAGAGGAACACCACTCAAGCTGTCGTACAGTGTCTAACGCTTGTCGTAAGTCGGCGTCAAAATTGAGATCCCTGCCCTGCGGAATAAATAAACAAAAGACAACGTTGTAGTTGCTAATTACCACCTTTAATTAAGTACATGGCATATATATCGTATTCACAGTATCGTGCAACATATTTATCAGTTTGTACGAGTGATTCAATTATAAATCCATCGTCCATTACGTCTTGAAAAGGGTGGTTGTTCATCTTCTTCTGGGTAGGTGGCAATTCCGAGCAAAGTGCCCTGTACGCCGACAGTTGAAGCAACGTAACAGTGGTCGGTTGTATGGTTGCGGGCGAAAATCACCAAAGTGGGACGGAAGTTGCGGAGCTGTGGGGCGGCATGGTCTGGGAGCGTCGACGGGCGAAGAAGCCTTGAGCGACTTTTCTATGACTTTGGCTATCTCAATTTCTTGCTTATCACCGACTAACTTTAAGAGGAGGGCCTGAAACTGCATGAACGTGGTGCTGCAACGGACGAGTCTGTTTATAGATGGAGTTATACCGATGGGCGTTGTTATCCCCAGTCTCCCTGGCAACGTCAACCAGGTTTTCCAGCGCCGCTACGGCCGCGAAAGACTCAAAGATATACCGGCGGGTTTGGTAAGTTCATGCCTTAGTTGTGTGACTGCCATCGCTACTGTGCTGGTATTGGTCTTAGTCAATAGAAGCTCAACCTGCGCTTGAAGGGCGGCGAGTGTAGTGTTATACTTTTTTTTTTTACCAGGGAATGGAACCCTCGAGTGTCTGACTGAGAACTCCGTCGTACACAGAGTATAAGGCGTTCTTTTAGAATTGCCCCTCTCAAATCAGGATACAAGAGAGGTAGCAAACCCCATGAAAACAGGCACGACGCGAGAACGGGGCTTATCATAAGAATAAATAATGAAAAATCATTATTTCGTCTCATACACTAAACTTTGTCATATTTACAGAGACTAAATTTTTGTGCGTGACCCAGAGACTACATGTTAAATCTCGTTTTCTACATCTTCCATCTCACACAGAGACTAACTTTCCCATCTCACACAGAGACTAAATTTTCCATCCCACACAGAGGCTTAATTTTCCATCTCACACAGAAACTAAAGTTTTCTCCTCACACAGAGACTAAAATTTTCCCGCCTCACACAGAGACTACATTTTCCGCCTCACCCAGAGACTACATTTTCCGCCTCACGTAGAGACTACATTTTCCGCCTCACACAGAGACTAAAGTTTCCGCCCCACACAGAGACTACATTTTCCGCCTCACACAGATAATAAATTTTCCGCCTTACACAGAGAATAAAATTTTCCGCCTCATACGGAGAATAAATTTTCTGCCTCACACCAAGGCTAAATGTGCCAAAATATATAAAGAGGAAAGAGAACAGAGTACGGACGGCACAAACAGAGTTTGACAGTGTAATGATAATAGCTGGCATAACATAGGGGGCAATGCCTTAGTACGTTTCCAAAATAGGATTTCTATGTATTAGAACTAGGATAGAACGCTTCTATTGACGATTGTATCGCAAATAAAGTGTGGTACCAGGGGCGGATCTAGAATTTTTTTTACCTTAGTCAAAGCATTCCTAGGGGGGTCCGGGGGCATGCCCCCCCGGAAAATTTTTGAAATTTGGACCTCTGAAATGGCATTTCCTGCATTCGTGACGGTACTTTGAAGAAAGATTTAAAAGTTTTAAATCGTGTTTTCAATAGCGCATTTTATCAAACCTGGAAGGCATCAAATAAATTTAGGGATAAAGTGGACGTTTTATTATACAAATACATTTAAAATTATTGAAAATAACGGGGGGAAATCCAATAAATCGAATCTTAGGTAGCTGCTACGCGTATGCACCCCCAACGGAAATCCTGAATAACATATCAGAACGTACACATATTAAAAGACATTCGTGCACAAGATCAAAGAATCATGTTACCAAAATCATTAAGCACTTTAGATATTTTGAATGATATTCCAAGCTACTGAGGTTAGAATCTGGTCGTGTGAGAAACATCAAGAGGTACACGAGGCAACCAAACAAAACTTTTATGTGCAATATTTACGCAGAACTTTCACTACCAGACATCACATGGTTCAATTTAAATAAATCACATTCGCGCTATCAAATTTACTAACCCATACAGTCATTCAGCCAAAATATAGAATACTATTACAAACGACGCGTCTATATTTAGGACTATTATTATAATATACGCATCTGACAATCACAAAGGATTTGTTACCGCGATTACGCGATAGGTTCTTAACCGTTTGAGTCTGACTGCCAAGACTCTTTGAATCCTTTGAAGAGTAATACGGTAATACCTTCTGGCAAGAGCCAGTGTGGATAATAATTTTAACGTTAAAACTTACCTACCGATCGGGACAATTGAAATAGAATCATCACTGCTGTTTAATTGAAGCGAATACTACATGACATTCGTAGAAGCCATGATACGAACTCCGTCTCAAACATAAGCTTGAAGTCGAGTCAGAACAGCTGAGACTGCTCATGCTGCAAGTTAGTCAAACCGTCCTGTATCAGCCAATCAAAAGCCAAGTGCGTCAAGAAACTTTACTTCCGACGTACTTGCCTGCACTTCCGACTAACTTGCAGTGTTTTTAACCAATCAGCGCTCGTTATTTCGACGTAGTCGGCCATTTTTACGTACTCAAATTATCCATATTTGTAAAGATTTACACCTCTATCCCTAGTCCGAGCGTACAAGTATGCTCTAGTGGCCTGGTATATAAGTAGGTTGACCGAGTAGCCCACAGTAAACACGGCGGACTGGGACGTAGAGTTTTTTTTGCAGATTGCGCTCGCATTCGGCGATTCGCTGCTCGATATCGGTTTTAAAATAAAATTTCAAAAATCTGGAAAATAATAAATGTAGTCTAGTTTTTTTTTTAAATTGAATTAATTAGTCGACTATTTTTTTGAATTAATTAGTCAATTTTTTTTATGTTAGTCGCTTGACGTGTTTGACGTACCCTAAATCCGCCCCTGGTACAGTACCGTACTGTACAGACATATTGAAACAGCGAAGCAACAGGGTTATTTTGGCTCAAATAGTATGCACTATAAGCCATATAACACGAAAATTTTATATGAAACAAATTTTGAGGTTCGAACTCGTATATGACAATGTTATGAGTTAGACGTTACGCATGCTACCCACAATTATTTGGATACTACCCACAATTGTATTAAAACAATGGTGTGCACACTCGGGTATACCCCAATTACGTCACACCCCACTAATTATGACAGACACATCCATGGTGGTGATTAGACTTTCTAATTCTGTGACTGCATATTGCTGAGTTTCGTGATTCGTGGCATTGTTTTCGAAAGCGTCGATTGCTATCACTATATTCCAGATAAAGGAGTTTATAGTCACGGCCTAGGCGTGATACGCATACGATATTTAATACTGTTAAACATGTGAGACCATAAATATGTTGCCGTACGGGCCTAAGTTGCACCAAATATAAAAAACCCAAAACACTTTGGGTATATTAACGCTATTCACAATACGACATAAACAACACGCGAAAAACTAACGCTTGTGAAGAACCCAAACTAACCTGAGACATTGGTAGAGGATTTACTTCCCTCTGCTGCTGAGGGAGAACTAGCTCGACTTCAGCTACTTCTGGCTGGCGTTCTTGTGCTGGTTCGTTGGGGATCGGGTTAGGATGAGCTTCGTCAAATGCCTGTAATACGGCGCCAACATTGATGTCCTGAGGATTATCCATGGCATGTATAGCTTAGGGAGCTTTTTACTGCTCAGTCGCGACACCAGTGTGTGAGATTGATTTTTCCAACTCCTCGGGTTCTGCCTTTTCTGCTTTCCAACGTAGAATGATCGAGAATTGCTTTTCTCGTCTCCTTTTAACTATTTTGGTGGTATCACGTGGTTTCCCTTATTAACAGCTATTCGAGTCCCTAAAACTAACCCTTTATTTGGCATAATGCGGCGGTTCTCCCAGTGGGAATAGTGATTAATTTGTACTCTTAAAACTGATAGGCTCAGATCACCCGCTGAATTCTCCATTTTAGGCGGCCAAAATACACCACAATGCCCGATAAAATTATTATAATAGCGAGTTCTCTTAGCTTTTCTTCGTTTGTAATATGCCTTCCAAGCTTGTCCATCCAGCGATTTGCTGTTCGGAAGTACGGCATTTTACGAAGATGATCTTAAAGATAATTGATTTCAACTCCTCGAGTCCTTTCTGTTCGACCTCACAGGGTCGATTTAACGTTTTCTTTTACCTCAAGATAAGTTCACTTCAAATATTTAGCTCATACTTTTATTTTCCCAAATGTGCTTTACGACATATTCATTTCAGAGCTTTTCTTGCGAACACGACTTGATCGAATTACTTTGTTTTCAATGAGAACAGCAATTAACCTTCCTCTTTGACGAAGGATGGCAAAAAATCGAGCCGTTCGCATTACTTTCAAAGCTTTAAGGCAATTTATTTTTATTCATCTGTTTCCTGAATCAAAATTATCTTTGGGAAAAATGGGTAACACGTTCATAAATCACTCCAATTAATAGTGCCATACTAATTTTGTGCTTGATATTACCAATATCGTGCTTAGTTGGGGTTTTTTCTCGAGCTTAGTTTTTTTTTCTCGCGCTTAGTTTTTTTTTCTCGCGCTAAGTTTTTTTTCTCGCGCTTAGCTTTTTTTCTCGCGCTTAGTTTTCTTTCTCGCGCTTAGTTTTCCACCGACTTTTTCGACAGCTGAATATCATGTCGCAGGTTCAATATTCGTGCACGGGCAAAAACATGGCGAAAGCGGCCCACATTATTCGACGGAACGGAACGGAACTTGTCGTCGCATTATTTTACGGAACGGAACGGAATGCTGCTAATATGTTTGCAATATTGATAAGTCGAATTTGATGCTGTAACGATCAGGAATCTGTTGGGATTTTTTAAGTTCAGTTGAATTTCCAAGAGATAACTCTGTTTATCCTTTTGTTTGACAAATATAATGTAATTGTAGTACTAGTATGGTTACGAATTAGTATACATGCCCCCCGGTTTGATAACTTTTCTAGATAGCAAATTCGCTCTACTAATGACATGCAACTATACAATGGAGATCTTATTCACAATTTGTTATTTTCAAAAGAGTCGCTAAAAAGATTATATTTTTTGGGTTACCAAAAATGACCATAAAACGCCATCTATTATGCACCTATCAATGTTAAGCCCCAGGGGGGGCAAGCCACGGATGATATTGACCTTTTTGGGGGGAGAGAATCGTCAAATTCCCCTGCAGTAGAATAGCCTTGTTGGTCAACATAACCCTCCCTGGGAAACATCCAGTGCTAAAATATAACTATTAAGTCAAAAATCCCGTCCCTTGAGCTTGTCAAGTAAGCCAAATTTCCCTGTCTCAGGATATGTCGATCAGTCAATATCGTGTGCACTCCGACAAAGAAAGTGTCGTTCCGTTCCGTTCGTAAAATAATGCGACGACAAGTTCCGTTCCATGGAATAATGTGGACCGCGAAACCGAAGCAATCTTAAACCACTCGCCACTGGAATAAACATGGGCGATTCTATTGAAAAGGTAACAACTTGAATATTGGTTTTGTAATTATGTTGCTCGTAATCGGAGATACATTTAAATGTTACGCAATGTAACCTCTCTATCTACCTATACTCTACAACAAGGGAATGTCGAACGTGAAGATATCATTGAACGTTACTTTCATTGATTTGGGAATGAATTGCGAAGATATCTTAATGCTGATTGGATTAATATACTTGAGTATGCGTCAAGTAAAGATAATACTAAGGTCTCGTGGTCTTGGGAGAAGAATAAATCGTAGCGATATTTAAGAGGTTTGTCGATGCTCGGAAATGGAATTGCGTGGTAGTGGAAGTAGTATTGGGTATAGACAAATGACCCAAAGACTTTCACACGCCTATGGCCTTTGTGTTGACAAAGATACCATTAGAAATCTTTTAAAAATTCTGGATCCAATTGTATGAATGAGCCAGCAAGTAATAGCTCCATATGAAAACTATTTAAACGATTTAGTTACCTTTTCAATAGAATCGTCCATGTCTACTCCAGTGGTGAGTGTCGACTGCCGAGTGGTTTAAGATTGCTTCGGTTTCACCATGTTTTTGCCCGTCACGAATATTGAGCTTGTGACATGATATTCAGCGGTCGAAAAAGTCAGGAAAAAACTAAGCGCGAGAAGAAGAAAAAACTAAGCACGAGAAAAAAACTAAGCACAAGAAAAAAAAAATAAGCAGGAGAAAAAAGACTAAGCACGAGAAAAAAAAATAAGCGCGAGAAAAAAAAATAAGCGCGAGAAAAAAAACTAAGCACGAGAAAGAAAACTAAGCGCGAGAAAAAAACTAAGCGGAGAAAAAAGAAACTAAGCGCGAGAAGAAAATAAATTAAGCGCGAGAAAAAAGAA
The DNA here is from genome assembly GCA_035771165.1 of Paragorgia papillata. Lineage (NCBI taxonomy): Eukaryota > Metazoa > Cnidaria > Anthozoa > Scleralcyonacea > Coralliidae > Paragorgia > Paragorgia papillata. Next base: position 5,625,956 of record JAWNZC010000337.1, read on the forward strand.
ACTAAGCGCGAGAAAGAAAAAAAATATGATCCTAATAGTATGTGGGGAGTTTGGAAAGAATTATTTTTAGAGGTTTTGAACTCACATGCTCCCCTTCAACATAAAAAAGATTAAAACTTCTAAAGTTCCGTTGTTTTGCAAAAATTATTAAAGAGATGATAATCACAAGAAATAGATTAAACCAAAAAGCAATTATTACAAAACAAGAAGTTGATTGGCAAAATTATAAGCAAGCAAGAAATAAAATAAATATTGAAATAAGAAATGGAAAACAGGAGTATTACTACAGGAGGATTTCTGGTCAAAAATCTAACCCCAAGCAGGCTAGCTTGGAAAACAGTAAATAGCTTACTTGATAGAAAAACTAAACCGACAACTGTAAATGAGTTAAATATAAATGACAGAAATATGACAGATTCGATCCTGATGAAATTGCAGACGGGTTAATAAATATTTTTCAAATATTGGACCCGATTTGGCACAATCTATTGGTACGTCAGATTGAAATTTTAAAAATTACATTAAAAAGGCTAACACGGTATTTTCCGGTTTTAGGACAATTGACCCTAGCAAGCTCCGTCAACTTTTAAACGGTTTATCTAACTCCAACGCCACTGGTATTGACAAAATTCCAATCAAGATTCTTAAAATTGCCTCAACATCTCGAGTTAATTGACTTATATTTTTAATCAATCAATTATTCTAAGCTCTTTTCCTAACGATTGGAAAATAGCTAGAATAACGCCTCTGATCTCTACAAAAGTGGCTTACGAAATCTGCCAGGAAACTTCAAACCAATCTCCGTTCTACCAGTAATAAGTAAAATTATGGAACGAATCCTGTATGAACAACTTCATGAATACTTGACAAAAAATTATTTACTTTCAAAAAACCAATTTGGTTTTCGACGGTTGCATTCAACTGACAACTGCGACGGCACTCTTATTAGAACAAACAGCTGGTATGTAAACATGGATAGGAAAATGTTTAATTTAGTTGTGTTTATTGATTTAAAAAAAGCTTCTGACACCGTTGATCACCAAATACTATATCTGGATGCCGATATCTGGATGCGCATGCGTTCGCATGCCTTGTTCCAGTTTGTCCTGATAAATCTGCAACGGGTTGTTTGCAGACTTGTTACAAGTTGTTCTGACAAGCCGGAACAATATTGTCGTTATCAGACCTGTAACAACTTGCTGCAAGCTTGTTGTGAACAGATCGTAACAATATTGCCGTCATCAGGCCTGTAACAACTTGTGAACAAGCTGTAACAAGTCTGCAGTTGACAAGTTGTAACAAGCTTGATGAAACACGCGTTATTCTCGCGTTGTTCGTGCACTGATTCTATCTGAATTATTAGATTTCTTAAGTATAGAAATAACGAAATTATCACACCCTGTGATACTTTCGTGATTTCTATACTTAAGGAAACTAATTCAGATAGAATGTAGACAAGTCAAATATAATTTACACAACTGCAAATATCTATCAAAGCAATTTTATTTTACAGAAGACAATTCAATACATTGCAAAAATTCGGTCCACCGATGACGATGACGCGAGTTCACTCACTCATTTGAATGTTTTAGTACGTTCATTTAACTGAATAAACTCAGCACTAAAGGTATAAGTAACAGATGATAAGATAAATTAATGTTTTAAATTAATGTCAGTTTCATTCGTGGTTGGCGCTCTGACTAAAAAGGGTGATGATCACCCTTTTTAGTTGACAGTTCTTTACGTTGAGTGCTGGACCAGCGGACCAGTTCAGTCCCTTTTAAACATTACGCACTTGCATGGATACTTGAAAATAAATTAAAAATATAAATGAACTGCCACTCACGACACATTTGATCTTGAAATGTTGCCAACGACTGTTATCATTCCTCAAAACTGAAATGCAAATCCACTGAGAACATCTTGTAAACGGTGAACGTATGATGATTTAACACGAACCAGAGTCATATTTCAGTCAGTAGTTTGTTTTCGTAATCTCATTCTCATTGGCTGGTGATTATATTTTCTCGCATATGATTGCCTCTCTGAGCATAAGATGATGCAAGCTCATTACTTCCTGTTTTTAGCTTCGAATTTTATTTACAAGCTGTTCGAAAGAAACACTTTGAAACGCAAAGATTTTTCGGACAAACAAAACTTGGCCCAGAAACATTAATTTGGAAATACAAACAGGGTCTGTAACAGATCAGTCACACAAGCAGTTTTGTATTCGAATTCGAAAGTCGTTTTTGCCGTGAAGTGCCGTGGCCGTGGAGGAAACAGTTTTAGGCTTAAAGATATTTTGAGCTAAGTTCTGTTTTTTTTGTTATAAACCCCCAAATGTGCCTGTTCTGAACTTGAACCTAAGATTGAAGTGATAAATATGTGCATTATGATCGTATTAACGTTCCTATAGCTGTGATAAGTCGATACCTTTCAAAATTTTGCAAAGTGAATTAGTGATGTCTCGACATGCCTGACCGCTATGGTTGTGAAACCGATGTTGTGCCGTCTTTCTCCTGAACATTTATAGTTTGAATAAATAGCAAAAACTCGCTTAGCTGCAATTGTTCTTCATTATTGTTTATTTTTTTCTTTGTTTCAAACACTTTTCCGTTCACGAAAAACGTTTTGAAGTTTTACCCACACAAAGACGTAAGATATAAAATACTAAATAAACGTTGTCTCTCTCTGCTTCAAGTGAACCGCTATCTAATATGTTGTTCATTTCTGTAACGGTAGTCCCATGCAGTATTGATTTATTAGGAAAACTGGCGTGTTATACTTATAACAGCTTCGGGGAACTGAGCAATTAAATTATATAGCTGTTTAGCGGCTTTAGCCTGTTATAAATTGCGGTTTACACGTAATAAAATAATACCACAACGACCAAACGTGATGAAGCAACCATAAACTAAATAAATTTGTCGGCGCCAGAAAAGCTAAAAAGCACACAGCAAAACGTCCATAAATTGTAAGGATTTTATTTGAGGTTCTCTGCAGACTTGTTCCAATTTGTTGTGACAATCAAAACATGGGTTGTTAATAACAAGTCCGTCGCAAGTTGTTGTCAACTTGGTGCAAGCTTGGCAATAACATCTTGCGACAAGCCTGTTGGAATAAGTTGGAACAACCTTGTTCGCTTCATCAGATCTAGACTTGCTACAAGTTGTTCTATCAGACCTGATATTCCATGTTCTCAACAGGTCTGTTACAACTTGTCCCAACAACTTGTTACTTCTCTGCGGCCAACACGTTGTAACAGATCTGTTGTAACAAGTCTGTTAGAGTATGAATGATGAAATCAATAGGCTTGTTGCAACTTGTCAACAGCTTGTAACCAGTTAACTCGATGTACGTTAAAATGTGATACCTGGAACGCTAACGTCCAGTCATTTGGTTGGCAAAAAGTGAAGCAAAAAGTTCCAGGCCCTTGCGCGGTTTGCAGGTAGGATTCAGTCTCCCACAAAATGTTTTTTACACGGTCACCGGTTTTGAGCGAACTGCGAAGACTCGAAAAGGTTTGAAAAATTATTTATTGAATCATTTTATCACGCTTTGCTAAACGTGCATTTTAAATTTTGATTGGTTGTGCTATGCTGCCGAACTAATTATGCATGCAGTGATTGTCTATTTGTTGCTATAGTAAAAGTCATTGTCTTTACAAAACGTGCACGAAGTTTGTCAGTGAAGAAATTAAATCAAATTTTCGTTAACCACATATATATTAGAGTTTCGTCACTCCGAAGAGGATACAAAAAATCAACACAAACTTAGTATAGAATATGCCGTTTAGGTTAGTACCAGTTTCATCAGTGTCGTTTTGTTTAAAAAACAACAACTAGCCATGAGTAAACGTGAAAAATAAACAATCTAGTTGTCAGTTATTTCTTAAAATATCATAATACCGTTTAACACATTCGAACAAAGAATTAAAGGAGCAGAAATAAGAAAATGACATTGGATATCAAGTATCAATACGTCTTCAAACTCGTACAAGAACAGCTTTCTCACTCTTGTTCTCACCTTTTCAGCTGGCTGTTTTCATCATAGCCATGCAGCAAAAGGACGTCTGTTTTCTCAGCCTATTTTCATCCCGAGCTTAATTTACTGTATAATTTCGGACTGCTATACAGTAAATAAAACAACAACAGCACTGCACAACAATGGAAACCATTAAATGCACGTTTAGTTTGACAAAATAATTTGATAAATCATTTTTTCAAACCTTTTCGAGCCTTCGCAGTTCGCTCAAGACGGGCGGCCGTGTAAAAAACATTTTGTGGGATACTGAATTCTACCTGCAAACCGCGCAGGGGCATGAAACTTTTTGCCTCACTTTTTGGTTCTTCGTTAGCGTTCCAGGTATCAGATTTTAACTTACATCGAGTTCACTGCTTGTAACAAGCCCGAAAATCCTGCAAGTTGTAATAAGTCTGTGAGATTTCTGGCTGTGTAAATCGAGTTCTTTCATCCAGTTCTTTCATTCTTTCGTCCAGTTAAGTGCGGGATTCCACAAGGGTCTATTTTATGGCTTTTGTTGTTCTTGCTCTATATAAACGACCTGCCAGAATGTTTAATTAAAACCAATTCACGAGTATTTGCAGATGATACAAATTTAACTGCAACTGGTAGAACGTGAAATGAGCAACTTGGACTTTGAAATCCCGGTAAGTCCTCCGTCTCGTATTTGAACTATTACTTGAAATAGCTATGAATGCTGACCGTGAAAACCTTAGAAAATGGCCACAAGCTAGCTAAACTGAATTTATGTTGATTGTCATGACCGGGGACAGGGGGGGGGAGGCTACAGCCTTTTCTAAAATTTGATATTTGTCGGAAATTTTGTGGTTGTTGATGAAATTTGCTTTGCGACTCTTTAAAGTCCGGGAAACACGTGCGAATTTTTAAAAAAGAAATTACGCGACACTGCTAATACCTTCATTCTTTTCATACAAAAAATGTCATTATATCAAACATGTTTTATCAAGAACGGAATACTTTGCAATTCTAATTATCATCAGTCGCTTAGTTTGACGCGATTTTCAAGCGTCTGTTACAAAGTGCAGTTACATAGACATGTCTTTCCAACGAGTCGTATTTGCAATGAACCAACTTGTATACAAATTTCATGCGCAAATTTTGTCATTGGATAGCAAGTCTCTGCAGGCCTCCGCGATTGCCCTCCAAATATCTGAGTTCACGGTCGATCGTTGAAATAGCTTGGTCGGTGTAGGTCATCCAACGATAATCTTCATTAGAGACTTCACAAAGCTTTTTCATGGTCGCCCATTGATTACCATCCACCTCCTCCGTCTCCTTGACACATGACGCTAGCTCCTCCTAGAAACGAGATCAATTAATCTGCTCAAAAGTTAGAACTGAATGTCTTCAAAATCAACTTACATTTGTTCAAACAGTTGTGCCATGATTCTCTTCACCACGTTTCTTCAACCAGTTCACAAGCACGTTACGAAATAAACGACCGTAAGCATTGCACGTTTGTTTCTTTAGAATAACTTCTTTATTCATTTGAATCATTGTCTGACGACAATCATACTTGCCAAACCGGTTTCTCTATTCAAAAACGTATTTCCGGTCCACATGCGCGCACAGGGGCTCACGCGGACAGCCCCAGAAACTAAAATCTAGTGGTCAGATCGACCTCCTACAAAATGTCGAGTCTGCGGTTCTATACCTGCATCATATCTACTAACGCCTATTTATGTAACTGTTGCGATGACGTGAGGTTTTGGCATGTCGTAAAAATATGCATAAAATCCGCTGTAACTTCAAAATTACCATGCTGATCCATTTAATTTTTTGCATCATATGTCAAGTGAACTGCATGATTGCTGTCAATTTTAATCAAAATCTTTGTTGTGATCTTTTTTAAAGTGTCACTGAGACGAAATTTTTACCCCTACTTTTTTCTCTATGAGCCTAAAGTACATGTATCGAAGACTTACCAAACGTAGTTTCATGCTGATATTCGGAAAAGTAAAGCAGATATGGACGAAAGAAATACGCAAATTCGCGGCCGCCATTAAAATGGACGTGTTTATTTGAGACTGGATCTAGGATGTCTGTGACTTCAGAGTCTCAACCCAACAAAACACCTTGTGTGATAGTAAACAAGCGTGGCTTGGAAGAATCGCTCATTAAAATTAAATTATTCCATCATGCCATCATCACGCTTTGTTGTACAAGATTGCAGCAATCAATCTGATATTAAAGCAGGAATATCCTTGCATAAGAGTCCAATTGACCAAATTGCGAAGAGAGTTTGGATTAAATTTGTCCAAACGAACCAATTTTAAAGTGTCACTGAGACGAAATTTTCACCTCTCATTTTTATTTCATCATTGTGAAGTATACCCACCTACAACCTACTGTACGAAGTTTTAACTCGAAATTCAAAAAAGAGGCGCTGTTATTGCGAGTATAGAAATCTTAAATTTGACGTGATAGCCTTAATGCTGTATACAAGACGTTGTCAGTGAATGAAAAATAGAATATACTATCAACGCACACATGCAGTTATACAGGATTCTAGTAATGAATGAGCAGCATATAAGCCCAATTGACAAATCATACGAGCAAACTGGGTTACACGCAATTTAAACCAGATGATTCATAGTTTGTTTCAATCAATTTTCCATGAAGATTTTTAGAGCGACCTAATTACTACAAACAAGAGTTTTTCAGCGTGGTAATGTGCCTATTATTTGAAAGACTAACAAAACTTTGGAGGCAGAGCAGTCTCGAGCTCCAAGGACGTGAACCGCTGGAAAATAAGCGAATATTTCTTGTCCCTTGTTCTTATATACCATACCATGGTAATCATAGTTCCACTATACTTTTACTTAAGATTATAAAATATATCATGTAAGTCTAAAGCAAACGACAACGAAGGTTGCATTTGATGTATTGTATTTGTATATATAAAATACATGTATATACTAGCAACTCATTTAGTATTTTAAAACTTAAAGAAAATGCTATTAGATGTTACAAAATAAATAGCATAACTAACTCAATAAATATACAGTCTGATTTGCAAAGCAGCAAAGCGTAAATACTAATCTAAATATTTTAGGGTATCAAATGTATCAGGCATCAAATACAAGCTAGAGCCACATTACATATACATACATATTTTTATACACATTCATACCAACATAAAGATAGTGCCTCTAGCCGACTAATACTGTCTTTCTCAAGAAGAAACCACGACGTCAGAATTGAAATGTTGCTATATTGAAAATGTATTGTACTTTTCTTCGGCAATATCTTGTTCGTATTGCGCGATTATCAATCTCGTCAGCCGAAGCAATACAATCATCGTCCTGGCAAATTCCGAAACCAGATTCGTCCAAATGGGCTACCATATACTCCAAAGATATAACGGATGATTCCGTTTCAATCCATAGCCAGAAGAACAACTAAATGATGATGAATTCGACATTTTTGTTGTCAAATTATATGCGCTCTCGTTGTTTCTTCCTTAGTCACGCTAGTTTGGGTTGAGACTATGACGTCAAACACTTCTCAGGTATCAACAATATTCACGGTGAAGCAAATTTTAATGGCGGACACAATTTTCAGCATTTCAAACGTTTATAACTTTAAACCTATTTGTTTATATCGGTGTAAATTTTGTACACGGGGTATTTATATCTCCATAAAGTTCGTCGAAGTTAAATTTTCGCAGAACTTTGTGGTCGATTTTTCGCGTCAGTGACACTTTAAAACCAAAAATTTTGTCAAGAAATTTCTACATCACTGCATGCACTTTATATTAAAAAATTTTTAATTAAAACTATCACGATTTATGAAGCTTAACGTAATTTAGGCAAGGTAAAAAAGGAGTCAAGGCTAGTCAGCGGTCACCGATAACGTGTGGGGGTGCACGGTCTGAGCTTGACTGGTTTTGCGCGCTATCTATTTAGTAGATACTTCGGGATTTCCCGATTTGCGCTGTGTTTTGTAAGATGAAACTAATTGTTATGCAAATTACATATAAAGACTGACTGAATCAATATTTATGGTAATATAGACGAAACCCCGCTATCAATTTAATTTTATAAGACAGCACATAAAACAACGCACGCGTCAACGCCATGTCGCTGTTCACATCTAAACAACCAGAGTTGTACGTGCAAAACAACAATCCAGGCAAAGGTTTAACTGAAGAAAATGATTTAGAGTGGAGACATAAGATTCACAGAGAATACCAACGAGATGGTCGACGTCAGCTCTCACAACTCACAGATGAGTTCACTTCACTGATCAGTATCAGTTAGTAGCGAACTACGTATCAAACCAATCTTAGAGTTAGGCCAGTCTATTCAGAGAAGTCTATCGGCAAATCTAGCATTAATAATAGTCGTGTTGCCATTAGGACTGCTAACAGTCGCCTTGCTTTATTTTGACCCGAAGACATCTGACTTATGTTTCGAATGGCAGCACCACAATAATAGTCAGATTCCTTTTGATGTCATGAGATGGAAGCTATAATTGGGCATGATATTCAAGCAATATTTCTCAATCTTTGGTTTCCAATCACAATGATGTTATTATTTGGTTGGAAAGAATTTAAGTCGAATCGCTTATCAACATTGTATATTGGCTTTGCCATGGGAACAGTGGTGATAATTTACAAAACATTTTTACTCGTTTTTGATGTTTTTGAAACACAGCTTTTCTTCAGGTACCCCGGGAATGTCTTGTTTCTTGTGGGAATCATCTGGAGCAGTATTCTTGTAGTACAGATTTAAAACTATAACAGCTCACTGTATAACTGGCTAGCTTTTATTTGTGTCTTAGTTGTCAACAAAACGTGGTCTATGTTGCTTAGGCTCATCCCGGGTTGGGAATGTTTTTCCGTCCGAGCAGAGCTCTCAAGACACGTGGTCGATAATTTTCTGCACGAAACAACATGCGAAAAACAACAAGGCTATGTTGAAAATCGTCGTCATAAAAGAAAATTTCGATTGTTTCAGATCGATGTCGTTGCCTTGTATTCTCGCCTATGTGTTCGTTCGAGTACTCGAGAAAACAAGGGAAGAACGTCGACATTTTTTAATCCATCTGAATGATCTGATCTTAGTTTTGTAGTCCTTTAGACAAACAATCAAATATTCGAACTTGTCACTAGAGCACTCTCAATTTTCTCCTCTCAATTTTCACTGTGCCAGTGCCAGTGTTATCGAGCAAAATGGCACAAGTATATCACAATGCTGCCGCGTCACGAATATTTCGTACTTGACGTACACCTGAGTTTTATAAAGGACGAGGCAACATTGTGATATATACTTTTGGCATTATGCAGTGTAATGCTTGTAAACGGTCACCCGACAATACGGGTTAATTGACATGCACGGCTAGTTGTGCTGTGTTAATGCTGGAGTCACGAATATTTCGTACTTGACGTAAGCCGGAGTTTTATAAAGAACGAGGCAACATTGTGATATACTTGCGTGGCATTATGCCGTGTAATGCTCTAGTCACGAATATTTCGTACTTGACGTAAGCCGGGGTTTTATAAAGAGCGAGGCATGCTTGCGTGGTATTATGCTGTGTAATGCTCGAGGCATGCTTGCGTGGCATTATGCTGTGTAATGCTCGAGTCACGAATATTTCGGCCTGACGTACGCCGGGGTTTTATAAAGAACGAGGCAACATTGTTTATTTATTTTATTTTAATAACTTTGCCATACACATTACAAACATAAATACAGACATTAAGACAATAGGCTGGGTAACCACAACAGCTAGTGCCAATTACTGCGGCCCCAAAACAAGTTCGATTTAACTGTTACTTTAAAAATACATAACGATATACAACATATATTAAATACATTAAATTTACTACGATATCTACTAAAAGCAAAACGATGGTGGGTTCATAAGGCTTCGAGCTGTGTTGCATTTTAAACATATGCTTAATGCTTTTCCATGTTCGTGGGTCGCCTACGTCATATGTGTTGTTAAGTATATACTTGCGTGGCATTATGCCGTGTAATGCTCTAGTCACGAATATTTCGTACTTGACGTACGCCGGGGTTTTATAAAGAACGAGGCAACATTGGGATATACTTGTGGCATGATGCTGTGTAATGCTCTAGTCACGAATATTCCGTACTTGACGTACGCCGGAGTTTTATAAAGAACGAGGCAACATTGTGATATACTAGTGGCATTATGCCGTGTAATGCTCGATTTCTACCATCTGTATCATGTGATATCGATCCGTGACCATCCGAATGCAGATGTCACGGTCCGTACGATCCGTACCATCTGAAACGTATATATTTACTAAGAGTCTACCATTTGTATCACGTGATGTCGGTCCGTGACTATCGGAATACAGATGGTACGGTACGTACGATCTGAAACGCCCTTTTACCGATCGTTACGATCCGTCATCCGATGCCTATGTTGGACATGTATGGAGGTGACATGTATGGTCTACTTAGGACTTAATGTATCGACGTGCATTTTCGTTGCACAGCTTGCCAGTTAATTAACGTTCATTCATCTACATGTACACGACAACACGATCGATTTGTCTTATCACTACTAGTGCATGCATAATAGATATATTATCAAACTATATATACTCGCCTTTTCAACATTTGCCATCGAACAATAAACAAGAACCGTGTCGCGTGCAAACAATTTTCATTCAGATTACACCAGTTTTTTAAAAAAAATTAATTTCGTCAAAATTTGGACGAGAAATTAAAAAAAATCTGACCAAAAGTTCTCCGTATAGAAAAAATGCTTGGTTGCGCTCTTTATCCTTATTTTATGCAAATTTCTTGCATAATTTTGGTACGAGTGCAATCAAGCATTTTATTCATACATGCATGTGTTGGTCTCGTGAGCTAGCCTGGTTAGCTGGCTCGTTTTCTTTTTAAACATTTCTAATATCCCGCTGGCGGAGGTATATGCAGTCTCTGACTGCCCTCTAGTTGTGTAGAGATCCCTCTACTGCATTACACAAAGACTCCTTGTTGTTTTTGCTTCGAAAATTTATTTCTGTGGAAATACTACACTAGTAAATTATTACAAGCTAATGTCGTTGTATTTAACAAATAGAAAATCGCTTGCGTGTTTTTGTACAGCGATAGAAACACGAATGAAGTGATTTCAACCGGAAAAAATACCTAGTGTTTCTATCATATTATAGAGTCACAAAAGCCACTTTCTATTTGTTTTATAAAATGACTAACCGTTTTACAGTGTAAAAAACCAAAGAGATGCTACCAAAATGACCGAGACACAGCTGACGAATGATGGCGTAATCAAATAAATACGCCAGTGATTACGTGAGATTTAACGAAACAGAGCATGCGTTGTACAATATAAAATGAAAATGACGTCAAACGTGTCTCTCTACTCTGAGTGAAAATGGCTCTCGTTCAATCAGAGCGTGCGTAGGTCACCTGTTATTTTATAAATACCTTCTATTAATATTTGTACATCAGATATAATTTCGTTGCAGAGACAGTATAAGAGCAAATTAGTTGTCTTTGTTAAAATTAATTCAATTTTTAGACAACTTAAAAAGTTTCGATTGTTAAATCAGGGTTTCCTGCTGTTCATTACGTCAGTCAATTAATTTGGCTTCAAGTCGTGTTGCACGTGCATGATGGCGCATTATATTTGCATTAAAACGAAACACGTATTGTATTCGAACTAACGGTGGAAGAAGCTATTAAGAATCCTGAAGCTCCAAGAAAGAATTTAGGAAGACGTATAAACTTAGTTTACTTGACGTTAAAGATCTTTTTCTTCCAGTTTTGTTTAACGGAGTTTTGCTTTTTAAACTAAGTTCTTGCCAAACTATTATTCGCAAAGTGAACCATACAATTATATAGTTTGTATAGTCGTATAGGTATACGTAGTAAACTTATTTTAGCAATAACGGCAGTTATATACATCATCGAATGTTAAACGGACTGGTAAGAAGCTAATGTATAGTCACTCGGGGTGCTTTTACCTCTTCAATTAATTTATCCTCATTTTTAACATAATTTTTCTCGAGTTTGCAAAATTGTTGAAAATTGGGATGTCAGGATCGGTGCAAATATGCTTAATTTACTCAAAAAATTTTAATCTAAAAGTTTATTCAAATTCCTATTATTATCACATTCATGCAGATAGCTATTTTAGCACTATCGAGGTACCAGGCGAAAGTCGTATATTCGTGTAGTAAAAATCATTGTTCAGCAAATAATTCTTTAGAAAGCCAAAATCAAATTAAGATTCGTGAATAAACATATTGAAAAATTTTTAATAAAGATTAATTAATGGCCAAGTGATGACAGAAACATTAGTTCTTTATTAATAAAATTTCTCATGATTATGTTCATTCACAACTTGAATTTTCTTCATAAATGATTAATGAATTGGATTCAATTAATTCAATTTTTAGACAACTTAAACAGTTTCGATTGTTGAATTATAAACAAGACGTTGTCAACGGTTTCCACGGTTAGGGTTAAATTCCTGCTGCTCATTACGTCAGTCAATAATTTGGCGTCAAGTCATGTTGTACGTGATGGCACATTAAATTTGCATTAAAACGAAACACGTATAAACGTGCAATCTAGATAGGCAAGTAATTTGTATTGCTCTCGAACTGAAGCTCCAAGAAAGAATTTTGGAAGACGTTTAAGATCTTTTTCTTCCATTTGTTTTATTTAAAGGAATTTTGCTTTTTAAACTAAGTTCTTGTCAAACTATTTTTCGCAAAGTGAACGCTATGGTCTATATAGTCGTATAGGAATACGTAGTAAACTGATTTCAGCAACGATAAATTAGTAATTTGAAAATAAATTAAATAAGTGCTCAGCAAATGACTTTAAGACAAGACATGACAACTTCAAAGATTATATGAAAATTTAATTGTTAACGTTTCGTTGCGTACAGCGCAACATCTTCAGAGCGTTTAATTAGTACATCATGGATTGTAAAAAGGACTGGTAAGAAGCTAATATATACTCACTGGGGTGCTTTTATCTCTAATTCAATTGATTTATCCTCATTTTTAACATAATTTTACTCAGTTTGTAAAATTGTTGAAAATTGTGATGTCAGGATCGGTGTAAATATGCTTAATTTACTCAGATTTTTTAATCAAAAAGTTTATTCAGATTCCTATTAATATCACATTCAGATAGCTATTTTAGCAGTATCGAGGTACCAGGCGAAAGTCGTATATTGTTGTGGTAAAAATCATTGTCCAGCAAATTATTTTTAAAAGAGCCAAAATAAAATTAAAGCCTGGTTTCCATATAGCCGTAAGAGCCAGCGGCATGGCTGCGGCAAGGGGCGATGGTCCAATCATATATAGACAGTGTTGAATTAGCCACCAATAAAAAGCTGTATGCGATTGGATCATTGCCCCTTGCCCCAGACATGCCGCCGACTCTTACGGCTATATGGAAACCAGGCTTTAGATTCGTGAATAAACATAATGAAATATTCAATAAAGATTAATTACTGACCAAGTGACGATAGAAACATTAGTTCTTGTTATATTATGTTCATTCACAACTTCAATTTTCTTCATAAATGATTAATGAATTGGATTCAATTAATTCAATATTTAGACAACTTAAACGGTTCCGATTGTTAAATCATAAACAAGAGGTTGTCCGGTTTCCGCGGTTAGGGTTAAATTCCTGCTGCTCATTAATATTACGTCAGTCAATAATTATTTGACGTCAAGTCATGTTGTACGTGATGGCACATTATATTTGCATTAAAACGAAACACATATAAACGCCATGCAATTTGGCTAGGCAAGTATTGTTCTCGAACTAACGGTGGAAGAAGCTAAGAATCCTGAAGCTCCAAGAAAGAATTTAGGAAGACGTAAGCTTGACGTTTAAGATCTTTTTCTTCCATTTGTTATGTCTAACAGAATTTTATTTTTTAAGCTAACTTCTTGCCAAACTATTATTCGCAAAATAAACCCTATATAGTTGTATAGGAATACGCAGTAAACTGATTTTAGCAACGGTTAATTAGTACATCATGGATTGTAAAAAGGACTGGTAAGAAGCTAATATATACTCACTGGGGGTGCTTTTATCTCTAATTCGATTGATTTATCCTCATCAGTATAAACATAATTTTACTCAGTTTGCAAAATTTTTGAAATTTTTATGTCAGTATATCGGTGTAAATATGCTTAATTTACTCAAAATATTATATATTATTATTATTATTATTATTATTATTATTATTATTATATTTATTTATTTATTTAAACTTATTTTCACACGGTGGCCTTTCAGTTTCCTGGTTTTCAAAGGGCCGTGTATTTACTAAATACAAGTATACATAACATGACAAATTCTTCTCTTTGTTATAATATTTGTTAGTTAAGTTTTTGCGGAAAGATTCGATTGAGAGATACTCGTATTTATCAACAATTTCGTTTGGTAAAGTGTTCCAAGACACGGCTCCGCGATATGAAAAGCTATGTTTTAAGAAGTTTGTTGTTGGTTTGTGTAAATATAATTTTCGATCATTGCTTCTCAATCTGTATACGTCGTTGTGCAACCTCGTACCCAGGGCATTTTGCCTCCACGTCGGGAGGTCGGCGAAAATGGCCCTGGCATCGGCTGGTCGATTCTATAATCTGATTGGCCGGTTTAAGAACCCGATTAATTCAGATAGAGTAAAATTTATTCAGGAAATTTGAATTGCAATGGGATCCACTCTGCAAAGTTTACTCAAAGAATGGAAACGATAGCTTTGGTTATAGTCAAGAACAACATTAGATGTATGTTTGTTCATGACATTTACATGTCTTCTGGATAATCGTGGGAGTATCATGATGAATAATGCTAGCCCAGTTGCTTTTCTGGTGAAGGCTTCACATGAGTGACTCGACAAAGCGTTGAATATTTCTATTTATTATTCATGCATACGTATTATACAAAGAGCAAAACACAAAAGCCGCATAAATTTTCTTGCCATAACACCCCAAAATTCTGGGTGTCACGTGACCAGCCGATGCCAGGGCCATTTTCGCCGACCTCCCGACGTGGAGGCAAAATGCCCTGGGTACGAGGTTGGTCGTTGTGGCTAGTAGCAAATAATTCTGATATGTAAGTTGGTGTCAAACCTCGTAGTGCCTTAAATGTCATTAATTGTTCTCGTTTTTGAAATGTGGTTTCAATTGGTTCCCAATTTAGGTTTTCAAATATCTCGGGTGATCTAATTTCGTAGCTTGAACCCGTTATTACACGAGCAGCTCTTTTTTGCAACTTTTGTAACTTATTAATATGTAATTTGTTGTTACCATCATGCCACACAGTCGAGCAATAAGTGAAGTGTGGCAAGACAAGTGAATTATACATTGTTACTAAGGCGTCTTGTGTCACAAAGTTTTTTGCTCTTCTTAAGAGAGCAATGTTTTTCGAATTTTTTTTACATTGTGCATCATTGTGTTCTTGCCACTTTAACTGCTCGTCAATGATTACCCCTAACACCTTTTTGTCTGGTACCCGTTTTATCGTTTGGTCGCCAATGACAATATGAGGATTGCCGGATATCATGTATTCTGTTTTTTCTTTATTCAAAGTTGTTTGTTGGCGGTAAGCCATTTATGAACGTTGTCGAGGTCAACATTAATTTTGCGTTCAATGTCTGCGGGTGATTTGCCCTGACATAATATGTTGGTATCATCCGCAAACATAGACGCTTGTGTTGTTTCTAGGCAATTAGGTAGATCATTTATGTAAATAAGAAAAAGCAGTGGACCAAGGTTTGAGCCTTGAGGAACACCACATTTAATGTTTTTAGCATTTGACTTTGAATGATTAATTTTGCATACTTGCTTTCTTTTGTGAAGATATGATTTGAACCATTGTAAAGCAACTTCCCTCTTACTCCGTAACGTTCTAGTTTAGAAATAAGAATCTTATGATCAACCGTATCGAAGGCTTTTTTAAGGTCTAAATAATTATTATTATTATTATTATTATTATTATTATTATTATTATTATTATTATTATTATTATTATTATTATTATTATTATTATTATTATTATTATATATGTTCATTCACAACTTGAATTTGTCTTCATAATTGATTAACGATTTGGATGAACTTGTTCATGGCTCTCATGACCTAACTCAATCTTATTTGCTGGGAATGATTTTTATCACAAGAATACACACACACTCTAGCTGGTTGTTCCATTTTATAGATATACATTCCTTTCACTTGCAATATATACACGTTTTTAATTTACAATTTTCATAGCATCATGTGGATAAAGTGCTGCGGTTGGTTAGGTTTTGGCATGTCATTGGTGCTCAATTCCATATTTACTAATGCCCATCCAATACTTGAAGGTAAGAAATATTTGCTGCCAAAAATTTAATGCTGCGTAGGTAGTGTTTCGTAGTCGGTGGCAAACCAAAAAGGTTGTGAGCTGCTAAGTTTTTTGAAACAACTGACGCTTCGTGGAAGTCCTATATCATGAAGAGTGAAATGTTAAGATAAACGTATGTAAATATAAGATAAACAGGGCTCATATATCATACGTAAACGCTGACGTCGTTTGAAAGTAGCTAATCAAAATAATGCACGGATGGTAATTGTTACAGTATAATATCACGGCCACCTCGGTTTTCATTATTCCCACAGGGACATTTAATTTTCTTTGTGTTTTCCTCATGAATTATTAATGAGATTTTTAAATATATTTACTCATGGGTGGGCTTTAGTGAATTTTTTAGCTGTATTTCCAAATTTTCGACTGAAACGTTGTCTGTTTAATACTTCTTTCTAGAATCCGATTCTACTGAATTGTTTTTATCTCGGACTCTATTATAAATGTAATTTTGAGCTGTTGACTTTTAATTCTGCCTTTGCAAAACATGTATGCATAGGGAAGCCATTTAAAGCTTGCTAAAAATAATCCCTTTTGAAACCTCCTAAAAACGTATTTTGTACCACCAGAATTTAATAATGAAATCTAAGTTTTGCTTTGATATGTTAAATCAGTTTAGTGATCTTATCCATAAATTATACTAGTGTAATTATCTTGAGGATTATCATTTGTTTTTATATCTGTTTGTTTTTATATTGGCTGTGTATCGGGAGTGCTTATTTTAATCAGGGTGGGTGGGTGGTGGGTGTTTCAAAAAAGCATTTAATAAAAGCGGGCGAGGGGTTGTTGCATTCATGTATTTCTAGTCACAACTCAATAATTTATTCACTTTGAAGTTGTTGACTCCGCCAAAAGCGTTCTTGTTTTGCTCTCCTTCTTCCTCGGAAACTGTAATATTACATTCGCCCTTGGGACTTTTACTAAACCTCCCTCGGCTTTCGGGTATACATTTAATCACTAATCAACCTCAATGCCAATTATATTACTTATAATTATTTGCGAGTCGTGAGGTCTTTCGACTAGCGAGGCACTCAATTAAGGGACTATTATTATACATTCATCAGTGGGGGTAACTGATTGCATAGTAAGGGACGTTCATATGAGGCCGGGCTAGCCCGTTTATCGAGCTGATTTTATGCCAACGAAAATCTTTCTCTGACTTAAAAAAAATTTAATCTACCCATGCAGTGTGCTACGTACAGGAAAACGAAGGCAATTTTGCTTTCTTGTGTCATTTTGCATTATTCAAATAGTCGTAATGATATTTTCGTGACCGTAAAACTCAGCCTGGTGGCCTGGCTAGCCCTTCTCATATGGACAGCCCCTTAGCGGCATGATGGGTCAACGAGTAATTGTTTGCTTATATACTTTAATAAAACGATTGCTATAAACCCACCCCCCTTGGTTCAATATTGAATTTTGACAATGTTGGTTTTGGCATGAATGAGTAAGAATTAATCAATATCAATGGTCACGAGTGTAATAACCCCTTATACTCAGGGGTTTACAGTACTCCTTTCTGGATTCAAATGTAACAATGCAACAATTGTAAAACACTATATCATTTTAGATGACGGTATTACTCCAGAGGCCAGGGAAACAGTGAAAGAAGTCTTTAAAAGGTCTATACAGACAATCCAGGTTACTACCGACATTCAAGATCCGTGGCCTTCCAAATACATCCCATACGACATTGATTGCAGTGTAGGTAAGTTGAAAAGTATCGACTGTTGATTATAGGAGCAGGAAAATCGGTGTTCTGAACCATTCTTGTCCGGCCCGAAAACCAGTCACAGCAGGTGGTCTTGGCAATTTGTGAATTAACATGGCATAATAACACAAAAATAATACCACAATATATCATTTGAATCGTTTTTACCTCTACTAATCAAATTTTGGATTTTCGGGTCTTGTCAGACGACCCATTTTGCAAATTATGCTAATTTATGCTAATTATTATTAAAAGTATTATTATAATCTAACAAAATGTTACATATTTAACCAGAAATGACTTTACCACCAAACTTTGGACAAGTAAAATGAAAAGCAGCATTTCACAAATTCAAATTGAAAAAATTAAAGCAGTATAATGAAACGCAAATATTATATTGATTTTTTAAGATTTTCCATTGTGACCCCCCATGGTGCACCCGCGCGCGATCATACTTCACAAGAAACTCGAGCGACAATTCAACGAGTAATTATGCCGCTTAATACCAAAAACAAACCGGAAGTCTATATATATATAGACCTTTTGACGTCAATTTCTTTTCAATTTTTCTTTTGAATACTTTTCAATTCCGTTTATTGTCGCCACTCTGCACTTATTAAAAGGGTCTATACCGATGGCTATTATCATCATATGGTTTGGCCTGGAAACTCGGTAAACTTCAAAGCGCCTACGACTAGCTGTAATTTGTACGTTATTAGTGTTTTCAGCTTGAGTTGGTAAAGTTTTTTCTGTATCTGTATACCCCGATACAGAATGGCCACTCATTCTGTAAATAGTACATATACATGCCTCTATATATACTGCTTGTTCTTTTAGAAAACTTATATTACGTCATGGCAAACATTAAACGGGCAATTGCAACGTTGGAATCAAAAACGTGCCTACGATTTATTAAAAGAAGACCAGAAGATGAGTCGTATATTCTTTTCAGAAGACTAGATGGGTAAGTTTTTAGCTTGTTTTAGTTCTATCTTTAAAAAAATATATAGAAAAATACGTTCTTTATTTTTCCAGTTGACTTGTAAATATTTAAAACGATAAATATCAGCTAAAATATGATTAATAGGAACAAATTGCTTTTTATTTTATGGAAAGAAAGTCAATATAGTCCTTGACATCTACATTATGCATCAGTGCATACACGACTTAAAGTGTATTGGTTTGGATGACCTAATTTGCTATTTCATTAGTTTGACGTACAAGGAATTTTACAGACATTTACATTAATTATTTTAAGTCAGTTTTGACGTATACAATCTCAAACTCATTAATAATTCATGAGATAATCAGCCAATTACAATAGTTCATTCAATCACCTGATTGAAGTTGGATATTCCAGTAAGACCTAAGATATTATAGATGAAAACCGGTGTTCAACTAATTCTTAAGATCTCAATTATCTTTGCAAAATAACAAGTTGCTGTATGAATAAATTTTATAAACACTCATGAGTAAAATCTCATGAGGGTTTATTTTAATTCATTTTCCAATTGAAATCGCTCGATTGAGATGCTATATCAACAAGTAATGGTGCAGGTCCAATGCCTGTAATTACGGGCAGATATGCAGTATATCAACAAGGAGTTTGAGTATTTCATCAGGGGAATCCAAACACTCGAAAAGAATAAAACCACTCGGCCTTCGGCCTCGTGCCTTCATCATGTTTTCTCGTGTTTGGATCCCCTGACGAAACACTCAAACTCGTTGTTGATATATTCCCTATCTGCCTGTAATCAGTACAGGCATTGCACCTGCACCATTACACCGCCGCAACCAGCACCAGGTCTTGAGCTTTACCGTACTTGAAATCAAACCAACAAAAAGTTTTTTGTCTTTCGATTCGCCTGGAGCTATTTGCACTCCTAGCTCGCAAATTAGGCCGGCGTGAACTGAATCTCAGGCTGGACGATCTACAGTATGAAAACGATCTACAGTAAAAATACTACAAGCGACCTAAAGCCAGTCCGGCCTGAGTTCGGGTCGGCCTCAGGTAAACACCCCATTTTTGTGTCAGAACCATGCATAATTTGGTATACGTATCCTTATTAATCCTTCTTTTTCCTAGATGCCATTCACATGTTGGTTACAAGAAAAAAAGAGTTAACAACATTTCCCTTGGTAAATATTGCGAAAGTGAAAGTATTGTTCTTCACGAGATAGGACATTCAATTGGATTTTTACATACGTATGCAGTAAATGTGCCCAATGGTAAGCACTAGCTGAATTTGAATTTTATTTGCTTTACGTGCGTATGTTCATGAATGACCCTGCTGTATATATACACAACCAAAAAGTCCAGCAATGTGTTTACACCGTTGCAATGGTCAGTTTATTGTTATACAATGCCTTGGTATTAAAGAATGCCACACGAAGCTTTATTCATTAACAATGGTGGCAAATTTATTTAGGAAATAAAAATACAGATTGTTCCGCATTGATGCATCTAACTTAGAATTGATTCAGTAAGTTTCAATCATTAAAACTCTGCTCATATTTTTATTAAATAGAGAATAATACATGGATGTGCGGAAATATGAAATTTTTTTCGAGTGTTGACCACCCTGATATCTCACGAGTGAGCGAAGCGAACGAGTGACATATCCTGTTCAACATGAAAGATAAATTTCATATTTCCAAGCATCCATGTGTTGTTCTGTTTATTATATAAAAAAATTGTCCTATTGCCTTGCAAAAATTGCATTAAACTATAATGCTGATTCAGCGATAATCGTCACATGTGCGATTATCATAAATAATCGCACATGTGAGATTATCACTTTTATTAGTGGCGGAAAAATCAATAAAACACTCTATTTTATATAATAAAAAGATTTAAAGTTATCACGTTATCATGGGCATTCGAGACAACTCTATCGTAACCATGCATCAACAGAAAATTTCACTCTTGGTTCTCCAAGGTAGTGCAAAGTCGCACTAGAGGAATTTTATATTGTGGTGAGACAGCTGAATAGAGTTTAGTAGTTCGATTGTATTTAATTGGGGCGACTTTTGTTTTGCTGAATTTTCAAATTCGCAAAAGTCGACTAAAGTTGAATTATATATATTTTTAACTTTATTGGTTTTAATTAGCGACCTCTTAGTATATACTAACGTAAACGACTGTTGACTACACACGTAAAAACGCGCAAGCGTTTCTGTTGTTACAGACCTGCAAACGAGTTATCACAGACTGTTCTGACTGGCTGTCACCGCCATGCATGCATGCATATACGCACTTGCTGTCACAGGTTGTTGACGAGTCTGTAACATGTTGTTAACAACTTCTAACATGGTTGACGACTCTAACAGACCTATGACAAGTTCTTCCAACAGCCTGTTACCATACTGCAGTTAACCTTACCGGCAACTTGTTAACAAGATCGCATGGTGCTAATAAGGTAGCAGTTTGTTGAATGAACAGCATTGGTACAACCTATTGCGAACACATCTTGCTAACAGGCTGTGAGATGTTTACGTGTATACTTTGGTGACTAATTGTTAAACTGTCCAAAAGCCGTTTAGAATGGATTCTATAACTGCATGCATGCCAAACATTCTCCTAACAAGAACATATATTTTTTGACAGATACCGTCATAGAACAGTCTGAAGTATTAGGTGGCGGTGGTATGCTAGATGTAAACAAGACAAACAAGGTGTACTGCAGTGGTAAGTTTTATAACATTATAAAACATACTGTATTTAAGAGTATAGAAAAGAGCAAACTAAGTGAAAAGGTGGTAAAATCCCGATAATAGTTTTTATAACTAAATACAGACGTTTCGAGCGGAGCCCTGCATCATCAGAGTGAAATGTGATGAATGAAATAAAACAGGGCTTAAAAATAATATCCAAAACTCCAAAAGAGTGACGTGAATAAAAAAAGCTAATCAAATGTGAGAGTGAGGTCTTCACGGTAAAATATCAAACCGAGATCTTGCTGTATTGACTTTATTGACCGAGCGATAGCGAGGTTAATACGTTCAAGGCAGAGGTTTGATATTTTACCGTAAAGGCCAAACGGTCAAGGTTATTAAGTAGTTTATTATATCGTACTTTTTATTATAAAATCAATCATGTATTTCTTGGTCCTCACTTCCTGTAACTTCGTCAAAACACCGGACTAGCGTTATTTTCTGTTGTTTCTTTCTCGTATTGTCATTTATTTCATTTATTTTCGTCGTTTTGCAGCAATAACATTCTTATTAGGATTTTTTGTTTGTTTCCAATCGTAGGGCATTAACAATTTTCATAATGCCCGCGGGCATTACGGAGAAATCTCGCCACGTCAGCAACCAATCACAGCGCGTGATTTTACTGGAAGTAATTCGTGCCATATAATAAACTGTAATTAATGGTACAAAGTATATTTGCTATTTTTCACAATCGATTGGCATGACCATGCAGAATGTGGGGGAGCTAGAGTCTAGAGAAAACTATAATAAGACTAAATATTTAAAAGGCTATCAGTAGGTTTAAAGCGGTATAATAATGGGAAAAAATGTGCGAGATTAAATAAAAGAAGAACGCTCGTTATAAGGCCATGGGAATGTGTAATACCTGCATATTAATTTAAGACAAGTTTTGTGAAAGCCATACACCGAATAATAGTAAAGCAATTACTGGTAACAATGCGTTGCGCTTTAGAAAGCATAGAGGAACTTGATATAAATCTGACTACCGATTCTCCGGTGTAGAAGTAATTCTTGATTGCTCTCATTATTCTTATTTTATGCAAACATTTTTGCGTAATTTTGGTGCGAGTGCAATCAAGCATTTTATTTATTCATACACATGTAAGTTCTGTCCCTTAGCCCATTAATTACTGTTCTGTTCTATAAACAATGGAACTATCAAGATTACTTTTTTTCTAATTCAGATAATGTTCAGTTAAAGTTTCTATAATATTAAGATAACAAGCGCCATCAAATTTTCTTACTCAGTTCTTCTACGTAGGAGCTTACAGTCTAATTTTAATTAAATTCTCACCCAATTTCTAAGCAATTTCAAATAAAATTTAATCAGTTGGTTCTGGGTACATAAAGATTGGTTTACATAATAATCGGGATATCTTGGTTAGCAGATAAACCAAACGACTAACAAATTAACAGACGAACAGATTTACAAATTAACAGACAAACAGATTTATGGACTAACAAATTAACAAACCAACAGACCAACAAACAACTTAGTTGGGCCAACCGATCCACAGATCGACTAACTGACAAACAAATCAACAGACCAACAGACCAACAAACCACAGACCAACAGACCAACAGACCAACAGTTCAACAAACCAACAGACCAATTGACAGACCAACAGACAAACAGACCAACAAACCAACAGACCAACAAATCAACAGATCAACAAACCAACAGACCAACAGTTCAATAAACCAACAGGTCAACAGGCCAACAGAGCAACAAACCAACAGAGCAACCGAGCAACCGAAGAACAGAACAACAGAACAACAGAACAACAGAACAGCAGAACAGCAGAACAGCAGAACAGCAGAACAGCAGAACAGCAGAACAGCAGAATAGCAGAACAGCAGAACAGCAGAACAACAGAACAGCAGAACAGCAGAACAGCAGAACAACAGTACAACAGAACAGCAGAGCAACAGAACAGCAGAACAGCAGAACAGCAGTACAACAGCAGAACAGCAGTACAACAGCAGAACACCGGAACAACAAAACAACAAACCAACAGACCAACAGTTCAACAAACCAACAGGTCAACAGACCAACAGACCAACAGACCAACAGACCAACAGACCAACAGACCAACAGGTCAACAGGCCAACAGAGCAACAAACCAACAGAGCAACCGAAGAACAGAACAACAGAACAGCAGAACAGCAGAACAACAGAACAACAGCAGAACAACAGCAGAACAACAGAACGGCAGAACAACAGACAAAAAGAACAACAGAACAACAGAACAGCAGAACAGCAGAACAGCAGAACAGCAGAACAGCAGAACAGCAGAACAGCAGAACAGCAGAACAACAGACAAACAGAACAACAGAACACTGAACACTGAACAACAGAACACTGAACAGAACAACAGAACAGCAGAACAGCAGAACAGCAGAACAGCAGAACAGCAGAACAGTAGAACAGCAGAACAACAGAACAGCCGAGCAACAGAACAGCAGAACAGCAGTACAACAGCAGAACAGCAGTACAACAGCAGAACAGCAGAACAACAAAACAACAAACCAACAGACCAACAGTTCAACAAACCAACAGACCAACAGACCAACAGACCAACAGACCAACAGACCAACAGACCAACAGACCAACAGACCAACAGACCAACAGGTCAACAGGTCAACAGGTCAACAGGCCAACAGAGCAACAAACCAACAGAGCAACCGAAGAACAGAACAACAGAACAGCAGAACAACGGACAAAAAGAACAACAGAACAGCAGAACAGCAGAACAACAGAACAACAGAACAACAGAACAACAGACCAACAGTTCAACAGTTCAACAAACCAACAGACCAACAGACCAACAGACCAACAGACCAACAGACCAACAGACCAACAGACCAACAGACCAACAGACCAACAGACCAACAGACCAACAGACCAACAGACCAACAGACCAACAGACCAACAGACCAACAGACCAAAAGACCAACTGATCAACAGACCAACAAACCAACAAACCAACAGACCAACAGACCAACAGACCAACAGACCAACAGACCAACAAACCAACAGACCAACAGACCAACAGGTCAACAGGCCAACAAACCAACAGAGCAACCGAAGAACAGAACAACAGAACAGCAGAACAACAGCAGAACAGCAGAACAACAGCAGAACAACAGCAGAACAACGGCAGAACAACAGAACAACAGCAGAACAACAGAACAACAGAACAGCAGAACAACTGAGCATCAGAACAACAGAATGACAACAGAACAGAAAACGAAACCAACAGGCCAACAAACCAACACAACAGACCAACGTTCACATGCATGTCAACAAACTAATGCCCAACAGATCCCCAATCCCCAGACAAACAGATCGACAGATCTCCAGACAAACAAATCAACAGATCCACAGACAAATTAAACAGATTAACAGATCCCCAGACCAACAAATCAACAGATCCCCAGAGAAACAGATCAACAGATCCACATGCAGGTCAACAGACTGATAGACCGACTAACAAATTAAGAGAGGTAAAAGCGCAACTTCTTGACAGAAGTAACAAACAAGTTATTATATCGGTATAAAAAAAAACTGACAGCTTAAAATACTGTAGTGTTCAAAAATGAAAGCACTATATAGTTACGACACTGCAAAAAAATGGTGAGGTTACTCTTTGGATATTTTTAAATAAACAAACGTTCTTTTTATCTTGTAGGTTGCGATGTCCGTACAACTGATGGTGACTGTTGTGTATTTCCATTCGTATATAAGGGAAAGTCGTATAATACCTGCACTAAAATTGACAAGGGAGATAAATTGTGGTGCTCTAAGACATTAGACTATGATTCTGATAAGGAATGGGGGAATTGCAAAGTCTCAAGTAATGAGTATTTCATGCACTTTCTTTAAACTGGTGTAATTATACAAATATATTATTATCCTATATTATGTATTATTATCCTATTATATATTAGTATATATAATAATATCACGGCCACCTCGGTTTTCATTGTTCCCACAGGGACATTTAATCTCTAAGTAACCAGATGCATAAAAGATTAGGTAAGAGTAGTTACTAATCATACCTAATCTTTATGTATTAGGTACGATTACAACAGAACAACAAAACATCAGAACAACAGACCAACAGACCAACAAACCAACACGACAGACCAGCGTTCACATGCATATCAACAAACTAACGGCCAACAGATCCCCACTCCCCAGGCAAACAGCTCAACAGATCCACAGACAAACAAATCAACAGGTCCACAGACAAACAGATCCACAGACAAACAGATCACAGATCCACAGACAAACAGATCACAGATTCACAGACCAACAGATTCACTGGCATGCATGCAACAGATTAACAGATGAACATGCCAGATCAACAGACTGATAGACCGACTAACAAACAGAGGTAAAAGCACAACTTCTTGACAAAAGTAACAAACGAGTTATTGTACCGTTAAAAAAATCTTACAGCTTAAAATACTGTAGTGGTCAAAAATGGAAGCACCATAGTTACGACACTGCTAAAAAATGGCGAGGTTACTCTTTGGATATTTTTAAATAAATAAATAAACAAACGTTCTTTTTGTTTTGTAGTTTGCGATGTCCGTACAACTGATGGTGACTGTTGTGTATTTCCATTCGTGTATAAGGGAAGGTCGTATAATACCTGCACTAAAATTGACAACGGAGATAAATTATGGTGCTCTAAGACATTCGACTATGATTCTGATAAGGAATGGGGGAATTGCGGAGTCTCAAGTAATGAGTATTTCATGCACTTTCATTAAATTGGTGTAATGATCAATATATTATTATCCTATTATCTATTATTATGCTATAGTATATAATAATATCACGGCCACCTCGCTTTTCATTGTTCCCACAGGGACATTTAATCTCCAAATAACCCGATGCATAAAGATTACTGTAAGATTAATAACTAATCATACCTAATCTTAATTATGTATTAGGTATATTAGTAACTAATAGGCATATAATAACTAACAAATACATGAAGTGAACACTTATCGAATTCCCAATAGTATTAATCACAACTCAATAATTTATTCACTTTGAAGTTGTTGGCTCCGCCAAAAGCGTTCTTGTTTTACTCTCCCTTCTTCCTCGGAAACCGTAATATTACAAAGTGATAACATGGCATTTCGGTTGATTAGTGATTAAATGTCCCTCAGCTTTCGAGTACATTGAATCACTAATCAACCTCAATGCCATGCTATTACTTATAATAACATTATTTTAATATATTATAACAAACATTTCAATCTATTTTACTCATTCCTGATTGACTAATGACATGATGGTTTTTCTTTCTATTTGGAAAAATACCTCAATTTTATATTTAGAAAATAATCAGTATTTTTTTTAGCTAAATACCCCATATTAAAAGCGTTCTTGTTGTAAACTACAGCTTTTCTGTGTTTATATAAAAAGACAAGTCATATCTCAATGATCGGCTAATTCACCAGACCTATACATGATTCCATTGTCTATGACCGCTCTATTCTATAAACAATGGAACTGTCAAATATATTAATTGTTATTCGTTAATTCACCTAAATGTTCAGTTAAAGATTTGCATGATATAAAAACAAGCGCAATCCTGACACATTTTTTCTCAATTCTCCTATACGAATAATCTACCAGTCAGATTCTTACAAAACGTTTATGCTAATTTTAACCAAGTTTATCCAAGATGTAGACTGGGTTGGTCCTGAATGTATGTTGGTTCTTCCACGAATTGACGTCGAGGCACGTTAGTTACTTAATTTCAGAACTTCGACAAAAATGAATGACTAATCTCTCCTTATAAGAATTAATGATCAAGAAACCATTACAATATAATCAATGATTGTCCTTTATGTTTATAGGCACGAGTTTCGATGACGAAGAACTAATTCTACAAAAGCCATTATTTGGTAAGTCAATATACCTTAAAAAATGTCTTTTAGTCCGTATATACAATCCAAAAAATCCGTACTGCTAAAAACCAATAAGGGAATTGACCGGTAAACATCTATCAATATCGTCACATCAGCATACTACTTCTTTCTCCTTCCTATATAACTCCTAGGCCTACTATATATATTATGTGTCCAAATTGCGCAAAACCGGTCATGCAATGTCCACTTTTTCTTTTAGGCTAGCTTGGTTATTTACGTAAAAAAATATTGAGTATTTCTTTAATTTATAAAAATGACTTTAAAAATGACTTCTTTAATAAAAAAATTCCGGAAATTCCTCAACTACAAATTACGTTTATCTTCATTCAAGGCAAGTTTGTGGAAACATTTTAATATTTATTTGCTTAGCTTTCGGCCTGTTGACGGCCTTCATCGGAGCAATTTATACAATACCCTGGTTGCGCGCTATGCGTGTTTTCATTGGTTGTTGGCCATGATCTGTTAGAGGACAGACACATGGACACGTCAGAATACGTCAGCTGACTTGCTTTTTTCCTTCTTCATGCCCAAATCTGGCAAGAGTTTCGATAAAAACCTTTTGAATTTTTGTATTGTATAAAACAAATAGATTCTATTTTTCGTTGTTTGTTCAGTTATAGATGCACAGAAGACGTAACAACGTGGTAAGACTGACATCAGTGACCTCGTGCAGGGGCACTTTTTTGTTCTTACCACGTTTTGATGTCATCTGTGCATCTATATCTGAACAACGGCAAAATGGAATCTATTTATTAAATAATAACGAGCTGTTGGTTCACGTCATTTATAAAAGCAACTGATCAAGTAAATCACGTATAGGAATACAAGGGCGTATCACGTTAGTTCTAATTAATAATTAATTATAAAAACAAAAACAAAATTAAATTGTTGTCCGAATAGAGCACATCACATGTTGTTTAATGGCTGTCCCTCCTGAAAGATGTTTCGTAATCTCAATAGATTCCCTCACTCTTAATTCGCGTGAAGTATTGCTGGCTAAGAGTTCCCATTTGTCACGGTGGTCATACTCCCAACCGTGTTTGGTAACCGCAGATTTGGGCTTTTATGCAACACGTCTTGTGCTCTTTCAGGCGAGTTGAGAGATCCCTTCCCGTTTCCCCCGATGTATATATACCAAGCCACACTCGCAAGGAATGCTATACACCCCGGGCTTAAATAAGCTATCCACCTCATCTTTTATGTGTGAAAAGTACCTTGAACAATTTGTGTTGACTAATCCGAAATACCTTCATACCTGCACGATTTATAGAATCCGCTCCATCTTGCTTGGTGTGGGATGCTGGCCCGATGTACGGAAGACAAACTAAAGGTGGTTCTTCCTGCATGGGTATTCGGTTCCGAATGTACCGAAGGTGTCATATAGAAGATAGAATCGTTTACTAATTTGAACATTTTATTTTCTAACATGTTGGCACACAATCTTGTGAGCATGCAAAATAGCCGGCTAGCGTGCTGAAACTTGTTTTGTCTTTGTTTGCCGAATAAAACAGAAACATTTGGACAAAAAAATCAATATCGAAAACAGTGAAAACTGAAAAGATCGTATTTCAAACACATATATAGAAGTATAGAAAGCAGCCGTCAGTGCACATGTGCTGCGAGTTAAGATTTGTGAAACTTATTTACTTTTTATTGAGGTTTTCACCTGCAGCTATTTTATGACACATTCACATTTAAGCAGTGTGAGCAATGTGATAAGTGGTTATCGCACTTTTTTACTGATTAGTGTAAACTTCTGATCAATATTATAAATAATTATTAACTGCGCCGAAATCTATATATATATTTAAGAAATAGAAAACATTTTCCGTGTTTCCATAGAGTTATAGAAACACGAGTGGAAGTTTGGGAGAACGAGAAATTGTAGTGGGAACACGAGCCCGCAGGGCGAGTGTTTCCACGCTATTTCGAGTTCTCCCAAACTTCCACAAGTGTTTCTATAACTCTATGGGAACACGGAAAAAATGTTTTCTATTTCCTTTATAAAATAACCTGTCGAAAATAGGTATAGAACGTAAAAATAATCACTGCATCAAAGCATAAATTCTCCTTACTCTTCACAATGGCGTATAATGGCGTATCCTACACCGTAATGATGGCGTATTGAATGGCGTGGACCTTGCCGTGTTTCCATAAAGTTATAATAACACGGCTTTCAACCAATCGCCGCGCTTGTTTTCAAAATGTTATTTTATAAATATATATAGAATGCGCATTCACCACCATGGCCGAATATACATATTATATCTGCAATGTGGCTTGTTTGGTTCAGCTATAGTCAAACTGCTAAGGCATTTAGATTCTATAAGGGATTCGGCAAAGTATTGGAGAGCATTTTTTACGGCAGCTGGTTTCTGTGCCCTCAATTAAACATTTGACTTATTATTGAGGAGAATAGACCTTTCGGCACGAAGTGAATGGTATTTTTTATTTCTTAGACGATGGTACTTTGAAGACTAGTACGACTGGAAAACGCACCACAGAAAGAGAAGATATCAGTTTTCCAACTAAGCAATATAGAGGTGAGTGCTGATTTCAAGTCAGCGTTATATGCATGTTGTATAGCAAAGTAAATCTGATTACAATATTTATTTAATTTTATTTTAATACCATGGAATTACAAGACAATTTATTTGCACCGTTTGCAAATGACACATGTTTAGGTGTGTCATTTTGTGCATGTAACGCTTAATTTTAGGTGAGGTAATTCGGGCAACATTTTTCTTGTTTCGTTGCGTTGCCAGTTGAAAAGCATTGTTGCACGTATTACACACCTAAAACATTGTCACGCAACAATGATTTTAGTTGCAAGTCGAAAAAAAATGTTGAAAAAATAGACGCCAGTTCTACTTGCTGCAACTTGCTGTTTCAACTTGCAACAACGAAATTTTGTTGCGTGACAATGTTTGAGGTGGGTGGTAATACGTACAACAACGCTTTTCAACTCGCAACGCAACAATGTTGCAGCAATTTGTTTTCTCGTATTACTTCACCTAAAATAAATAGACACTTTAATAATTATATATATATATATATCCGCAAATCATCAATCCGCAACTGAATGAATCTCCATAAATATGACTTTATTAGACTGAACTTGTATACGAAGTTTCTATATATAGAGAAGAGGATTTAATTTATCAATAGACACCAATATTTTTTGTAAGCATATTTTATAATCTACAACCGTATTTATTTGTTTTATTTCAGGAAGAATGTGTCGAAATAAGTATTCATACTGGTGCGTTCGTTACGCCGAACAAGGAAAGTGTGAAGGATTCGACCCTTATGATCGCGCGATAAATGACGTATGTGGTTTAGCTTGTAACGCTACACACTTTTGTGATATGGAACCTATTAAACCTATTGGTAAGTAAAATAATAAATTTAATTTAGCTTTTATATGAAAACTTGGGACCTTACTTAAATAAAATGTTTTTACTTTTATAAATTAATAGATAATTACTCGGGCTACTGTGGTAGCGTTCGGCTCCGTTTCTGTTGTTTTGTTCCCCACACAAAATTGCGCAATGCTTCCCGTCAGCCTTTTCGAAACTATGAGGCATTTACTGTAGCCATTGTAGCCACAGGGAGCCCAACTCTGACGCATGTGATGGTCCTTCCTCTTTCTTTGTTTTATTATATTGAGCTTCTGACTGAAAACCGAGGCCGCTTAACAGTTGTGTAAGCTGGTTAACAGTTGGTAATATATGCATATATATATGCAAATTGCAGCGCGCGGTAATTTGAAACTCGAAACAGCTGTTGGACTTCTGTGCCACGTGAATGGCGCGTGACGCTCACTGAAATCTGCGTTCTTTGTCGTAGTAATTTGAGCTCGAACAAATTGACGTTGGCGGAACACCCGCGGTGTGATACGAACTGCGTGTTTAGTCGTCTCAGCTTTCAGTGAGCGTCACGCGCCATTCACGTGGCACAGAAGCCCAACAGCTGTTTCGAGTTTCAAATTACCGCGCGCTGCAATTTGCATATATATATATATATATATATATATATATATATATCCTTGTTGACCTGGCTGAGTTTTACTTAACAGTTGGTAGCGGCCTCGGTTTTCAGTCAGAAGCTCAATATAATAAAACAAAAAAAGAGGAAGGACCATCACAGGCGTCAGAGTTGGGCTCCCTGTGTTGTAGCATGATCGAATTTGCGAGTTCTTTCTTTGAATGAATGAATGAATGAATGAATGAATGAATGAATGAATGAATGAATGAATGAATGAATGAATGAATGAATGAATGAATGAATGAATGAATGAATGAATGAATGAATGAATGAATGAATGAATGAATGAATGGATGGATGGATGGATGGATGGATGGATGGGATGGGATGGGATGGGATGGGATGGGATGGGATGGGATGGGATGGATGAATGAATGAATGAATTTATTTGAGGAAGCTTCATCACCCTTCATCACGCAATAAATGTTGCATGCTTTACATTGGTGAAACTGGCAGACGTTTTAATTATCTGACAGATTTGATGAACATCTATTCTTCGTTACGTAAGGAACAATCATTATGATGTTGACAAGCCTGTCGCCCAACTTTTTAATAGTGTCAACCACTGTATTTCAGACATGAAAGCTTGTGCCATCTCAGTCATTTCTGGTGGTAATGACAGCCCCAAAAGACAGATGAAAAGCGTCTCATTTTCAAAATTAGAACCATTCGTTCTCACGTACTCAACAAACGTTTTTCTCTTATTTAACCCTCTGAAGCCGTTGTTTTTGTCTAGCATGGGCGGACATAAACAGTGTTTTTTTAACTCTCGCTTATTATTATTACTTACACCCCTTCCTTGTTTGGCTGCATGATCGCCGATAATTTTGATCTAATTGGCTAACTTTTTGTCACATGATTATCTCTCTCATATAAGTTTGCTAGTTGTTTACACTCTTTATTAGTTGTTTCTCTCTGACGAACGCAGTAAACTACTTCAGTGATTTCACTCAAAGTTATCTGACGAGCTCTGATATGTTTATTTTTATTTAAAGTGCCTATAAACTCAAATACGATATTACTGATATGGATTCTATGTAACGTGAATAGTTGAATGCCAAAATATTTTCTGACTTGAACTTCTATTTGTTGTTATATTGACGTTTGTATTTCCAGTTAATGAGGATGACGTCATTGTAGGCATTTGTCTGTGTGTTTTTCTTTTCTTATGATAAACCGCTTTGAAAAAAATGATAAAATACAGAATATGCTAAAGTGTTTTTTTTATTTAACATTATTTATTAACATGTGAATTGGGTAATATTTCTGCTGTAAAGGAACACTGCTTATGCAAATTATAAAATAGTGAAATAAAAGTAGCGTGCTGCGTATAGGCAGTGTAGAAACAACAATCGAAATATAGTAAGGTTAGATATACTGCCGAAACAGAAAATGTAGGAGTCTAACGTTTCGAGCGAAGGCCCTTCGTCAGAGAGAACGTCAACTCTCTGACGAAGGGCCTTCGCGCGAAACGTTAGATTCCTACGTTCTCTGTTTCGGCACAGTGGCGGATCCAGGGGGGTTATGGGGGTTGCAAACCCCCCCTAGCCTATAATATATGGTATATTATATTATATATAAT
Organism: Paragorgia papillata; assembly: GCA_035771165.1. Lineage (NCBI taxonomy): Eukaryota > Metazoa > Cnidaria > Anthozoa > Scleralcyonacea > Coralliidae > Paragorgia > Paragorgia papillata. The sequence goes on from JAWNZC010000337.1 coordinate 5,659,392, forward strand.
ATATAAATTGTGTTTAGTGTATAATATAGCGTATAAAAATCACTATTTCTGATCCTAATATTGTCCCCAAAATGCAGGAAATAGCATTTCAGGGTATCAGAAATCCAAAAAAATCCGGGGGGGGTATACCCCCGGCATTCAACTATGCACATTAAAAAGAATCCGTATCCAGCAATATCATATTTGGGTTTATAAGCACCCTAAACACTTTAACCTATCTTTAATAATGTTTACAGCCATGATACTCACTTAACGCTCTTTAATCATATTTTCCAGGTGATTGTACATCTCCACTTGGCATTGGCTGGCCTGCCACGTTACCGGACAGCAATTTCTTTACTACGTCTTCTTCGTCGACAGGTATAGGAACAGTTATACTGATCATGTTCTCGCGCGATAGTCGCATAAAAAATCGACATTAGAGAACTATGTACAAACTTATAACCTAGTTTCTAGGCCTTCCTCGGTTAACGCGTTTCGGAAGTGACCCGAACGAACCCGCGGCAGAAGGTTTAGCAAAATTCGTAAGCACAGTTTCACTTTACAGCTTAGCTTGGTTGTTTATTTGAGGAAGTGTTGTGATACTATGATGTCCTAAGTGTTTTCATACCACATTTGCTATTCTCCTCTGCATAAAATAATACAAGCTTGCTCACCTCGGATCGACGAAGTTTCCCTAGCCTAGCTTTCTTATCACTAGCTTTTTTCTGCAACAGTCAAAAGTTGGAAGTTAAACAGTTATTTTTTCATTTCGAGCTCCAATTGGAATACATTCCATAATTTCCCTCTTTCAAATGCTAAGATGAGATCTTTGGTAATATCTTCGCAGACGCTCCTTATGCTTTTATACGATCACTCAGTATTGTTTACGGTAGATGTACCTTGTTTCTGCTTTGTATTTGTTGGTGTTTGTATCTTCCCGGGTCGAGTTTCAACTATATAGTTCGGCGAGTTCCATTCACGGTCATTACTCTACTATCTAAATTAAGGAAAGGCTGGGCTTAGCGACAAACTTGCTCCCAACCGTGGTAGGCACAGTGCACTTTTCACACAGATGAAACATTTGGCAAAATTTTCAAATTTCACTTGTAGTGTAAATCCTTAATTGTACTCCCTATCATATGATTACCTATACATACATATATATATATATATATACATACATTAAGTTTTTAATATCGCTATGCCTTGATTGGCAGTAAGCCGGGGTTTTCTATTTTTGCCCTGCATGTTGAAAGTCTTAAGTATTTTGTTCCAGTAAAAAGTGCTTCTCTGCTGCCTAGCTTTCTAAACAGTAACAGTGGTAACTTATAAAAATAAGATTTATCCACTATTTTAAAGTTTGTATTTATTTTGTTTTGTATGGTCGAAAAAGCTTACTATGGACGTCTCTATCGTAGAACAGGTGCATGGTGTGCACCTGGTAACCCAGAGGACGATTATTTACAAGTGGATCTGGGACAAATGAGAACTATTAATGCAGTCGCAACTCAAGGTGTGTAAATAATAAGTAGTATCAATAATAATTAGTTAGAGACTGTCATGTTCAAGTATATGTAAATAAATAAATAAATAAATAAATACTGAATGTATAAATAAATAAATAAATAAATAAATAAATAAATAAATAAATAAATAAATAAATAAATAAATAAATAAATAAATAAAACAAAATAAATAAAACAAAATAAATAAATAAAACAAAACAAAACAAATAAATAAAAAATTAAATAGTTAAATAAGTAAATAAATAACTGAATAAATAACTGAATAAATAACTAAATAAATAACTAAATAAATAACTAACTAAATAAATAACTAAATAACTAACTAAATAATTAAATAAATAAATAAATAGAGCGTTTGAGTTTTCAAGAATCCATGCAAAAGTTCATGAGTTTTCAATTTGGCGAGTTTGAGTGTTTGATATAATTGTCGAATATCCTAATTGAGCATCTGAAGAATACTCTCATCGCGTTATTAACCATGCTTTCTATAATTATAGTTTTTATGCCTACACTATTTAAGTTTTCTTGAAACTGATGTACTGAAAAAATAACAATAGGCAAATGCATGTGGTGCTTTGAGCAGTGATATCATAAAAAATAATCATGTTGGTTGGTTGTCGTTATTTGTAAACAAATGAAATGGTAATATTTTTATAGGTCGCGGCTTCAGCTATGAGCATGTTCAGACGTATTCTTTGTCATTCAGCGACGATCATACAAGCTGGAGAGAATATCAAGTAAATGGAATTAAAAAGGTTGGTAGAACAGTTATTATGTGTTAGAGAAAATATTATTTTAGCAAAAAAAGAGACAAGCTAGTAAATTAATTATATCGGACATTAAAATAACTACAAAACAAAAAGAAAAGAAAACAGAGAGACATTTGAATTGAAACTAACACTAAAACACACCAAGCTCGCAAACGTACCACACGCACCATATGTATAAACGTACAACTTATCATGTAACTTAACAACATCTCATATGCATATACGCTACCACTTATAAGAACATATGACTATGAATTTGCAACCGAGCCTCAGTGGCTCAATGCTTAGAGCGTCTAACCACGGGTCATTAGAAGGTTGCAGGTTCGAACCTTCGTCTGGGGTCTCAGAAATTATCTTTTCTGTGTAATTGAGTTGGACGAACGTCCACCGAACGGATACATTACACCATACGTACAACTTATCATGTCAAAAAACTAATATTATATTCATGTCAACTGCATGTTAAACGAAAATAATTGTTAAGTGTATATTACTTGTTTATTTTGACTCCTAATATCTTAACATGGTTTGGTTCGCATTTCACTTCATGAAACATTGGAATACGCATTTTTTTTTGTTAAATTAGAGTTAAATCAGCACAGTCTTAACTTCGATAACTTAATTTGAATAACACCTGCTGCGGCTTTAATTGACACAAGTAGTTTGATTGTTTTCTATAATTGGGTTAGTGTGGGAGCTTAGATTGTGATTGTTCGCCCCGCGTTTGTTTGGTCTGTACTAGTGAAATATCGGACTTCCGTTTTCTGCACGGAACCTCGCCCGCGGTCCGTACTAAAAACGTCGGTCCGATATTTTACTATAAATACAGACCTTATACGTTTGGTCAATAAGTAGTAAATACATTACTTTGTTTTAGATTTTTGATGGGAACTGTGATTATATTACTCCAGTGCTTAATATTCTCGAGCAATCTGTGAGTGCTCGATACATTCGTTTTCATCCAATAACGTACCTCGGAGAAAAGAAGTGCATGAGAGTTGAAGTTTATGGATGTTGATTCGTTGACTGGAGTCATCGTCTTTAATACGCATAAAAATGAACTAATTTTTGTTCTTCTTGATAGATTTTAGATATTTAGATGTTTTAGATTAATATTTTGTTTGTTTTAAAAATACTCTTGGAATTTTGTCATATACAATCAATCGACATCGCCAAATAAACGTTTTAGTCAATTAAAGATGTTCTAGATTACTTTTCTCTGGACTCCCAAACCGACCCGCATGTAAAGGTGAAGTAATACGAGCAACAAATTCATTTCTGCAACATTGTTGCGTTGCAAGTTGAAAAGCGTTGTTGCACGTATTACCACCCACTGCAAACATTGTCGCGCAACAATGATTTTGTCGCAAGTTGAAACAGCATGTTGCAGCAAGTGGAACTGGAGTTTCAACACATTTTTTCAACTTATAACAAAATCATTGTTGCGTGACAATTTTAAGGTGGGTGGTAGTACGTGCAACAACGCTACTCAACGTGCAACGCAACAAAGTCGCGTTGAAAGTTGAAGAAAAATGTTGCTCGTATTACCGGTAAGTGGACGGTACATACGGCCAGATTGGCACCCTCCTGCCGATTTTGAATTGATTTTCATCAGTAAATATTCCCTATTTTCATTGTTTGTTTGTTTGTTTGTTTGTTTGCAATTGTTTGTTTGTTTGTTTTTTGCTTGTTTGTTTGTTTGTTAATTTCATGCTGGAAATAAAAAGAAAAGAAAATTAAAGCGGCGTTTAAATAGAGGCGAGCCAGGCGGGTATACCCGAGCTAGCCCGCTTTGGTGAGATGTATAAGCTCGCCTATATATAGCCGGGCTGGCTTGCTTGTTGTGCTATTTGCGTAATTTATCAGTTCTGGCAAAACACCAACCTCGTTCCCGGGCCCTTTTTGAAATGGTAGGCGGGAAAAGGCCTTGGCATCGGCTGGTGGACTCAGCATTTTCATAGGTTGATTTATTTTCTTAAACATTTCTAGTGAAACATAGTTTTGTCCAGGGGGGGCCAAGTTGTGTTTTCTATGAAGTTTTATAATCTTCAGAATTCTGCAAAATCTCACTCCAAAATGCAGGAAATGGCATATCAGAGACTCTAGATTTCAAGATTTGTTTGCTGTAATATTATATATTGCTACGTAAGTTATTTTAAAACAAAAAATGTGATCATTTATCAAATATAGTAATGTCTTTTTTCCTTTTTTTTCTTTTTTTTTTTGGGGGGGGGGGGGGGGGGGGGGGAGGGCGCCAAAGGTAATCTGGCCACCCCAGCCTAAAACTTGCAACCACGCCACTGGACCAATGCCACCGCCATTACAATGAGCTTCTCCCACGGGACTGTTTCACTCAGAATGATTTTGCATACTAAACTAAATTGGTAATTTATTACACACAGGGTCTATTCCCGCCCTCCCAATTTCAAAAAGGCCCTGGGAACGAGGTTGGCAAGACACAAAATCTCATTGTTTTAACTTTGAACTTTGAAATATTACCAATAGACAGGAAATTGACTTCTCACAAGTGTTAATACAGAATTTTAGATTTTTTAAAAATACTTAACGCATAACATCGCGAGATATATTTCAAACACAAACTATTGAAAAATGCTACTTGGGGTAGAAATTTCTAGTTTCTAGCTAAATGGAAAATATTTTTAAAATTTGGTAAACGTCTTCCATTTGATTCATTGCGTGAAAGTGTACTTGTAATTAATAAATATATAAAATCAGTAATATTATTGACTTCGAAAGCATCATAATCTTACCATTATGAAGCTTGTGAAACGTTTGCAGCTTTCTAGCCAAAACAGACAAATTTCAGGAACTTCACATTTGAATTTATAGCTTTTATTTAACCCTTTCAACGCTATCGGCCTCCCAGGCAGGGACGCATAAAATCGCCTGGTGTAGGCCAGAGTATAAAAAAAAATATTAAAGCCTCAGCGGTCAGAGTAGGTTTTGGTATAACCTTAGTGGCCTAACGACTAGAATGGTTTGCCGTTAATAATATAGCCAGAGTGAAATACTAAAAAACAGAATAAAAGTGGATTTTAGCGTTCAACAATACATTCACGCAATGAATCAAATGACAGACGTTTCCCCATTATTTTTAAAAATATTTTCCGTTTAGCTAAAAACTAGAAATTTCATTAAATATTCAACGTATTATTTATGCATACGTCATTATTTCTCAGGCTCCTTTAGGACCCCCCAACCCTAGCTTTTATCCAACCCCCAAACTCTAACTGTGACTCAACCCCCCGTGTAATACGTCATAACCGATAGCTCTCCGACTGATTCCCGAAGTTACGTCATTATCAAAAGGCACTCGACTTATATCCTTACAAATAATAGTAATTACCTTTTCATTTATACACTTTACCCAACTGTCAGTCAACACTTGTGGGACAAGTAGGTGTACAGAGCATGCGTACAGTAAACTTTAACAAAATTAGACGTTCTTGGCAAGGAATTAAAGAGAAATTGATAGACACAATATACGTTTTTTATCTGAAACCTTGTTTGGAGGAATATAGAAAGTTTTGAACAGCGTAAGTGTCTGAATTGGCAGAGATAACGTATATATAGACTTGAATTAATAGTATATCATGAATATTGTATTAGGTGTAGGACCTAAATATTCAAACAGAGTAAATCATCCTAGTAGAATCATTACTAACTAAACCCTCGTTTATAAGCGAGGAAATCGTAGGAAGATAGAATGAGGAATCACTTCGAGAAGTCATGAAAAGACCGATTTTAAATGAAGACACGGCATGTTGACCACAACGTATTCAAATCGTTGTCACCAATTTAATATCGTACGATTCACTAAAATATCTTTCTATTTCTTCACGTTGTGGGAGGCTGCTTCTGACGGTTTCCAGTGTCCTTTCACAAGCCGTTTTACAAACTATATACACCTTTTTCTGGGGGAAATAAGTGGTGGGGAAAACATTTACCGCCATCTTTGTTTATGTTTTTGAAGTCCTGGGGACAACTCACGCAACTATCTCGCAATCTCCACGAGCGCATGCGCAGACGGAATTCCCTGCTGTTCCATCATCCTCGTTACGGCTACTTCTCCCCAGTCCTTTTCACTGTGTTTCAAGTCCGCGCGGATAATTCATCACAAAGCTACGACATCATGAGAAACTGCACCTTGCCGTTTAGAAGATATTCGGTGAAGATATTCCTCACAATGACATATATAGCTGGCATATATAACAAACTGAAATATTTCGAAACGAAGCAAGGAAACCAAAAACTGCAAAAGATGTTACTTTGCCATAAGTGCAAAATCGCGGTGACGACGTGGAAGTGCTTGGGTAAAAGGTATATATGTTATCGAAACTGCAATGACATGCAGTGCTAAGATCTAAACATTGGTCATAGGCAAAAGTCTAGACACAATCTAATTCTTTGATAGAAAACGCAAATCATGCATGTTTACAAATTTGCGACAAGGGAGGGATATTGTTGTTCGGCTCACAAAACTAATCAAAACATTCAGTCAGTCATATTCAAGTTCAAAATATAAGCAGCTGTTTAATTATTTAAAAATTTTAACCTACCCATGTTATTGTTATCTTACGTTTCTTTATTTCTGTTTTACAACACTCGACATGCACTGCCTTTACACATAACCTCTCGCTCCCTCACTTCACAACAACAACACTCAATCCCATCCCTCACACTCTCTTCTCACTGTTCCTTTGTATTAACTTATTAACTGCTTACACTCCTCCATCCCAGACTACAAAACAAATTAACAATCAACAACTATTAATTATTCTAATCAGTGTCCGTATCATCACTGTTCGATTGTCCTAAGGTCTCCGTTTGTTCTCCTCCTACTCCATACGTCAGACGAGCTGGTGGGTTCCTTATTCGTTGGGGTCGTTCTACTGGTTGTTGTCTCTGCTCGGGAACGTCATCCTCGCCTTCTTCGTCCGTTGTTATTTCCCAACAACTTTCTAGTCTTTCTTGTTCGTCATCAGAAATTATGGACTCAGTTGGTATTTCTTCATCTGTCTCGGAATCTGTGAGATGCTTTAATCGTTCGTTATGTCTCTTCAACCGTCTGTGATTGATTATTTTCGATCTTCCTTTTCCCGTGGTCGGACGAACCTTGTATGTTGTTTCCCCTATTTTCTCCACGATCTTATACGGCCCTCTCCATCTATCCCCTACCAACTTTTTGGATAGCCCTTCTCCCCGTCGTGGGTTGAATGCCCACACCTTTTCTCCCACCGGGAAAGGATGGAATCTTGTTTTAGGACGCTGTCGACTTTGACGTTGAGCATGTTCTTTGAGGATGCGTGTGTGCACTCGTTCACGTATTTTCTGAAGGCGGTCCAGTTTCTCTGTCAATACTGCAGTTCCTTTAGTCCCACCAGGTTTTGGCGTGTCAGGAACACAATCGATGGGGTGACGAGCGTCCATACCAAAGGCCAAAAGGAACGGAGATTCGTGAGTGGTTTTATGCACTGTTGTTCTCATCGCTGCTAACGCGGAGGGAAGTTTGTCGTCCCAATCTGTTTGATCCATCGCTTCGATGTCTAGCGCAAGACGTTCTGCCAACGTACGGTTAGTCCTTTCTGCCAAACCATTTCCTTGTGGGTTCAAAGGAGAACTTCTGCTTCTCTTAATATTGAATCTGCGACAAAGCTCCGCCATAAGCTTGGCTTCAAAGTTCCGTCCTTGATCTGTATGCAATCCTTCAGGAAATCCAAACCGACAGATAATTTCTTGGTAAATAATATCAGCTGTCGTCTGAGCTGTCTGGTCCTTTACGGCGAATGCTTCTGGCCATTTGCTAAATGGATCGGTCAAGGCAAAGATATATTTGTTACCTCTAGCTGTCGTAGGGAGTGGCCCCGCAAAATCCATATGCCACCACTGGAAAGGTTTAACTGGAGTTGGAAGCATTCCAATGGGTTGTCTATCAGGCACTGTTGGATTTTTCCGTTTCAAACATGCCTCACAGGATTTACACCACTCATTAACATCTCTTGCCCAGTGGAACCAGAAAAACCGAGCTTTTACGCTTGCTTTAACTTTATCTGACCCAAAGTGACCAGCGTTGTCGTGGAGGGCTCTTAAAACGGTCGCCGCTTCCGTTGTAGGTATAATTGTTCTGCTTTTCATGTACGTGCCGACTTTGGTTTGCAGAACTAGGAGGCCATTGACTACTTTCAAACTCTTCCCTTCTGTTTTAATGAAGCTGTTCACGTGGTTTTTGATATTCTTCGGTTTGTTTTTGGTCGTCACCCATGTTATTAGTGTGTTAACATCCTCGTCTGCCCGTTGGTACGTCATCACTTCCGCCACTGTCCAAATACCATCAAGTAGAACCGAATTCACACAGGGCGCCCGGGACAAGGCATCTGGAACAACCGTATTTTTCCCTGGCCGATGTTCAATATGAAAGTCGAAATTGTCAAGGGCCACCCTCCATCTTGCAAGCTTACCGCGTGGTTCTTTTAGTTGTTGAAGAAATGTCAGGGGTTTGTGGTCTGTTACTATCTTGAGGGAAATCCCTCCAGATACATACCAAATCTTTCCTGAATTGCCCAAACTACAGCAAGGCATTCTTTTTCTGTAGCGGAATAGTTCTTTTCAGCCGAATTTAAGGCTCTAGATGCATATTCTATGACACGACCATTTTGACTAAGCACTGCACCAAGTCCCACATCACTTGCATCGGTTTCCACGACAAACTGACGTGTGAAATCAGGATAAGTAAGGATAGGAGCTGATGAGAGTTTCTGTTTCATCTCTGAAAAAGCGGCTTGACATGCGTCGTTCCACAAAAAGGGAACGCCCTTTTGTGTGAGGTGATTCAACGGATGTGCGATATCTGAAAACCGTGAGATGAACCGACGGTAATAAGATGCCATTCCCAGGAACCGGCGTAGTTCTGGAATCGACTTTGGTTCCGGATAACTGCTAATAGCACGCACTTTCGATGGATCTGGCTTTACACCATCCTTGCTTACAACATGGCCGAGGTACCGGACTTCTTTGTGACAAAATGTACATTTATCTGGATGAAGTTTCAGTCCAGCTGCGCGTAGTTTGTTTAAGACCAAGCGAAGGTGCTCCAGAAGTTCGTCGAAGCTGCGCGAATACACAATAATATCGTCCAAGTAAATGAGTAAAATTTCCCAGTTTAGTTCTCCCAATACTGAAGTCATTAGCCTCTGGAACGTCGCCGGTGCTCCTTTTAACCCAAAAGGCATTGTATTAAATTCAAACAAACCTTTATGATAAATAAACGCCGTCTTCGGTCTATCTTCTTCCTTTACTGGAACTTGCCAGTAGCCTTTGGTCAGATCAAGAGTGCTGAATATGTTTGCCCCTCCAAGGGATCGCAGACTATCGTCAATTCTTGGAATCGGATAAGAATCACCAACCGTCACGGCGTTAAGTTTGCGGTAGTGCACGCAAAAGCGGGTAGTGCCATCGTGTTTCGTTACGAGAACCAAGGGGCTTGCCCATGGACTGCGACTTGGTCTAATAATATCATTCTGTAGTCCATCTTCCACGAAGTTTTGAATTTCATGTAACCGATTGTACGGCACTCGTCGGGCACTCTGTCGAGTTGGTATTGCATCAGCCGTTGGAATTTCATGCTCGAGTTCCGCTGTCAACCCGTTTCACCTGCAGTTGAGAATACAGTAGCGTTGTCACGCAACAATTTATACAGTCGGTGTTTCTGGTGTTCTGTGACTTCAGCTTTGTTGGACATTTCTCTAAGCATCTTGTCAACCTGAGCTGCTCTCACGCTTTGGTCTGTAGAGGTCGGGGAAGAAGTTGATAACTGACCGATCGCGACGGACGTAGTAACGTCAGTAGAGAAGGTTGCGACGCAAACGCCTTTACCAATTTCACAGCTTTTCTCTCTTGGGTTGGTCATATGCAGCAGAACTTTACCATATTTACGCACGCTTTCTAGGACGCGGCCACACCCTATTTCCAGACGTTCCGATCCTTGGCCACCAATCGACTCTACAATGCCGACTTGACCTTCTGTCATAAGAGTATCTACCGTGCCTTCTAGGATAAACATACTTCGGGCAGGAATGATGACGTTTTGGGACGTAACTATGCGACACACGCCAGGCGTCTGTGACTCTTGGGTTGTCCTGGTGGCCGTTTTATTGGTCGTAGACTTATAACAAGTGCGTGAAGCTAACGACACAGTTACATTTAACAAACGAAGTAGGTCCATACCGATAATGGCGGGAAACGTTGACTGTTCGACGACGGGAAATCGGTGTTGAGGCACGTTTTGTTCTCCAACTTTACAATCGGTTATCAGATCATATGCGGTCTGAAGGGGAGAACCATCAACGGTATGGGGCACATGTTGTGGTGGAAGTCGTTTACCTTTCGCAGAAGAAGCCAAGTCTGTGGTAATCACACTAATTTGAGCCCCGGTATCTAGTAACCAACGACATTTAACTCCTCCAATTTCTCCATCCAGTTCGATGCGTGAACCCAAACTTTGTTCAATACTCGTGGCTGAAACTACTGTTTTAGAAACCGTTGTCGCTACGCCCCTGGGATAATCCGTTTCAAATCGACATTTCATTGGTTGAATAATTGAAAGTGGTTTATATCAAGGGACATTTGAAAATTTGTATATTCCTTGTTCTTTCGAAAGCCTTGAGGGGTTTTAAATTTTATCTGGCGACTGAAACTTGTCAAGAACCAAACCTCTGGAACCAAACAGCAGTTGAACAGCAAGTATTCGGTGGCTTATGAATGGTTTCGAAAGGGAAAGCGGTGAGTACTGAAGTGGCGTGTTGCCCGCGGTGCTGTATCTTGTCAGTTGTGGAACAAGATGGCTAGTAATTTCAGAACTACATATCGTTGAAGTATATTGTGTACATATGTTGTTAGATGTTAAATGAGCTTTCATTTGATGTATAGTTCCAGATTCTGCGTTTTATTAAACTTGTTAAAATGTCCAAAGCGGTTCGCACCGCTGTTTGAAATAATATTACAAATAAACAGGAAATTGACTTCTCACAAGTGTTACAGAATTTTAGATTTCTTTTGAAATATACTTAACGCACAACATTGAGATATATATCATACAGAAGCTCTTGAAAAATTATATTCGGGGTAAGAATTTCAAGCTTCTAGTTAAACGGGAAATATTTTAAAAATCGAAAAACGTCTCGTTTTGGTTCACTGCGTCGGTTTCCTGTTTATTTGTAATATAATATTATTACGAACAGTGGTTTCGCACATTTTGGACAGTATAACAAGTTTCATAAAACGCAGAATCTTGAACTATACATCAAATGAAAGCTCATTCAACATCTAACAACATACGCACACAATATAGTTCAACGATACGTAGTTCTTAAATTACTAGTCATCTTGTTCCACTGACAATATGCCGTATTGCCGCCGTGCCACCTTGGCTACGACAAGTTTGCTACTCACCGCTTTCTCTCTTGGAACCATTCAGAAGCCGTCGATTACTTGCTGTTTAAAATGCTGTTTAGTTCTTAACAAGTTTATCCGCCAGATAAAATTTAAAACCCCTCGAAAAATACTAGTTCCTTCGATCACAGAATAATAACTGGCGGCGCATGCTCTTTTCAATCGGCAACCTGTTTTTCGGTTTTCCGACGACGGATTATCCCAGAGCCTACGTTTGCGCGGCCCGCGTGAGAAGGCTCTGGGAACGAGATTGGGTAAACACCAAATAAGCATCTGACGTATTCCTAAGCGCAGCGCTTTTCGAAAATGGGCCTCCACCAACGCCGCACGAGCTTCTTTAGCTTTGACCTCAGGGTATGCACGTGCTACGAGATCTAAAATGGCATACCTTAACTGATGAGCAGTCTCTCCGGTCTTCTGACGGCGACACGCCAGTTCTTGTTGATATTGTACAGCAGATTTAGTTGGCCGGAAACGTTCGATCAGAGCGGCTTTCGCATGTTCAAATGTGTCCTTTTGATCGGCTGCCAACTTCGTAAAGAATGTTTTCGGTTCGCCTTTTAGGGATAAGTGTAACACTGCGACTTGCTTTGGTTCATCTTCTACATTTTTAGCCACAAAATAAGACTCGACCTGGCTGATATGGCTATCGATCTCGATGCCGTCACTGCCGTCCCACTGAGAAATTCCGCCAGACGCCATGCTTTGTTGTCCTTCGGGTTGCTATTAAATTGCTCCGTTGGGCAATGGCTTCGGATGGTTTCCTCGCTTTTACCGCTGCCACCAATGTTATCTTACGTTTCTTTATTTCTGTTTTACAAAGATTGCATAACCTCTCGCTCTCCATTCTCGTCCCCAGAGCCTCTCCCGTGCTGGCGCGCGTTAAGAGGCTCTGGGGGAATCCCAATCTCTTTCCCAGAGCCCACGTTCCCCTTACCCAGCGGGCGGGAAACGAGAGACTCTGGGATAATCCGTTCACGCCATAACAGGATTCGTGTTATCCGGAAGAAGAGTTATATAGAGTTCACTGTGTTCATCAGCCAATGAAATGTCGATGTGAAACGGATTATCCCAGAGTCTCTCGTTTCCCGGGTGGGGAACGTGGGCTCTGGGAACGAGATTGGGGGAATCCATATATCATCGCGATCTGATTGGTTGTTCAAATTCAAAGGCCTATATAACGATGGAGCTTTAATAGTGAATGTTTATAAATAAACAGTATTTGAGACACGAAAACTGACAACGAAGCACAATTCTAATCATTAGTTCTAATCCGAACAATTTAATCGAACGTTTTTCAAAGCAATCAACCCGTTTCCCCTTATATAATTAAATGAAACACAGAAGACAGACAGACATTTGAAATCGATAGGCGATAGACGATATTAGACAGCACACTGCTGTCTGTTCGTGCATGGCACATATTAATAAGAATCTCATTGAAATATACAAGTCAAATATAAACGAACGGTGCAACATATTAAAGAGAACTACCTTCACTAAAAGAAGCCGTAAATACGAAGAAATTCCGACGCGGCTCTAGTATTGCCAAGCTCTGAAGCGAACTCGTAAATTTTAATGCCTTTTGCCCCGCCGAATAAACGCGGCGATGAGCTACACTCAGCAGGGACCTTCTTCGAACGGAATATACCACAATCAGAATTGTTCCAAAGTCAAACGAGTCAATACGAGACAGCCAAACCGCCAGAATCGAAAACGAAAGGAAAATTATATTGCAAACAACTGCATTCTCGTCCCCAGAGCCTCTCCCGTGCTGGCGCTCTTAACGCGCGCCAGCACGGGAGAGGCTCTGGGGACGAGAATGAAACAACTGCCGATGATCTCGTGTCCAACTCCCAAACCGCGAACTTAAACGCATGCGCTTTAGAAAGAACACCAAAGAATCTTGGTGTTCCGGTTTGGATTCCCCCAGAGCCTCTTAACGCGCGCCAGCACGGGAGAGGCTCTGGGGACGAGAATGCTCGCTCTCTCACTTCACAACAACAACACTCAATCCCATCCCTCACACTCTCTTCTCACTGTTCCTTTGTATTAACTTATTAACTGCTTACATTATCGAGTAATAAACGAAGTTTCATTGTTATCAACACAAAAAATCATTCTACCCAAAAAAAGATAACGAAGAAAATATGCTGCCTTTATCGTATTGTTAGCCGTACGGCGACAAAAGGACAAACAAATTTTACTTCGGTTCTTGCATTTGTTTACGCCTATAACCTCTCTTAGTTCGTTTATTAGTATATTTGGCTGATATTTTAAATCATCACAGTTTCATCATGGCCAAGTTCGTTTGTTTTGAAAAGTGACATCCAAACTGCCCGCCATTTATTTTCCGGCCATAGTGATTTCATAATAAACTACAGACATTTTCCCGCAGTGTTCGTAAGGTGGCTCCACACAGTTTCTTGAAAAATGGAAAATACAAGTTTGAGAGTCCAAAATACGTGATTAAACAATTCGGAAACACAATAAAATTCAATGTTATGCATAGTTAAACAGTCTGACAATAAAAAACTGTTACCAAATAAATAGCAACAGTTGTTGCTATGGCAACAAAAAAATTCTGTAGAACGAAATTTAAAAAAAATTAACAAACATGACTTTTCCGGAAAAAAATTATTCATTCTACAGAATCTTTTTAAAATCGGCCAATTGATCACTCATACTTCAAGAAAAGTTTTAATGAAAAAAAATTGGGGGTCACCAAAGTTTTTTTTCGAATAAATTAGTTTGAAGGGTAATTGGCAGCCATTTTGAAACGTCATTGTTGCCATAGCAACAACTGTTGCTATTTATTTGGTAACAGTTTTTGATTGTCATGCAGACTGTTTAACTATATGCATAACATTTAGTTTTATTCTTTTCCCGAATAGTTTAAACGCGTGTTTTGGACTCTCAAACTTGTATTCTCCATTTTTCAAGAAACTGTATGGAGCCACCAAAACAAACCTCAAAACAGAGATGGCGGGTCATGCGCAGAACGCACTGTAGATCACCTTCAAACATGCGTATCCAGTTTACCAACTCTAATCATCGTCGCGAGTTACAAATATTGTCCACATGTGGTAGCAGCATGTTGCCGAATGAAATCGGAAAAAAATTATTAACGGATTTAAAATGTGTGCGAAAACATCCAGATTTTTCTCAAGATTTTTGTGATTTTCTCCAGGATTTTCAATATATTGTTCAATGTAGAACGAATTCTGGAACCACATAGCCAAATTGGTGGCAAGAAGAAACAGTGCACAGCTAGAAATGTTCTTTGCGTTATTATCCTTTCTGCTACGACATCGTCTGATGGAAACCAGTATTATTGTCTGTGCGATATATTCTAACATTCCACATACGCAGCTCGCATACTCAGTATTTTCGACCAATATATTTCACTGTGAAAATAAGACCATAAAGATGAAATCCTTGCCAAAGAAGAATGCCGGCTAAACCAAAGTAGAGTAACGCGTCGTCGAGGTCAATGCTGCCGCGATTTTCATTGGGCAGTTGGGACTGACAAGAAAGGAGCGCAATATAGCAAGCGAGAAGTTGGCTGCAGTACAAACAGATATTGACGATGGTATATTCTATGAATTTTTCATGTAATTGCTTTCCCGAATCACTTGAGGCCAAAACAAAGGCAATGAAAACCGAGGCAAGTACTATACCAAGAATAAGGCTTAAAGCTAAACTCGGTGCAAATTTCGCTCGTCTACTTACAGCAGAAATTTGTCGCCGGTCTTGTACAGCCGCTTGTTGTGAATTCTCGCTCGCAGTTTCTTCAATCTCGGTTGGCTCATGATAATTTTCATATATACATTCATAATGCAAGTTACAACGACCTCTGGTTCTACTTATCGTCTGTACATTCGCCCAGAGCTCGTAGATCATACTTGCAACAAGCAACAAATACTCGACAAACAGTGGGTAAAAGTACTTTTCAGTGCTATCAAGATTAATAGGTTCTTTTCGGCAACTGTTGTTACTGTTCTCCTTATCGGAAACCTCCTTACATAACGTCCAAATCCAAAGGCTTAGATTAGTACCCAGGATGTGAGCAAGAGCTATTTGTATGAACGGTCGATCGTTGGGAAGTTTTGCTTGGTCAAAACGATTCAGAAATAAAATTTGGCCAACGATGTAAAGAAACTTGGCAGCATTAATGCAGATATTCATCGGATTGCCGCAATTGCTGTAGTCCAGAAGATTCATCATGGCGTAAACTAAGCTAGAAACGCCAAAAACATACAACCCAATTCTAAAGTACAGTATCAAGCCTTTTTCTTGACTTTCAAAATTTACCCTACCTTTAGTAGAACAGTTTATGTACACCATGGATATTAAACTTACGATCATGCAGCCAAACTCAAACCACTGCAAAAACTGGTAAGAGGTCGACGACGGGTGCACGTGTTCCTTTGTCCGTTGCTCCCAGAGATTGAAAACGATGGTACAAGAGAGAAGAAGGTAGAAATAGATCATTCCAGAGTGATTTATCTTAAGACGGTCTGACAGTCCACCGGCCAAGATGGGACGAAATATCATATGACATGGCAGAGTGACGCACATGAAAATCGCCTTGATCTTACCACAGCACGACTCTTTGAACGCTTGTTGAATACTTTGCAGTCGTAGGCAGAAGAAAGAGGCTATAGAGTAAATATAACCTCGGTCAGGAACGATCGAATTTGCCGCAATAGATGGTGGGTGCGATCGTGATCGACCACTTGATGGTTCGCTGAAATCGTCCACTGAACCCGGCATTGACACAATAGCGTCAAAATCGTCTTGATGTCGCTCCATTCTCCTGCCAAGGTTCTTTTATCGACTGGGAAAGCGATATTTAATAGTAGTGCCGGTAACAAAGTTCGAATATATATATATATATATATATATATAATTGGGTTGTCTGAGAATTGCTTTTCAAGGAACAAGCCAAGGTCACAGTCACGAGATATATCGAGTCATGTGATAGCACATTCAAACGTTTATTAATCACATAAGTGCATATGATCACCACGCATGCAGCGGCATCGCAACTTGGTGCATGCACTTTTCAAAATTTTCGCTGAACAACCATCATTTTGTTGCCGTTATTTTGTTTGCCAGTTTCACTCTGTCTCTATGTATTTTCAACTGCAACACAAATTTCACCTGAGAAGGACTATATACTATATACAGTATAACAACCGCACGTAAGCAAGACCAACTGCTTCCGGGAAAAGGAAATATAAGCTAAATACTGTACTCATAATGATATTTATTCTACGTATAGGAATGTTCTCGACTTTCGAGGAACTATATATTATATATAGAATACTCATCAAATCGACAATGCATCACATCCAGCAATCGAGAGTGAAAAAAGTATTACTGAGCTCCATCAGCTTGTGCATTCTCATAAATTCATTGTTTGTTTACATTCGATGAGTTAGAGGATATTTCATTCCCAATCACAGACAACTGCTCAGTTTTCAAGGACTGATCTAATTACGTAAGACATCATACGGTCACGAGTGTCATTTGATAGCACATACAATCGTTTATTAATATGATCGCTATACACAGCACTTCTTTATGCATCTAATCTTTTTTTTTTTTTGCTGTTATTTTGTTCGTCAGTTTCACTCACTTTCTATGTATTTTTAATTTCAACGCGCGCGCGGTGGTCGGTTGCTATGCAATTTTCTCCCGCAACAGTTTTTGGTCACGTGACCCATGTTCAGGCTGGCAGGGCAAACAGCCTTCCCATTTCCTTATAGCAACTTTGAAGAATGTATTTTAGGCCTAAATTTCGTGAAATCTTTAACTTGATGCCTCGAAATAATAGTCTATTAGTCAAAAAATTATCTGTGATGGTAATTTATCTTGCGTGGTCGGGGAATACGGCCTAAATTGCGCTTTAACAGACCCCTCTTATGGGCGGTTTTTGATTTTCTAGGACGGCTGTAGTGGACAAAAACTGCTATCTAGGGGACCCTTAGTAGTAGGATTATGGTTGAAACATATTTCCTTTTGCTTCCCCCCACAGTAGGTAATAGTATTCGCGCAATCGCAAAAAAACGTGATTATTTTGCATATTTTCATCAATCTGTGTAAAATTTATCCCTTAAAATTCTTCTACTTTAAATATTTTAAAATCAGAATTGATGGTTGTTATATTATTCATGATTAAAGCTGGATAACAGCGCAGAAAAAAGGTAAGAAATAGCTCTTTGAAATCGACAAACTCATTTGCATTTTCAGGTCTGGCCAAGCGCCATCTTGGTCGACCTTCCGTGGTCACACTCCTTCGTTAATACGATTTCATTAATTTTACTGTTTTAGCTCTCCGCCGCGGTGTTCTAAGGGCCGAAAGTGTACAAAAAGCGCCTTTCATAAGGGACGATGTAATACTGAGGATCGTGTCATACTTTTTGGGAGAAATCCCCAATTTATGCGCTGAAGGTTGAGCAAGGACGGCTGGCAAGATGATATTCGATGAAGATGAGACTCGAGAACACCAACTGTCTCACTTTCTGTCGCCGAAAATGCTATCTTGTCCAAAGAATGTGAATTAGACTCATTTGCTAAGCATACTGAAGAGAGAGCAGAAACTGTAAGTCAGTACTAAATGTATTTTGTTTGAACTGTATAACTGTATTCCATTTACTCATGGTGCAATATGTCAATAGACTAACAAGATAAAACTGGATATCGTGAGACTGGGAGTCAATATTAAGTAACCTGCTTGAACTAAAGAGCTATTGTAACCTTCAGAGGTTTCTCCCTAGGATTCATATAATTTTTTGAACTCATTTTTTGTAAATATTAATAATTAGAATACAATTCCAATTAGGGGTCCTAATAAAAGATTCTAGTATTGAAACATAATAGTAGAAAAATAACTTTATATGGACAATAAAATATTAAATTATTAAAAATGTCACTAGCTGCAATGTTGTGTTCTTTCTTAACAGAATCTGACCCGGAGAGTTCACTGTCTGAAAAAGAAGAAGTGGACAAGCATCTAATTTATTTAATTGTTGTTCAACTCATATTTATCTGCCCAGGCTGGACCGGTTAGTTGTTGTTCAACTCATAATTATCTGCCCAGGCTGGACCGGTTAGTTGTTGTTCAACTCATAATTATCTGCCCAGGCTGGACCGGTTAGTTGTTGTTCAACTCATATTTATCTGCCCAGGCTAGACCGGTTAGTTGTTGTTCAACTCATATTTATCTGCCCAGGCTAGACCGGTTAGTTGTTGTTCAACTCATATTTATCTGCCCAGGCTAGACCGGTTAGTTGTTGTTCAACTCATATTTATCTGCCCAGGCTAGACTGGTTAATTGTTGTTCAACTTCTATTTATCTGCCCAGGCTAGGCTGGTTAAGTGTTGTTCAGCTCATATTTATCTGTCTAGCTAGACCAGATTGGTTAATTGTTGTTGAACTTCTGTAATGTATTACATACATGAAAATTATTATGACTAATCATTCAACCAGTTCAGTTTCTCAGTATTTAGTTTAGTTTTTAAAGGGTTCTCACACTACTTCTTACTCACAATCAAACATTTTAATTCTAATTATATAATTATCCATTAAATATAGTATTTTGTGTATTTGCATGTACAGCACATGTAAAACATTGAATTCTTATTTCGGTAATGCAGAGTTCATTAATGCTTTTACACACCTTACATGTACTTAAACTTGTTTCAATTAATTAATGAAACACGCTATGAAGATATTGTATTTTAAACTGTAGTTTACTTAACTATGTTAACGTTATGGCATAACAATAAAATTTGAGTTGGTAGCTTGCATTAACTTGAATTTTTATTATAGAAGCAAAATTAAAAGAGAAATAATAATTTGGATTTGAAGTAAAAGTTCGACTTTGGAATTTGTGTTTTAATGGCGAGAGCAATTCGTATTAAAAGCGCCGAACATAAAACGTTGATATTTCTTCGTTTATATCGAATATTCAAATCAGAACGCTGAACTGCCTGAACGAATCAATGCATGATGAATGTTACTTTTGAGTCTTCAAATCCGCCATTTTGTTTCACGCTAAAAACCTTTCCACTGAGAAACCGCTGGAAATCGTAGCCCGCGCTTTAGGGAGAAAAAGCGTTAGCAACCGACCACTAACTGCAACACGAATTTCACCTGACATGCAATTGCTTCCGGGAAAGTAACTAAACTACTATATCGATTCTATGAAAAGGAATATTTTCGACGTTCGAAGAACTATATAGAATAGAAAAAATTGAGAGTGAAAAAATGTTACTGATCAAACTCCATCAGCTTGTGCATTCTGGTAAATTTAGTTTTTGTTTACACTCGATCAGTTACAGGATATTTCAATCAGAGTCACAGAGAACTGATTTTCAAGAGCAGATCTAATTACGTATTATTAAAGACAGTCACGGAATATATCATGTGTGATAGCACACTCAAATTAATCACATAAGTATATATGATCACTACACAGCACTTGTGTGTTGTTTGTCAGTTCACTCACTCACTTTCTATGTATTTTCAACTGCAACACGAAGTTTCACTTAATCACTTCAGAAAGACTATATATATCACGGCCAGATTTGCATGGGCAAGAGCAACTGCTAGATCATTAAACCATTGAAAACATTGTTTTGCTGCCTTGTTGATCAGACAACCTCATTTCCAGGGCCTTTCAAAATTGGGAGGGTGGGAAAAAGCCCTGGCATCAGCTGGTGGACTATGCATTTTCATTGGTTGATTGCTTTTCTTAAGCATTTCTTTGGAAACATAATTTATATAATTATGCACAGTTTTAATTGTGCGAGCTATGATCATATATCTTTAACGGGACCACCAACCGGACCAATGAACCGCCATTACAATGAGCTCCCCCCACGAGACTTCCATTACTCAGAATGATTTTACATACTAAAAATAAATTGCTAATTTATTACACACAGAATTTCTGGGTGCTGTGCCCAGCCGATGCCAGGCCTTCTTTCCGCCTTCCCAAGTTCAAGAAGGCCCTATTGAACGAGGTCGGTTGATCAGAGTATTAAAATAGTTATTATTAAAAATTAAATTAAAATTAATTAAAATTAAATTATTTATAAAAATTGTTGGCATATATCACCCATACTCCAAGTTTTCTAAGTATCTTCTAAAGTCTTGCCACAATGGCATGGATATAGCGAGAAAATAAAGGCAATTATTCATTGTGTAGCTAGTAAGGAACTTCGAATTTCATAAGTAAGTTAAACTATAACTGTTGATTTTTGATAACTAAAACACGTTTGTGAATATGTTCACGAACATGTTTTATAATAGTTGTCAAAAATCGACAGTGTATTCTTAATCACTCATCAAGACGACTAAGTTGGGTATGGGTGTATGTTTTAAAGCAAATGACTTGGTATGGATAATTTTTGCCCATCTTTGTGAACACTCCCCCCCTGAGACTTTCGTTTTCCAAAGAGTGAGTTCGATAAGAATTCATGTGGACCCTGGTGATGTCATTAGATGTCATTGTCGAATAAAATATGTCTCAAATATCAGGGCCAAAAGCCTGTTTTTAAAACGTTAACTCGTTCCTGTCCTGGCGTTAGCCAGAATAAAACACTAAAGAACGATTCGGACAGGAAAGATTGTTAAACAGACCTACTTTCCTTTAATTATTCGCTTTCAAACTTTCACAATTGAAAGAAGTAACCTCAAATTACTTTACTCTATTTTCTCTTTAAAGATGATCTATATGTCTTCTTTATTTACAAAAAAAAATACTGATACCTCTTTCAAGACCAGGGTGCATTCGGTGCATGCTACGCCGGATATCTCTGGCGTGGACTTGTCCTCGTGCTGGGAGTGCTGGCGTGAGTTACCCAAAATTTGATATCTTGGCGTATTGGCGTACGCACTTGTTCAGTCTTCTTGGCGTGCAAACAAATGTGACCAGCACTTTGCCTCTTTTAGCGTATTATTTTCTTATTATTTTGCGTATTATTACTTATTATTTTCAAATGTGCATGGCGTACCAAAAGGTCCCGGATAAAAAATAATTGGTGTAAAATACATGGCGTAAAGCTCTGAGCCTCGTCGCCAATCTCCGGCGTGAGACTTGCACGGAATTAATGCACCCTGGTTTCAAGATTGTAAGCTTTTCTTGTTTCCTCTTCATTACTTGCACTTGAAACAAAACATTTTTAGCGGAAATGCGAAGAGACTGCCATGTTTCTACAAACAGTTTACACTGAGCTGGGTACTTCATGTAATCATGCATGGATTGTGAAACGACTGGATTGAGAAAGGCTCATAACACGTGGGGTGTTTTGAGCCTTTTGACCGGCCAAATTGCATTTACTCAGTTTGCAAAATGGTTGAAACCTTGTATGCTTGTTTTATTGAGGTTCTAAGTGAACTTTTCTTCAAATTCTTCACATTCAGATGACTATGTTGACGTTTCAAATGATTAATTATCGCTTTACAAACCTGCCTAAGCCACAATCGGGTGTTCGAGATCAGTTAAACGTTGATCTTTCTTTTGATGTTTTCTGTGTTATTTCAAAGAAAATGGCGTCGCAAAATAGTACTTTGTTTTGCTTGGAATTTGCGGTGCATATTTTAACTATAGTAAACCTTGATATTTTTCATTAAAATGCGTAATAATATAGACGGGCATTCTATCGTATTGTGGCTTTGTTTATTTACAGACAGTTCAATAATTATTTTAAGTTGTGTTAATCCTAAACTTGTTTTTTTTTGTCATGCTCACGCCATCAAGTTTCCTATCCAGTGTTTTTACTATCCATGATGTAATTATCTACGAATGTCATGTGACTCTAAAAACAACACCGCGGAAAAAATGTCTTCGCATGCGCCAGTTTGCTAAATGAATAATACTAGCTCACTATAAATTAAATATGGTGGAAAGTTTGAAACAACTTCAAAAAAATCAATTGAACTTGGTCTCGTAACGTCTCGAAAGCAGGTAGGAAAATGTGACAGTTCCATATATCAGTAAAACAGACATTATTTATGAAGTGAAAGGAGTTTGAGGCATAAACACAAACAAAAACTACACTATATACCGTGATATTGTTGTTCGGCCGACAAAACTAATCAAAACATTCAGTCAGTCAAATTCAAGTTCAAAATATAAGCAGCTGTTTATTAAAAATTTTTAACATACCCATGTTATCGAGTAATAAACGAAGTTTCATTGTTATCAACGCAAAAAAAAAATTAATTCTACCCAAAAAAAGATAACGAAGAAAATATGCTGCTTTTATCGTATTGTTAGCCGTACGGCGACAAAAGGACGTTGAGGTTTAAACAAATTTTACTTCGGTTCTTGCATTTGTTTACGCCTAAAACCTCTCTTACTTTGTTTATTAGTGTTTATTTGACTGACATTTTAAATCATCATATTTCCCTAATTGCTGACATTCAGTGGCGCAACTAGGCATTTGGGGGCCCGTGAGATTGATTACTTCGGGGGCCCTTTCCGATTTAGTGACCGCATTTCTAGGGGGGTTGGGGGGCATGCTCCCCCGGAAAATTTATGAATCTAGGGTCTCTTAAATGGCATTTCCTGCACTTTGAGGGCACTTTTGAGCAAAATCTAATCACTCCCACTCCGATTCAAAATTTGTTAAAGTGGGCAGATTATTTGAATAGATTCATAAAATGTTCAGGGGACTTCAGTGAAAATTCCCACGCCCGTTCATTTTCAGTCTTTACTAAAATTCTATAAATCTGTCACACATAAATAGATCTTTAATGAGGGGGGCGGATCTAACTTTTGTCTTAATGTCAAAGTTCACACTGGCAACATAACCACATAAAGACAATAACGCAAACGTCGCAATGGCAAAAACCACGTTATGTTGATGTTTTATGTCAGCAGTCTCAACTAACACAACATAACGACATAGTTGGAAGACATGATAATAATATGTCATGACATGGTAATAATAATGACGTCACAAAATGCTCGGGCCCCTATTTAATTCCTTTTGCTCGGGGCCCGTGGGGTTTAACCCACCCTTAGAGATAACATCAGGCCAAGTTTGTTTGTTTTGAAAAATGACATCCAAACTGCCCGCCATTTTCCGGCCAATGGTGATTTCATAATAAACTACTAGTAACTAACGCATGCGCAAACATTTTCCCGCGGTGTTCCTATAAACAAACCTCAAAACAAAGATGGCGGATCATGCGCAGAACGCACTGTAGATCATGTTTAAACATGCGTATCCAGTTTACCAACTCTAATCATCGTCGCAGAGGCGTAGCCAGAAGGGGGCTGGGGGCCACGGGGCCCCTGGCAAAAGTGCTGGCGCCCCTGAGAAAATTTGGCTTCATATGCCTCAGTTAAGCTGCCCTCCCCTAGGTTTTTCCTGGCTCCCCTTGACAAAAAATCCTGGCTACGCCTCTGCATCGTCGCTAGTTACAAATATTGTCCACATGTGGTAGCAGCATGTCGCGGAATGAAAACGGAAAAAAATTGTTAACGGATTTAAAATGTGCGCGAAAATATCCAGATTGTTTTCAAGATTTTTGTGATTTTCTCCAGGATTTTCAAGATTTTGTTCAACGTAGAACGAATTCTGGAACCACATAGCCAAATTAGTGGCAAGAAGAAACAGTGCACAGCTAGAAATGTTCTTTGCGTTATTATCCTTTCTGCTAAGACATCGTCTGATGGAAACCAGTATTATTGTCTGCACGATATCTTCTAACATTCCACATACGCTGTTCGCATATTCAATTTTTCCGACCGTTATATTTACTGTAAAAATAAGACCATAAAGATGAAATCCTTCCCAAAGAAGAATGCCGGCTAAACCAAAGTAGAGTAACGCGTCGTCGAGGTCAATGCTACCGCGATTTTCATTGGGCAGTTGGGACTGACAAGAAAGGAGCGCAATATAGCAAGCGAGAAGTTGGCTGCAGTACAAACAGATATTGACGATGGTATATTCTATGAATTGTTCATGTAATTGCTTTCCCGAATCACTTGAGGCCAAAACAAAGGCAATGAAAACCGAGGAAAGTACTATACCAAGAATAAGGCTTAAAGCTAAACTCGGTGCAAATTTCGCTCGTCTTTTTACAGCAGAAATTTGTCGCCGGTCTTGTACAGCCGCTTGTTGTGAATTCTCGCTCGCAGTTTCTTCAATCTCGGTTGGCTCATGATAATTTTCATATATACATTCATAATGCAAGTTACAACGACCTCTGGTTCTACTTATCGTCTGTACATTCGCCCAGAGCTCGTAGATCATACTTGCAACAAGCAACAAATACTCGACAAACAGTGGGTAAAAGTACTTTTCAGTGCTATCAAGATTAATAGGTTCTTTTCGGCAACTGTTGTTGTTACTGTTCTCCTTATCGGAAACCTCCTTACATAACGTCCAAATCCAAAGGCTTAGATTAGTACCCAGGATGTGAGCAAGAGCTATTTGTATGAACGGTCGATCGTTGGGAAGTTTTGCTTGGTCAAAACGATTCAGAAATAAAATTTGGCCAACGATGTAAAGAAACTTGGCAGCATTAATGCAGATATTCAGCGGATTGCCGCAATTGCTGTAGTCCAGAAGATTCATCATGGCGTAAACTAAGCTAGAAACGCCAAAAACATACAACCCAATTCTAAAGTACAGTATCAAGCCTTTTTCTTGACTTTCAAAATTTACCCTACCTTTAGTAGAACAGTTTATGTACACCATGGATATCAAACTTACGATCATGCAACCAAACTCAAACCACTGCAAAAACTGGTAAGAGGTCGACGACGGGTGCACGTGATCCTTTATCCGTTGCTCCCAGAGATTGAAAACGATGGTACAAGAGAGAAGAAGGTAGAAATAGATAATTCCAGAGTGATTTATCTTAAGACGGTCTGACAGTCCACCGGCCAAGATGGGACGAAATATCATATGACATGGCAGAGTGCAACCTCGTACCCAGGGTCTTACCTCCGCTCCCCCGCCCCCGCCCACCGCTTCGGAAAGACCCTGGTACACGCTGGTCACGTGTCGTCTATCAAAATTTTCGACTGTGGGAGTGTCCCCTGCGTATCAATGCTTGACCTTAGTATTTATTCTGTGGCTTGACCTCGCTGGAATAGTCGAAGAAATGCATGTATACGTATCTTGTTTTGTTTTCTGGTATTAGATTTTGAAATGAATCGTTAAACCGGTGATACGATTTTAAAATTGAAACAAGTTGTTTTGACAGCTATTGTTTTTAGTTTATAATAAATCGCTGTGTTTATTTAAGTTTACAATGAAGAAAGCTTTTGATGTTCCCATTCGTTTAATAATCGTCAACCTGGGTGCTTAAATTATACAATATGTAGTCGATTAATCGATGTCTTATTATCATTTTTCTATTTATATAAACTCCAGTTACTCCGCAAATTTGATCTTTCGTCGCTCGATCATGAAATATGAATACGCCACTACGAAAACTGTTGCCGCTCCTCCATTCGGCAAAGTATATTAAAATATCGAATAATAGTATTAATCAACGTACGACAAATAAACAAAAATAAACAGTACTAAAATAGTAAAATATTTGAAACCAAGATCATTCTATAATGGTACAGCAAGACACTAGACACATTTAATAAGGCAAAGGTGAAATGTCGAACCTTTGTTGTCATCTGTCTGCATTTCTGAATGCGCTGTGTTGTTTACTTAAAGAAATAGTACTTTCAGTATACTTCAAGAAAGCGAGCGAGTCTTATCGATTTTTCTGCTTCTTTGCTGTCACAAACTTCTTGTCCGATAAAGAAACCCCCGTTCAAGTTAACTTGTTACGTATCTCTTAGTTTTGATCGTTTTAAATGCAACAACCTAATACCCGCCGCTTTTCGGACTATTAATAATAACACGTCGTATTAAATTATAGTCCCTCGCCAATTGTTTAAAATATAATAGGTACGGATATCGACTAACCTTTTTAAAATGAACTTGAAAATTGGCATTTTATATCAAATATATTTATCAATTATCATGTTCGTGGATGACTGACCATAATTTTGTCGGCATGAGAACTGGTCAAAACAACGCAGCACAGTAAACCTCACAGTGGATAATGAAATGGAAGACTGTTTCAAACTCTCAATATAAACAATAAAATACGTATGTGTTTCACCTGTACGTTGTTGAATACCACACGTGAAAGCTGCCGTTATATTTAAGTGAATACGTCCAGTTAAAAGCCTCGCGATTCAAATGCTTAAAACGAATATTCTCCCATTAATAAATAACACATGTCGCCAGCGCTACAAAGCCAGCAAAATATTGATCTTTGAGACTTTGGCATTCTTATTAAATTATATCTCGTTTCGGATTGTTTCTCCAAGCCGTTGTGCACCTTTCGTGAGTCGTGACATTTCATCTGGCCAGATGTTTTGCATTTTGTATAAACACTACTCCGGTCGGTAAATCGAGAAAGTTTTTTGTACCACCCTACCCACACTAAATTTATTTTGTACTGCCCATATTTTGGGAAGCACGTGACCAGAGTGTACCAGGGTCTTTCCGAAGCGGTGGGCGGGGGCGGGGGAGCGGAGGTAAGACCCTGGGTACGAGGTTGGGCAGAGTGACGCACATGAAAATCGCCTTGATCTTACCACAGCACGACTCTTTGAACGCTTGTTGAATACTTTGCAGTCGTAGGCAGAAGAAAGAGGCTATAGAGTAAATATAACCTCGGTCAGGAACGATCGAATTTGCCGCAATAGATGGTGGGTGCGATCGTGATCGACCACTTGATGGTTCGCTGAAATCGTCCACTGAACCCGGCATTGACACAATAGCGTCCATTTCGCCTTGATGTCGATACATTTTCCTGCCAAGGTTCTTTTATCGACTGGGAAAGCGATATTTAATAGTAGTGCCGGTAACAAAGTTCGAATATATATATATATATATATATAATTGGGTTGTCTGAGAATTGCTTTTCAAGGAACAAGCCAAGGTCACAGTCACGAGATTCATGTGATAGCACATTCAAACGTTTATTAATCACATAGTGCATATGATCACCACGCATGCAGCGGCATCGCAACTTGGTGCATGCACTTTTCAAAATTTTCGCTCAACAACCATCATTTTGTTGCCGTTATTTTGTTTGCCAGTTTCACTCTGTCTCTATGTATTTTCAACTGCAACACAAATTTCACCTGAGAAGACTATATAATATATACAGTATAACAACCGGACGTAAGCAAGACCAACTGCTTCCGGGAAAAGGAAATATAAGCTAAATACTGTACTCATAATGATATTTATTCTACGTATAGGAATGTTTTCGACTTTCGAGGAAGTATATATTATATATAGAATACTCATCAAATCGACAATGCATCACATCCAGCAATCGAGAGTAAAAAAAGTATTACTGAGCTCCATCAGCTTGTGCATTCTCATAAATTCATTGTTTGTTTACATTCGATGAGTTAGAGGATATTTCATTCCCAATCACAGACAACTGCTCAGTTTTCAAGGACTGATCTAATTACGTAAGACATCATACGGTCACAGTCACGAGTGTCATTTGATAGCACATACAATCGTTTATTAATATGATCGCTATACACAGCACTTCTTTATGCATCTAATCATTTTGTTGCTGTTATTTTGTTCGTCAGTTTCACTCACTTTCTATGTATTTTCAATTTCAACTGCAACACGAATTTCACCTGACATGCAATTGCTTCCGGGAAAGTAACTAAACTACTATATCGATTCTATGAAAAGGAATATTTTCGACGTTCGAGGAACTATATAGAATAGAAAAAATTGAGAGTGAAAAAATGTTACGGATCAAACTCCATCAGCTTGTGCATTCTGGTAAATTTAGTTTTTGTTTACACTCGATCAGTTACAGGATATTTCAGAGTCACAGAGAACTGATTTTCAAGAGCAGATCTAATTACGTATTATTAAAGACAGTCACGGAAAATATCACGTGATAGCACACTCAAATTAATCACGTAAGTATATATGATCACTATATACACAGCACTTGTGTGTTGTTTGTCAGTTCACTCATGCACTTTCTATGTATTTTCAACTGCAACACGAAGTTTCACTTAATCACTTCAGAGAGACTATATATCACGGCCAGACGTGCATGGGCAAGACCAACTGCTTCTGAGAAAAGTCAATCAATCAATCAATTTATTGTTCGCCCTTTGATAAATGTTTACATAGAATATTCTAAGAATAATTACTTACATTACTATATTTTGATGGAGCATGGAGTTTCTGAAACCTTTACAGGCTTTTCTAGGAACACTCCCGGTTTAAGTAATGTTCATAAATGTATAACATACAAAATTTTTCATTAATCATTTACAAAAAAATTTTCCTTTTTTTTATTTATATATAACTAGAACTATAAAAAGTATGACACTAACAATTGTTACAGGTATCAACAGCTAGTAGGTAACTCGGTTCAATCTTCTTTTTTTTTTTACAAATATAATTTCTTGACATTAGTTTTAAACTTATAGTAAGACTGAATATTTTTGATTTTCAAATCTTATTCCATATATCAATTCCCTTTATTCTTAGAGTATATTTTAGAATGTTTGTTCTGATATAAGATTTATGCAGTTTGTCTGCATTTCTAGTATAGTGATGGTGAATATTATTATTAACAAAAGATGAATCAAAGTTTGATGGTAAATTATTGTTATGATATCTGAACATAAAAAGACTTATTAGGAAATTATTTAAACTACAAATATTCACAATTTGCAATTTTTTAAATATTGGATTAGAGTGTTCATTATATGAAGAGAAAATCATGCCGTACAATTTTCTTCTGAAGCATGACAAGTTTTCCTAGTTTACTGTGATATGTATTTCCCCATACTATATATTACCGTAAGTAAGATAAGGATATACTTAAATTACTTAAATATAATTAAATATAATTAAAAGCATAATATAAATCATTGGTAAACAATTTTAATTTGTGAGACTATATGAGTTTTCCAAGATAAATACTCATTTATCATAACACCCAGAAACTTTGAATTATCTACCCGCTTTATATTCTGATCATCAATGTACTGTTCTACATGATAATTTTGTCCTTTTCCTAAAAATAATGAATGAAATTTTTTATATTTACATTCAGTGATAATTTGTTTGGATCAAGCCATGTTTTGACTTTGGTCATTTCGTTTTGTACTACGTTATTGCGTCTTTTAGATATTTATTGGAAAAAAGCATTTGTATCATCAGCAAATAATATAAAATTAAAAATATTACTACTTTGTTGTATATCATTAATATATACAGTTGATCCTTGTGGAACACAACACACTATATGGTCTTGTTTTCTGATTTAACAGTTTTATATTTAACAATTTGTTTGGTGTGAGTTAGATAGTTTTGAAACCACTTTAATGTATTCCTCTTATACCATAACAATTTAGTTTAGAAATTAGAATATTATGATCCACAGTGTCAAAAGCCTTTGATAAATCAAGAAAATTCCAATTGAATATTTATTTTCATCAATTGCTTGTAATATTTTGTCCCTTAGTTCAACAATGGCCATATCAGTAGACCTATTTTTCCTGAAAGCATATTGATTTTTAAAAAGTATATATATATTATTTTTATTTAAATAACTTATTAATCTTTTGTGCATTATTTTCTCTAATATTTTAGAGAAACAAGGAGGAATAGATATTGGTTGATTATTATTAAATAATTAATTATCCTCGGCTTTATGTGTTAGTATCGAGGTTTTAAGATCCTCAGGTATTAACCCAGTTTCAAAGGTACAATTGATAATATGTGTAAGGGGAAGACTTATTCTATTTGCAACCTGTTTTAGTACTTTTGGACTGATATTATGATGTCCAAAGCTTTTATTAATATTAAGAGTTTTAAGATATGTTTCTACTTCACTTACAGAAGCTGGGTTTATAAAAGCTGGCTTTGTTGGTAATTTCCTTTAAGGAAATGTTTATAACTTAAAACAGAATCACATGATATAATTTGCTTTGCAAGTTTAGGACCAAAGTTAATAAAAAATTCATTAAATTTATTTGCAATTTTATTTCGATCATTTATTTTTTGAGTGCCACAGAAGAATTCATCAAGTAATGAAGTCATGGATTTTTTTATTGTTAAGTATCTCATTAATTGTTTTCCATGTTAATTTAATATTATTCTGTATAGATTTCAATTTTTCCTCATAAAATGTTTTTTTTTTACTTGTGCGAATAATAATTTATTTTTGAAACTTTTATATGTATTTTAGCTGATTAGCTTGATTAGGTTTCCTTAGCCAGTTTTTATATAATCTATTTTTGGTTTTAATTGATTTTAGTCTTTTTGATTTTTGTTTTCCGCTTTCTCTTAAGATTGAGAACTTTTTTTCCATATGTTTTAAAGGTCATCATAAATTCATCACAGGCTTTTATTGGATTATTTTGTCTGACATGTTTTCCCAGGTTGAGCCACCTATTTCACTAGATAATTTTTCTAAGTTAGTTTTTGTTATTGACCAGGTTTCAGTAAGTTCTTTTATAGAAAACGAATTGGAGTAATAATCGGAGTTAATAGTATGCAGAAAATTAAGATCAGGATCATATGCATTATTAATAGCAAGTTGTTTTTTATCCTATTACTTCCATTGAGAGCAAGAGGATTGAATTTCATTTCATTTCATCTATGTAGTTCAATATTGTCAGATACTTGTGTGTCGGTATTCAAGTTATTTATGCATGCAAGATATTAGCAAAATTAATTATATAGTCATGTATAAAAGACTAGTTCGGACCACCAAGAGAATGAATATACATATAGTTAATGAATGTACATATAGTTAGACGACCAGAAGATGCCTTAAATAAAAGTGATTTATCTGAGATAGACGTTACAACTTGTGTTTGATTCATTGTAATATTTTGGTATTCATGATTATCAATACCATTATAAGGAAGAGAGGTTGCAAGACATGTCTGACAGATGTCATTTTCTGGTCTATTATTGTTAGTCGCTGTTACATGAAACCAATTACAACATAAACTCCATTGAAATTTCTTTTGGTTGGTATTTTTACAACCATCAAGACTGTTTTCACGAGTCATTATAACAGCAACTTACGATTAAATATTAATATAGGATATAAAATAAAAGTCAAATATTGGAAAGAACTCACGATAAACAGTTTTATCCATTGTGAGTGA
Source organism: Paragorgia papillata (assembly GCA_035771165.1). Lineage (NCBI taxonomy): Eukaryota > Metazoa > Cnidaria > Anthozoa > Scleralcyonacea > Coralliidae > Paragorgia > Paragorgia papillata. The sequence continues at coordinate 5,691,366 of JAWNZC010000337.1, forward strand.
AAATCATCATGAATCAAGTTGGAGGCCTGTGGATTTCACCTTCAATAATTAGCTTATCTTTTACCAAGATTCGCTTTTTTTCTTCTTTGGCTTTCTTTAGTATTGGATATACTTCTTTCTTTTTTCATTGATTTCCTCAGGAAACTGTTCTCCAATTCCTATACGAGTACCTTTGAGCTTAAAAGCATTACTCCTCACCAATTCTCTGTCTTCTCTGTCTGGAAAATAGTTGAATTTTACAACAATGGGTCTTGGTTTATTGTCCTTTCTTCTTCCGATTGTGTGATCTGTCAATCCGTACATTAGCTTTAGCGTTTTCCACTCGTAGTTATTTTGTTTCCAACAGATGATGCATATGTATGATTTCTGTAGTGTTTTCTTTCTCTAAGGCTTGTTTTGGTTCTGAAATATTGTAAAATGTGAGGTTTTCCCGCATGGATCGGCATTTGAGATCAATGATATCATCTTTCAAGGCTTTATTTTCTTTTTGAATAGCTTCTACTTTCAATTGTACTTCATCTGTTTTCACTTGCATGGTCGTTTGGCATTTCTTTAACTCATCAACACCTTGGTAGAGATTACCACTAACATCTTCCTCGATTGACTTCATTTGGTCATCAATTTTACATATCAAGTTTATCCAATTCGGATAAATGTGTCCGCACAGCTAAAATCACTTTGTGTTTAAGGTTTGGAGAGTTACCTCAGTCTTGTTCTTGTTCCTGTTTTTTTTATTATTATTATTGGTTTCTTTGGGGTGTCACTGATTTGGGGGAATTTTTTTGACGGTTTTGAGGGCGTTTCGCATTCATATTCGGAAATTTGTTGTGCACTACGTTTCATAGCGTGTGAACTCGACGCTATCTTGAAACTATGGTGTGATGGAATATAAGCTGCATGAAAATCTATATTTCTATGTATAGGGATGTTTCCGAAGAACTATATAGAATATCACCAAATTGACCTGATGCATCACATGCAACAGACAATCGAGAATCGATTGACAATTCTCAAAGAATTACCTATTATCCAACGATGTGCATGGCTTGTGTTTGTATTAAAATAACAGAGATATTTCGGAGGTTAAGCGGGCCAAAGTCAAATGACGTACGTACTTCACACTATATAAGGCTATAAAATTTCGCGAATTTAAGTTCTTCGCAAGAACGTCATCTCAGTTTATAAACTCGACTGAATGGTTGTTTTGCATGGTTCAATTAAGCAGTATGTCCGTTTGATATGCATGTAGAAGAACATCTCGGCGAAACCGTTTGCTGACGGGTTATAGGAACGCTAGAATACTTGGTATCGTTTGGAGAGACAGATTTCATGCTTCCAAACGATCCCAAGAATACCAGCGCTCAATGCTCTTTACCAGTCTTTAACTCTTTTGGGAAATGGCCAATTGTCGAATTTATTAATTTAGCTTATTTAGGTCGAGCTATATCTAAAAGGGTAATTGAGTTCATTGAATAGCAATAATAGAAACAACCGTTCAGTATTGTCCAACCTCGCCAACTTGCCACAAATCGATTACTCTGTTGTTTTCTTCGAGACAGTGAAGTAAACATCGTAGTGGCGTTCATAATATAGACGTAATAAACCCCACGTATAGCCACGTTATTCTAAAATATTGAAAAAATAACACACCCACACCACCCACACATGCACAACACAACGTTCATATTCAACATCAACACAGTTCATACCGACACAAATTCGCGTTTTTATTCATGATTATTAGTTACGAATTACGACAAAATAGAAGCACACAGGGCTTAAAGACTGGCGAAAAAAAACATACCGCCGAACAAAAGCTTGTCCAAAAAGCCTTGTTACAACGTCGACTTTTTATATATGTATATATATACACACTATTAAAACCTCCGTTTTCAGAAGTAGGCTACCCACACTCGGAGTGGCACATCATACTGGCTGAATACTGGAGATGTCCGTAGATTCCTGACTAGTGCTTGTCTCAGTGACGTTGACCACATGTTGTTGTTCGGCCTGTTTTAGCAGACAAGAGTCGCATTGTTCTGTGGGAAATTTCATTGGCACGAACACGTTGGAGCAACAATCGAGGAGCTGGCAAACACGTTCGATATATGGTTTAACGGTGGCAGCCTTCGTGGCTATTTTCACCCGTCGCATAATACGCTTGTCGTTCTTGTTCTTAATCTCAATGCATACCGTAGATCCTAAATCCAAATCAGTGTGTGTTTTACTTTGATAGAACTCGCGGGAAAACAGTTCCAGAACCTGCTTCGGGTTCTCGCCGGCTGTGACGAGCAGCTGTAGACATTTCCGCACGATATTATGCTTGTCCGAGCCACCCAACACGCCTTTCACCGTCTCGGGAAGCTTGAGCAGTTTTAAGGCGTTCAGCAAAGGACCACAATGGCATCTTCGGTTAACGTAGTACATGCTTTCTGGCTGTGTGGTTGCTTTCACTGAAGACAAAAAAGAATGCAACGTATTTTTAGTTTCTTAGTCAAGCGGTAAATATTCATGAAAATTTCCTAAGCGGCTGGGCATTTCTCTTAAAGTGGTTCTCTTATGAAAAAATATATATTTTATTTACTGGCTGGGACGTCCGTATAGAAGAATATTTGCCCGAGGTCTTAAAAAAGGCCCGAGGGACATTTTTGAGACCAAAGGCAAATATTTTTCTGTACGGACCGACCAAAACGGTAAATAACTTATTTATTTTTTGTTACATAATTAGATAAATTAACATAATTGAATTAAGTTGCGTAATCGAGATGACGTTCACGTGATATTCAAAAGTCCAAAGTTTATCGTTCGAGAGTAAACAACTGCCGACATGCAGTCTTTAAAACAGGGAAGCTTGGAACCTTTTTTGTGATTAAAAAAACATTCAAAACTTGAAGATCTACCGGGTGGCGCAAAAAAAGGTTAAATTTTGATGTATGCCTTGCACATTTCTATAAAATATTAGCCGAGATATAGGCGTTTAAACTCAAGGTTGCATTTTTGGAAGAAGAGACAAATGGCAAAAATGGCGACTCAACGAGGTTGTTTGCAAATTGCACGATAGGTGTTGACAAACAATCTAAAGTAAAGTGGGAATTTTCAGATATGCGGTGTTTACATGTTTAAAGATTAGAAGAATAATGCATTAGAAGTATCTTTTAAAGATACCAATAATACTGCTCATCGTTCGAATAAATTGGCAACAAGATGGAGCTCCTTCTCACACGAGCAATGCAACCATACGCTATCTCCGTGGCCAATTTCCAGATCGGCTCATGAGTAAACGCGGCGATTGGCCCTGGCCTCCACGCTCCCCTGACTTGACCGTGTGTGATTTATTTCTTTGGGGATATTTAAAAGATCAAATTTGGAACGTGCCTACTCAGCAACAGCCAAGCAATTTGAGAGAGCTTCGAGAAGCGATTATTATGGCGTGTAACAACTTGGAGCAGGAAATGATCGAAAATGCGTTCGACTGCATGCTTTCCCGCGCAAGACGTTGTATTGAGGTTGATGGGCATGCATTTCCTAATGAATGAGAATTTATCGGACGACGCTGACAAATATTTGTTCTTACTTTTGCGTGTTTCTACCATTTTATTACCATAATGCAAATTAATAGACCATTTTTGCCATTTGTCGCTTCTTCCAAAAACGCTACATTGAGTGTAAACGCCTATATCTCGGCTAATATTTTATAGAAATGTGCAAGGCATACATCAAAATTTAAGTTAGACATAACTACGTTTTTTATTATTACAATGTGTCAAAGAGGGGGAACATTTTTTTGCGCCACCCGGTATATAGTTACGAAGGGAAGTCAAAATGCAGTCCAAGTGTTTTTAAAGTTTAGTTGATAAAGATTCTTCGTCGTTCTTCTTCATCGCTTGCTCGTTTTTGGCTGACTGCATGAAAATTGAAAGTGTGGTCCTCGAGTTTGAAGACGAAAATGCTTGTAGTAAGCCATTTGTAATTTCAAGTTTCAAGGACATGAGACGATGAGGTTGGCATGTGGAAAATGTTTGACTAAAAGGTAAAGACTTGTAGCGGTTTTGTTGAGTATAGCGGTTGGATAGCAGAAGAAAGACAGTTTAGTGTCAAAAGATTTCAGCTTTTCTATCTTAATCTCGTGGAATTATTTTTTATATATTCTTCTATATAGTTTCATTTAGTGATTCAAAATACTGTGTTCACAAGTTTATGTATGTTTTCCCTATACCGTTTTAAACTGTTTTCTTTATAAATATCGCTCGTAAATTTTGCTTTGTCACAGTTTTCCCAGCGTTTCTTTTAAAATTCGCTGTTTACACATGAAGTTGTCAAAACCATTTGGATAATAAAACTCATTTGCATTCCCGTAGCTCTCTGTTGAATATATTTTTTCTGTGGCAAGCGAAATAGTTATGAAAATCGGTCAATTTTAAATGACAGAATGTAAAAAAAACAACTTTTTGGACCGCGGTCAGATATCGTAAAAAACCGACCGCTCACGCGACTAATAAAAAAATAATGTTGGTAATGTTTCTGCATAATATTAAAGATATTATGATAGTTGGTAATTGCGCGAAGTTTCATTTCGAAATTCTCAAAAACAAAGTTGTATTTTACGTGCAAAGTTTGTACTTGGAGCGCCGCCATTAAATTGGCCGTGTTTGAGAAGAATGAGTTGAGAGCTTATGACGCAATAGACTCAACAAAAACAAAAGATCGCCGTTGTTGTCAACAAAAGGGTCGTTGTTGTTATTGAGTCTATGACGTCATAAGCTTCCTCGACACATTCTTCTCAAGCTCGGTCACTTTAATGGCGGCGCTCTAAAGTACAAACTTCACGTGTAAAAAATCACCTTTTCTTCAACGAATTTTGAAATGAAACTTTGCACGATTACTAACTACCATAACATCTTTAGGATTATGCGAAAACATTGCCAACAATATTTTCATGAGAGAACCGCTTTAAATGCCTATACCTATTTGTCTGTATTTCACAAAGAAACTTATCGTTGTCGGAAGTGTAGGAGTTATGGATCGGTAACTACTTCATGTTAGTAGAAACTTACTAGTATACTATTGCAAATGCTGCAATCTGATTGGCTACTCTACTCGATATCTATTCGTCGATAGATAGCGAGTAGGAAATTGAGTACATATGCAATGGAAAGTGGCCTTATAACAATGGCAAATTCATATACCTTGATAGCCATATATATATATATATATATATTCAAGCAAACAAAGTGTTGTTCGCGAAATGTCGAAAAGTGTTCAATACCGTAAAGATAGAGCGAATATACTATAAGTGGGCAACCTCAACATTTGAGGTAAGCCCACTTATAGTATATATATATATATACGCGTCAATCCGAGCCGTGCCGGGACTGGCCTCGTACACAGAAGCTACGGTCTTTTTGTCCAGCGACACAAGAAGACATCGCCTCTGGCCAGGGCAAAGTAAAGCAATACGCTGTATGGCTTAAATCTTCATGTGCGTTTTTAGGAAATCGTTCGGAAGTCCACGTTTCTCTGACTCGACATTTTGGTTCAGGCCAGAGCCGATGGCCAGATGTTGCTGGACAAAATAGCCGCACGGGTACGAGATTGTACCTGCACTGGTAAATAAATTTAATTATGTGTACTATAACAGAATGACCATGCAATCAGAAGCTTCTGGACGAGATATTACGTCATCGTATGTATGACATTTCTATTCACGAATCGCAGAAGTTTGTCTCATGATTGATGTGAGGGGGCTCTAGTCGCAGACTGCAAGATACGTGACCAAATTTGAAACCACAATCTTAGTGAAAATTCTCGCAGGCAGCGAGCCGGTGGAAACTATGAAGGCCGCAGACACATTAGCAGCACGGATCACCATCGGATCGTATTTATTTGCCCATGTATATCAATAATAAAGATATTCATTACTCTTTCAGTAGAAAATGCGCTCTTGCTCTACTCGGGCGTAAATGTTGCAACCTCAAATCAAATCGCTTCAAATTTATACGCACAAAGTCTGCAGAAAATGCAGCGAGGGTCGTGAGAAAATGCTGAATTTCGGCGGGAGCACGTTTCAATAGACAAGACAATTTCAAAAAGACAATTTCAAAGACAATTTTTTATACATTTAAGGTACCCCTAACCCCAAACATTTTATGGTTTACACACGCAAAAACGCACACTCTGTGTCAAACCTGATGCAGAATGATGTCAGATCTGTTCAGAAAAATGTAGCGACCACTGATACAGTCTGTTGCAGTATCAGCTTTAAATTAAAATAGCTAATATTCGCTGGAAAAAAACTATGCTTAAAACGTTTAGTGTTGCATTTGTATAGATCTAAGTTTTGACTGTTTCGAAGGTTGCGGCCATGTATACTAAACCTAGTCTCAGGTATCAAATATGAGACGATCGTTAGTTAATTTGACGTTATTAAACAGTTTCTGTGATAGTTGGTGTCTGTTCTCTTTCAAAGATGGGCCGCCGGTCAACAATAATGCGTCTTTATAAGAACTTGATGGATAAAGGATTCGGAATAATCTTCGTTGGATTTGTTCAAGTTTATCAGATAGATAAGCAGGAAGACTCGAGTGCCAAACTGGGCAACAGTATTCTAGGACTGATCGAATCAAGGTTATATAAATTGTCAACAAATCATCCACAGAGAGACCACTGCGTCGTAGAACTCGAATAATATATAACCGTTTAGCAGCTCGTAATTTCATCGATATGGTTATTCCATTTGAGATCACTCCGAAAATGTATGCCAAGGACTTTGGTACTTTCGACAGTCTCAATGGGGATACCATCAATGTAGAGGTTGGAGAGAGGAGGTTTATGACGAAGAAAACTTACTCTGACTTCTTTCTTTGCATTTCTTAGGGTTGAGTTTCATATAATTATTAGAAGCCCAAGACGAAATGCAATCCAGGTCAGATTGAATAGTCGAACTGTTATACCTGGACACCACCTCTGAAACCACATATTTCCAATAATCACAGTTCGGCGGGACGAGATCATTCACCATGACAAGAAACAAAATAGGACTTAATTTTGTTCCCTGTGGCACTCCTGCTTTTACTGTTATCCACTCCAATACGGTTTCTCTCAATTTAACACGCTGATTTATACGATCAAAGGCCTTGCTGAAATCTAGGAAACAAATACGTAACGAATTTCCCGATTTATTAAGACTTGACAGCCAGTTGTGGAACATATCAAGGAGACATTTAGTTGTTGATCCACCTTTAAGGCTGCCAAACTGTTTAGTATCAATTTTATCTCCTATATCTTCAATGACCCAATCAGCAACAAACTCAACCTCGTTCCCAGGGCCATTTGTGAGGGCTGTGCCAAGATGACAACCACGAACAAATGGCCCTGGCACAGGCTGAGCTATCACCACATCTGATTGGTCGAGATAACATTGGATGTTTTAGGTATTCTGATTGGTGGAAACAAGGCAGGCGGCAGGCTAACTCGCGGGCATTTGTTTTTGGGCTCAAATTATATTAAATAAGTGATACCAGAATTGCCGGCTGTTAAAAAAACTTCAAAATGAATGAAAATGTGAGGAAAGCTGGCGAAGCACCCGTAAAAACGTCGGAAGAATATGTAATGATGGATCGTGTCGTCTCTGTGCCCTGGCTGCCATACAACGAAGTCCATGGGACGGCAAAATACTTTTTGACTTTGTTCACCAAGTCTTCCGGGTGAACGAAAGACTTGGTGAACAAAGTCGAAAAGTATTTTGGCTGCGAAAGGAAAGTACACCACAGGGCAGAATTTACGTGTTTGGCCATTGAGAAGCAGATTTTTTAAACAAGAATTCTCGACTAAACGAAGCCTAAATGTTTTTCAAAATGCTGAATTGAATCCACCAAAAACTCACGAAAACAAGGCGGCCCGGCCAGACAACAGCAATCCAGTTCCTTGCGAATTTGGTACAACGGTGAAGCAAATGATAAATAATAAGCATTTACAGATATTTATTAAAAGTGTATTTATTTTAATAATTCGACAATGTATTTGGAAATGAATGTTTCGATTGTTTTCAGTTTGGGTCAGTCAAGCTGAACTAAATATTCAGAAAAAATTGAGCCTGAGAAGGCGCGATAAACTTAATGAAGCCTGGGTCCGAGTCAAAATATGGCGCATTTTTTTGCAGCCTGTGCCAGGACCATTTGTTCCCGCTATTTTGTTTTTGGCCGCCATCTTGGCCCAGCCCCCACAAATGGCCCTGGGGACGAGGTTGCAACAAACTCCTCCAGAACTTTTGAAAGCGTTGGTGTTAAAGAAATAGTACGCTGGTAACTTGTTGATATCCAAAGCTGGAATATCTGCGTTAACTGATACAAACAAAGTATTAAGTTCATTAACCAGTTCTTGGATGTTGGTGTACTAGTACTACCAGATAATTTTTTTTACAAGTTTCCGCCACAATCTACTATCCGTTTGTTTAAGATGACGTACTTTTTCAGAGTAAAATGATTGTTTCTGCACTTCAATATTACGTTTTACTTTATATCGATAGTGTTACCAGAGAGATATTACCACTATGAAAAGCGTTTTGACAATCCAAGATAAGCTGTTTTAGAGAAGTAGACATCCAGGGTTTATCAGAATGATGAAGTTTGACAGATGTTAGTGGGAAAAAGATATCAAGAACTTGTATAAGATATTATTAGTAAAGGTAGAAGTTAATTCATCAACGGAAGGAGATAATATATCACAAGACCAGTCCTGGAATGTTAGCCATCTATACCAAATGCTTCAACATCTGACAGGGGGAAGCGACGTACACGGTGTTTTGTAACACTTGAGCTCGCAGAGGGGGTTCCAATACTAGGGTACCATAAGACGATATTATGATCTGAGCTTCCTATGGGGGCTGTTATCGTCGGCTCATCATACCATATTAGTGACGATAAGATCCAGAATTGCACTTCCTCTCGTAGAATATTTAACTACTTGGTCTAAATTATGTTGATTTAATAAATCACTCACGTCCAGATTGTTATAATCACCTAGTATGACTAGCCCACAATCTGGAAAAACATCAGGAACACCATCTGTTGTTTCAATCAAATATTGAACGGAGTCTCGTTCTTTGCTGGCGCATGTATCAGGCGGGCAATATAAGAAAGCGACAAGTATACCAGAAAGAGGTCTAGGTAACCGTAAGGTCGTAACCATAACCACATACATTCATATTCTGGATTTTCGAGATCACTTCTCCGCTTGCATGGTATTTTATTAGATACAAAAGCGCTTACACCACCGCCACGACCATTCAATCTATCCAAACGATACAGATCAAAACCAGTAATACAAACAAATGACGAATCAATCTGCTCATTCAACCATCACTCGGAAATAGCCACAAAATCAGCTCGATTTAACTTTATAAAAATGGACAGTTCATCAATCTTTGGTGCTAGCGATCTAATGTTACAGAGATGGAAACGTGGTATTTGAAGAGGCAAACCATTTCTATTTCTATTTTCCGAGGAGCATTTAATTGATATCAAATTATTCAAATTTCTCGCCTCAATTGTATGATCTCGTACAAAGCGACTTCTTCGATTCCGATAGGTAATAATAATTGGGATCTTACGCTTACCACCACGATTACCTCTACATTTCAAAATTTATATAGCCAACTAAGGTTTCTTTGTTTCGTTTTTGCTTTGTCTTTGTCCATAAAATCAGTATATCACACATTGGCAGAGGAAGATAATCTTTATAAAATTTAATATTTCCAAAGAAATTCCTCTAGCCCGAGTAAAAGCCGAAGGAGGCGACCTGTTTTAAGCAACACAGTTGATTCCAATTTTGTATTTTACTATACTCGTATAGTCTATGTAAACGTCATTTCGAGAATTCATATGGATATTCAATCTGAATTTCTCTATACTGTAATTCAGTGATAGCGCTTCCATCCCAGGCACTTGATTGCGAGTTCTAGCATCTACGTCACTTCCGCTGTTTGTCTTTTGCTAAGTTACCCTGCGATAGATTTACGCTTTTTAGGCGAAAAAGGTAAGGAAGATATTATTTGTCGAGATATCAAATAAATTCCCAACGCAGCCAGGTGAAGAATCAGACATAGTTGAACGTTACTCTGGCTTAAAAGTCTTTTGAATGTAGCTTGAAAAGTTACTGTTCATGACCCAACGTTTCGACACTCCGATCTAGTGTCTTCATCAGGGGTAGGGGTGATCGTTGTGAAGATAGGTCCCATATTTATACTCTCATAGAACAATTGATGACGTTATCTATCAACAAGATGCAAATAGGCTTCCGGCAATAGACCGCATGTCATCACGATTAGGTTTGCAAAAATTTGACCCAGCGTTAAGAAAAACGTTTTTGAGCAACTTTTACGTTGAAACTACCTAAGATTCTTTTAATTGGTTCCGTAAGTCCTTGAATGTACGGAACAATCGCAAATGACGGCTTGATAATGGCGGTCTATTGCCGGAAGCCTATTTGCATCTTGTTAATAGGTAACGTCATCAATATGGGACCTGTCTTCACAACGATCACCCCTTGACGAAGACACTAGAACGGAGTGTCGAAACGTTGGGTCATGAACAGTAACTTTTCAAGCTACGTTCAGAAAACTTTTAAGCCAGAGTATCTATGTTTGTCGAGATATGTTTTATTTAGATCTTAAATTTTAAAAACCTTAAATGTTATTGCGTATAATTATAGAAGTAATAGAAATATAGTAGTATGAAATCTTTGAATATATGTTTAAACGTAGCATCAAGACTTACCTCTTTACAATCTTTAGTATTTTAAACTATGTCTGTAAATATAATTAGTAAGTTATTTTTAAGTTTTATTCTACATTTGTAAAGCGCAATTTTGGCCATATTTCAATGGAAAATTGGGCTATATAGATTTTAGATTATTATTATGATTGTTATTAGATTGTTGTTGTTGTTGTTATTATTATTATTATTATTATTATTATTATTATTATTATTATTATTATTATTATTATTATTATTATTATTATTATTATTATTATTATTATTATTATTATATATCTATTGTTATCATCAAATATTATTAATAAATATTATAAAACTTATCAAAAATTATTGTTCTTATTGTCACTGCAACTTTACAATCCAAAGCTTACCTGGCTTGGGTTTGCTCACGTGATCGTCTTTCAAAGACTTTGGTAGTTTCACTACAGGTTGTTTTACATTATTCGACATCTGTACACTCTTAAAATGAGATTCTTCAAACTGATATCCAGGCTGTGTGTACGGATCAGGTTTTGGCCTATAAAGAAGAAAGCAGGACATTAATTTAAAAGGGAACACTCATCAAAAATTAAATTATATTCAAATAAAAAGCCTGTAAGTATCATGCTTATTAGCATATACCTCGCAAGTGAATAGTGCTTTTCGCGCAATCTGATTGGTTCCTCTAGCTCGGGATATCCTGCACTATTCACCTGCGGGCAAAACAAAATGGCGGCCAGTTTTGCTTTGATTACCGAAGCAGGAGATTTTGCTGATAAACAAGGCTGATGTAGTAGAACAACGAAAAAAGTCAACAATTAAAATTAAGTAGAAGAGTGTCCACAGGTATGTTTCTTTACAATTTTCTAGCCATTAATATATTCAAAAAATGTAAAAACTGTTTTGTCGACAAATATCGAGTACGCCAAGTTGCTAGAGACCGTGTCTTGTACGAAAATACCGAAAAATATCAGAATGTTAAACTTGTTATTTCATTTATGAAGTATATGCTAAAAGCGGCTCGGCGAATATCCAGCACTATTCACCGACACTGAGGTGAATAACTGTTAAATATTATTTCAAAAACTCATTAACAATTCATGAGGAAAACACAAAGGAAATCAGTACCATGTCCGTGGTTTTATATCTGATAAAGAAACCTCCTGATTTACATAAACTTTAGCTTTGATTTTCTCCGCTAAGACAACGTTATTTTTCAAACTTACTACGCCAATGAACTTACCAAATGGGTCGTTTTTGAAGCTATTTAAAACATTCGTAGTACGTGTTTTAACTATTACTTATAGTTTTGTTATATCTGATTTTGTGCTCGAAAAATAACGTTTTTCATAAATTTTGCCGAAACATGTCTGCAATTAAAAAAAATCTCGTATATTTGAAGTTTACTTTGTAAAATTACTATATAAGAACATAAAATAATATATTCGTTACCCTGGAGGCTGAAGTGGGTGGCCAGTCATTTCGCAGTATCCGACGGGAAATATATCAAGAGACTCCATATCGACAAACTGATCGTACGTCACATCCCAGCCGTCAAAGTGGATCTTTAGAAGAGGTCCACGTACGTCGACAACAGTTGCTGGACACACTAACGCAGGCTCACGCAAATCAACTGCTTCCAACCTCATACCTGGTTTAAAAAGATTGCCAGAGCGGTGCTAGAAACAATAGAGAGATTACCATTAAATAATTAACATGAAGAAACGAAAAAAAACAAACAAACAAACAAAAAAGGGACATAAAAAAAGAACAAACAAAAAACGGAGAGACAAAAGAAGAGACGAAAAGCCAATATGACAAAATCATGTCGTTATATTACGTATCTATATCTATATCTATATATCTATCTATCTATATCTATATATCTATCTATCTATATCTATCTATATCTATCTATATCTATCTATCTATATCTATCTATATCTATCTATATCTATCTATATCTATCTATATCTATCTATATATATCTATATCTATCTATATCTATCTATATCTATCTATATCTATCTATATCTATATATATCTATATATATCTATCTATATATATCTATATATATCTTTCTAAAATTCATTAATAATTCATGAGGAAAACACAAAGAAAAATCATGAGCGTATCGGATCTATATATGTGATATAGACTCGCTCTAAGTTTCTCGCTGGTTTTTAAGGGCTGAGATAAGCTTAATTTTCAAAATTACTACGCCAATGAACGTATGAAGTGATTCTTTTTAGAAGCCATTTAAAAACCTTGCAGTACGGGCTTTATCGGCTCTAAAACACTCGGCTATCGCCTCGTGTTTTATATCCGATAAAGCCCTCCTGCGCGGTTTATAAATAGTACATATATATCTATATATATCTATATATATCAGATAGAAATCAGATTTCGCATCAACAACCTAAACAATCAAAGGAATGCGCGCAACATTTCGACGCCCACACCCACACCCCAAAGGAATGCGCCGGACGTTTCGACGCCCACACCCACCCCCCAACCAACGCATTTAAGCAGCCCACTAACCGATATTTTCCAGTCGCCTGATGATCCCGTTTAGGGTGAAACCTCTGGTAGCGAAGACTTTAAGGTAACTATACTTCATGCTTTGTATTTTGCTCTATCTATATATGGTATTGAGCACTCTCTAACATTTCGTGAACCAAAACTCACTTATATTTATATATATATATATGTGTGTGTGTGTGTGTTTGAAGGGCGATCAGTGTAAATTATGTATTAAAAATATTTTATTAAAAATCTGATCTAGTGTAAAATATATAGAAATTTTGGGCTGCAGACTGTCAGCCTTCCTCAGCCACTAAAACATTTACAAAACGTTAAAACTATTCGACTCGTGGGGCTTTTATAATTAATGTTCGCTATTGATGCACGCCTTGTGGGAATTAAGTAAAGGAATTAACATCTTGGGAATTCTTTCCGCTCGTTTACCGCTTTGCCATCTAAAGTTGAGTGCCACGACTCTAAAAATATTCTTTGTTCGTAATTATTTATTCCTCGTTCTAGAATCTCGGCATATTTTGGGTGTATGTTATGTCCTGTTGTCTCTGCATGCTGTTTGATCGCCGACTCGTTATTTGTTCTTCTACCTGGATTGAGTTCCATTCCCCTAGAATCCCATTGCTCTCTCCGATATATGTAAAACAACAATCCTTACATTTGACTTTGTAAACAATGCCTTTTAATATATTATACCTCCTTCTTAAGCCATGTCCAGACTAATCCGTTTTCAAACGAAAACGGAGACCTCGTATCGAAAACGTATCAAAGGTTTTCCGTCCACACTATCGTTTTCGAATCGTTTTTGCCATCCACATTAAAACGCCGAAACGACCCTGAAAATTGCACAATATCCGTGTACAAAGGCCGTGGGTGACTGGAACCCAGATCACATGATCGTCGTGACGTCAGCGTTTTCGAAAAGCTTCGTTTTATACACAGATCCTAATTTATCCTAACTTATGCTCCCATGCAGTTTTGCCAGCGGTTGGATTGAAAGGAATGGCAAATGTGAGGGAAAGAGGAAAGAAGAGAAAGACCTCTACAAATATTTTTGAAAATGTCCACCCTCAAAATGTACTTACTGGTTGAAATAGATATGCAAGAGCTTTTCTTCCACACGTTTTTCTGCAGTAACTTTCCCAGTCAAACAACTTCTTCGGATAATCTATAATAGTTAATAAACAAAAAATATATATAATCATCAATAAAGCACTGTGACGATCCAATTTTATCTCCCATAACTATATAACTTTTTTAAATCTTTTTATTCTACCGATTGCAGAAATACAAAGAAAAAGTATAATTTATAATCAATCATTCATACAATTAAAATTTTCCTAAATTCTCACTGACAACCAACATTGACTCGCCATAGTGTATCTTCCGCATATAGTATTTAGAAGTGCTTTTATCGCGTTTTTGCAGTGGCATCTCAAGTGTGACGTAATATATTACACTAACCTATTTTATAAAATAAGGTGCCCTCTACGCACGCTCTGATTGGCTGGGCTCCGTGCATTAATAAGAGAACAGAGATCATGAATGACGTAAAATGGCGTCAGCTGGCCGGAAAAGCCCGTCAAACTACCTCACTTTTAGTTTGATTTTTCTTATTATTATTTTATAAAACAAAACATACCGCTCCTGTGCATATGTACTTTCAGAGATGTACTCTTATAAAGGTACTCTTATAAAGGTCTACTCAACTTCTTTCGTGTTCAAATGACGTCAAACGTGCCTTTATAAAGTAATGATTGGAGAATTTTTAAAGAAAATTTTTTAACCAGAAAAACGTATCTCTTCCAAAGTCACCTTTGTATTGGGAGAGTGTTAAAAAAATTGGTTACCCAATTATCCAGCTGGAAATAGCATGTTTCCGACGTTGTGAGTACAGTTGTTATGAGTTTTCTCCTGGCTAATTGACTGAAATTTTCTTTGGGTTCTCCGGTTTTTAACTCCCTCTGACAAATCAACACAAAAGTCGATCAGACCAGGACATTAAGGTGGCTGCATACCGTTTCTTGGAAAGTGGAAAATACAAGTTTGAGAGTCCAAAAGACGTGCATAAACAATTCGGGAAAAGAATAAAACTAAATGTTACGCATAGCTAAACAATCTGACAATCAAAACAGTTGTTGCTATGGCAACAATGACGTGTCAAAATTACCCTTCAAACTTATTTAATTCGAAAAAAACATTGGTGACCCCCTTTTTTTCATTAAAACTTTTCTTGAAGTATAAGTAATCAATAGGCCGACTTTAAAAAAATTAACAAACATGATTTTTCAAAAAAAAATTATTCGTTCTACAGAATTTTTTTTAAATCGGCCTATTGATTACTCATATCTTCAAGAAAAGTTTTAATGAGAAAACAATTTGGGGTCACCAAAGCTATTTCGAATTAAATTAGTTGAAGGGTTATTGGCAGCCATTTTGAAACGTCATTGTTGCCATAGCAACAACTGTTGCTATTTATTTGGTGACAGTTTTTGATTGTCAGACTGTTTAACTATGCATAACATCTAGTTTTATTCTTTTTCCGAATTATTTATGCACGTGTTTTGGACTCTCAAACTTGTATGGAGCCACATTTGACCGTCCCGAAAAAGGTTGGTCTTCACATGATCAAGTCTTGCACCGTTTTTATTTTTAACTTGTATTAATTCTTTCGCACACTTGTATGGTTGTAAAGTTAATAAATAAATAAAATAAATAAAAAAGATGGCTATTTAATATAGTAAATATCGTTTCTTGTACAATTATCGGAAGATAGGTCTTTAAAAAGATTAACTTTGGTAGGAATGAAGTTCTTGCTTACTTAATCCATGTTAACATGATAAACAATGTTTAGTTGTTATTTGTACCGCCGTTAAATGTGCCGCCGCCATCTTTTTCAGTACCGTCAATTGATATAGTAGTGCCTTGTTTGCTGAATAAATTTCAATTCAACTCAATTCGCGATTCGATTTCACTCAATTCCACAACTTCATTAATGTGTCAGTCATCTAGCTCATCAAACAAGATTTAAATCCTCAGAGTGGTGCGTGGTAAACTGCCAAGATTAGGTTTGATAATGAAATATTGACGTTTCGAGCGGAACCTTTCATCATAGTAAAATGTGTACATTTACCTCTCCACCTCAGTCCCTCAGCTTAAACCTACCCCTACCCAAGAGCCTGCAATGCCGGCTAGTATTGTAAATGATTGCTCGACATATGAACGCCAATAAGACGGAAGCTTCTCATGCATCTTATACAAATTTATCTTAGAACAGTAGAACACACCTTTTGGTGGAGTAAGTTCAATGCCATAAGCTTCGCACCATTGTGGTGGAAAGATGCTCCTCGAGTTTGCATGAAAACAAAAATACGCCGCTTGGGAATCAATGCCAGCAATGAAGTAGTTGTACTTGAGCTCCTTGATGACCGTCAGGACACAAATCTGATTGGGAACGTAAGGATTGATGCCTTCAAATTTCATTCCCACTTCAAATGCATACGTACCTTGGGCGGTACCCGTCGCGTCCTGAAGATTTAAACGTATGTCAATATCTTAAAACACTTGGAAGAAGTTCTCAAAACAAAATTCAAGAATAAATGAGATAATGAAGTATGAAAAAAACTGTCGTTATGCAAAAGAAAAACAAACAGACAGAACAAAACAAAACAAAACAAGCAATAAAGCAAGTACCAAACAAACAAACAAACAAACAAACAAACAAACAAACAAACAAACAAACAAACAAACAAACAAACAAAAAGAAAGTGAGGGGGCGTAAACAAACAAACAAACAAACAAACAAACAAACAAACAAACAAACAAATAAACCAAACCAAAACAGAACAAAACAAGCAATAAAGCAAGTACCAAACAAACAAAAATAAAGTGAGGGGGCGTAAACAAACAAACAACAAACAAACAAACAAACAAACAAACAAACAAACAAACAAACAAACAAACAAACAAACGGTGAAAAAAAGGGGCAATAGAGGAAGAAAAAAGTGGGCAAAAATAAACAAACAAAAGAAGAAAAACATAATAATGATATACATATTTATACAGGGTAACCTTTTCAGCAACACTACGATGCTGTTATCAACAAGGGCCCTGAACGAACGAACTAACCTCTGCAAATATTTCCTGGGGAGCATCGCAATCCTGGGCTAAAATTTTTTCAATTAATTTATTCCACTCGGGAATACTATTCTTCCAGCCTGAAGAAAATTAGGATAATTGAAAATATGTCAATTATTTATTGTTCATTTGTCTGAAAAACAAACAAACAAACAAACAAAAGCAACGCCGTGAAAAGGTAACCGTTATAGATTCGTAAATTAATATTCTTTTAGAAATTCTACTCACAATGAACGCACACATATAACTACTTAACACTTTGAAGCCTGACGACGAGTCTTTAAGGTTTATTCTGCCTAACGCCAGACGATTTTATTCAGCACAGGGAGAGGTCCAGGCCTCAAAGTGTTAAAACCTATCTCTTTAACACTTTGAAGCCTGACGACGAGTCTTTAAGGTTTATTCTGGCTAACGCCAGACGATTTTATTCAGCACAGGGAGAGGTCCAGGCCTCAAAGTGTTAACCTATCTATAATATATGCAACACACATTTTACATTGATCAGTTGTCTACGTGTTCATCGATACATGCATTCTTTGTACAGGTTTAAGCCTGGTTTCCATATAATCGCTACGATCGCTCAAAAATTAGCTCGGCGATCGGAACGATCAACAATCGTGTCGCTGTTTCCATATGATCGCTAAGGCGGCCATATGGCTGATCGCGGCCATTGTTTTAATGGTCCGCTGGGATCCCTGGTTGATCGCGGCATTGTTTTAATGGTCCGCTGGGATGCATACTGATCGCCAAGATTACAAAATCACCGTTTCCATATAAAACGCAACGATCGCCACGATCGCCTAAGCCTGGTTTCCATACAATCGCTACGATCGCTCAGAAATGAACTTGGCGATCGTAGCGATTATATGGAAACCACTGACGCAACGATCGCTACGATCGCCGAGATAGAAAACGTTCTATCTCGGCGATCGTGGCGTTTTATATGGAAACGGTGATTTTGCAATCTCAGCGATCTTGGCGATCAGTATGCATCCCAGCGGACCATTAAAACAATGGCTATCGCCGAGTTAATTTTTGAGCGATCGCGGCGATTATATGGAAACCAAGGCTTAATAACTCATTGTACGAACGACGGCATCAGAGTCGTAAATCTTGCGTATTTTACTCTGTTTAATGCCAAACGATTTTACTCGTCAGAGATAATAAATATTATCTTCATAATTTTCATAATTATCATAATCATCATAATCAATATAATCATCATCATAATCATCATAATTATATTAATCATCATAATAATCATGCATAATCATCAAAATTATCAATGCTATGACCATGTTTATGACTAATTGAATATCAATATTATCTTCACAATTTTCATAATTATCATAATCATCGTGATTATCATCATCATCATAATTATCATAAACTACAACGACCATGACCATCAATATTATCTTCTAGATTGATCATTTCGACTATCATCACCGCCACATTACATACCTATGGGAGGTCTGAGCTGATGTCCAACTAGCGAAGACCATCCTACTGGGTGTATATCAGTTGACAAGTAGTGACACCAGAAATCTTCTGCGATATCAGGACTTAAACCGTCGTAGCGCAGGCGAAGACGATCTCCAACGACATCAACGACGGTGGCCACACACATTACGGAATATAAATTCTTTCGATCAGCCACTTCAACTTTCATTCCAACTTTAAAGCGATTATGAGGTATTTCTTGCACCTAAATAACAGATGGAAGACGTTACTTGACAAGCGAGTGACTTTTGAATAACCAAGATACGTTAAAAAGGCTGTTTAATGCCAATATCATTTCGAGGTTTCGCCCTGAAACCTCGAAAAAATATCACTGGAGTGATATCTTTGTGGCAAACTTGTTCCCATATAGTATATATATATATGTTAAAGTGAAATTTGTAGCTTGGTGTAATACGAGTAAAATTTGTTCTCAAGCTTTTATACTCAGAGAAAAAGAGTATGAGAACAAATTTTACTCATATATATATATATATATATATATAATATATATATATATATATATATATGTACATATAGTATAGTTCCAGTCTTCAACGCGGTCTGGTCAAGTCTGATCCAGTCAAAAGACCGCGTAGTAGACTGGAACTATACGTACTTCAGGCCTACATGTCCGCCATGTTTGACTTCAATATTTTTACCCGATGAATGACCAGCAGATATCATTCCAGTTATATATAAAGTTCACTCGTCTCGCCTAACTTTAGTCGTCATCAAGGATATTCCTAGGTTACGGTGGTACTTGCAGACACAGAAAACAATTATTAAAAGAACTATTAATAGAAAAACAACCAACGCTCGGGATGCAACAAAGAAACTATTTTACGCCAATTTACAATTTATGACACTAATATCAGAGTAAAACCTTTTCTCAGCACTCTCTAGCAATGTTATATGTTTTTAAACTTGTCCTGAGCATTCGATAACGTTGACCGCAATATTCTCTTCTGAAATGATCAGCTCGTTTTGGAAATGTGTGGTACATTTCAACCAAGTCATATCTATCTACGCAATTTCTTTTAGCATAGATAATGGAAGGAGAACTGGATAGGAAACTTAAAACGATGTTACGAAATCGGAAACGATGTTTGCACAACTTGCTATGGTAATTTACACTTATAAGCAGCTAATATGCACCTAACGGATGGTCCCACATGACCAGGATCAGCTATTGCTGAAATTAAACAATAGTGTAATATCACTTAAGTTCAGCAGTGTCTGATTTTAGCCACGTGGGACCACCCGTTAGGTGCATATTAGCCCCTTATAAGTGTATAATTACCATAGCAAGTTGTGCAAACATCTTATATAAGGTGTGAGTCTACGTTATATAAGGTGTGAGTCTACGTTATATAAGGTGTGAGTCTACGTTATATAAGGTGTGAGTCTACGTTATATAAGGTGTGAGTCTACGTTATATAAGGTGTGAGTCTACGTTATATAAGGTGTGAGTCTACATTATATAAGGTGCGAGTCTACGTTATATAAAGTCTGCATTTTTTATTTGCTCTTTAAAGCGCTTGTCATCCACCGACAAATACGGCAGCTTAACTTTAGGTCATTGTTTTCTGTGTCTCCAAGTAGCTGAGGTGATATGAAAAAAGCTTTTCAACAAACCTTTTGCAGAAACTCTGCTGAAAACGTCTTCGCACCAGATAATCTTTTAAATAAATAATCCTGCCAATCGTTAATTCTGCTTTTGATTTCTGTTAAAAAATAAAAGTAGAAATTGAAAATATAAGTGTCAACAGACACATTGAACAATAACAAGACAAGTCTACCAAGTCTATGCATGCATGCATGCAAATCAAGGGGTTTATACGTTGTTTTTTCATATTATATATTTTTTATAGAATAACGTGACTTACATGGGCATGTTTATTGGTTGTTGCTCATGATCTATCAGAGGACAGATGCACAAATTACGCCACAAACGTGGTCTGATTTCTGTAAACCAATCACGGGTCTCACTGCAATATCACGAGCCAATGACGTTACTTGATTTGTATTTTCCACTTTCCCATAGCCCATAATGCTTTGCGTTTTGGGGGGTTACAATCTCGTACCCAAGCTCTTTTTTTCATTTTTTACCGCCATTTTGAATTTTTGAGCCTGGGTATAAGGTTGTTACCCCCAAAACGCAAAGCAATGTGGGAAAGGGAAAGGGAAAGTAGCGAATAGATCATGGATCTCGTCATCTGGCGCAAACCCGCTCAACATTTTTATTAGACATTTTTAGTAAGAAAATCGCGACAACATACCTTGAGGAGGTATCAAGGGTTTATTTATCCTAGCACACCAGCCAACAGGATGGATATCGTGGCACCTCAGGTCAAACCAGAAGTCAGCACTATCATCGTCATCGTAACCTTCGTATCTTAGTAACGTTTTGAAGTGCTTGAATTTTATCACGGTAGCCACCCAGAACGTCGTGTTTTCGGAATTATGAAAACTTTGTATGCCATTATTAATCACCTCGACCTTCATGCCAATGTGCACGTCTTTTAAACAAGACATTACTTGAGCCTAGATAAGTAAAATCAAACAAAAATTTGAAAAGTGAACAGTATCGAGGTGCACCTTAGGAACAATGTTGTCACCGAGTCTGATACTTTGTCAAAACAGCAACATGATAATTGAGGATTCAGCTTAGGACTCAGGATTTTAAGATGTCAGGCCTAACCTCGTCCACAGGACGTTCGTGGAAGATGCGGAAAGGCGAGACAACGCATTGGCAAAAGCTAGATTTGGAGATTTTTTTACGAAATTTTTCGATATATTTAGAAGATTTTCCGATGAGTTCAGCACGCTGAAAGGACTAAAGACTTGGTAAGAGTAAAATACTTTGTCTGCTTTGTCACAGTTTGCTTGCACGGACTCAATATTTTCAACTGGCAGGATTTTTTCCGAATATAAAGGGGATATTACACGATGGCGAGAAGATATGGATTTTATGTTCGAGTGGTATATGGAAGGACAATATCTCACGAGTGAGCGCAGCAAACGAGTGACATATTGCTCTTGCCACGAGAACATAAAATTCATATTTTTGAACAACCGTGTATGTAATGTTCTATTTATTATATGGACAATGAAATTATGATGTTGATAAACTGGGTTTAATGCAAAAACTACAACCGCTTGACCTAAAACTTTCAGAAAATACAAATGAAAAATACAACAACTTCTAATTCGAATACGTCATTTTACGTGAAAAACTGAATTAGGAGAAGTTACTGGCACAAATTTACTTCAGTCGGAACTTACGGCAAAAAGCGTAAACGTTGACTTGTCGATACAGTATGTCACTCGCGAGCGTTGCATACGAGAAATACGCCACTCGGTTCCCGGATGTAGTGAAATATGGATTCTACGAGTGTTTTAGTTGCTAGTAAAATACTCTTCTCCATATAACAAATTGGAATATTTTGCCACATGATCTCCAGCCCTTGCCGGAGCGTTCTCTCGTCTCGCCGCATCGGGGACGAGGTTGGCTCAGACTTTCCTCTCTTTCCATGGCATACTCCTTGTTCTAAACCTGCACATAGCAGTTCACGTTCAAGTTCCACGCCGAATCCACTTGAAAACCTTTTAGTGATTAGCCCTTTTACAGGTCGTTAGTATTTTACTTTAGAGAACGCAAAATATTTTTACCAGTAAAGGTAGGACCCAAGGCAACCAAAGAGTTAAGGACAGTTAAAACGAAATTTTGTGAAATTTACGTTCCAGTCAACGCCTTAATGTTCCCTCTGTCCCATTATTTTTTGTAGATGTTTTAAAATCTCCGGCATTATCGTCCACCACTGGCTTTCACCATATATATACATGAACTAACTCAAACTCTCAAACTTAAGAAGACAATGAAGTACATACATGTTTAAAGCAGCTAGCTGGAGCAGCTTTTCCATTACAATTCTTTAAATACTCGTCCCAATGAAAACTTTTTTTCTGCCAGTTATCAGAAATAATTATATTGGCAGCTAAAATATATAGAGAAAACAATATGTATATTATCTTTATTGGCTTCATTCTTTTGGCTTATTGAAAACACAAATTCGAAAGCATGGAAGGAAAACGAAAAGAAGGAAGAAAGTAAGTAGGTAGGTAGGTAGTAAGTAAGTAAGTAAGTAAGTAAGTAAGTAAGTAAGTAAGTAAGTAAGTAAGTAAGTAAGTAAGTAAGTAAGTAAGTAAGTAAGTAAGTAAGTAAGTAAGTAAGTAAGTAAGTAAGTAAGTAAGTAAGTAAGTAAGTAAGTAAGTAAGTAAGTAAGTAAATGACTTACTGAGTGAGTGAGTGAGTGAGTGAGTGAGTGAGTGAGTGAGTGAGTGAGTGAGTGAGTGAGTGAGTGAGTGAGTGAGGCAGGCAGGGAGGGAGGGAGGGAGGGAGGGAGGGAGGGAGGGAGGGAGGGAGGGAGGGAGGGAGGGAGGGAGGGAGGGAGGGAGGGAGGGAGGGAGGGAGGGAGGGAGGGAGGGAGGGAGGGAGGGAGGGAGGGAGGGAGGGAGGGAGGGAGGGAGGAAAAAAGAAAACTAGATCCCAAGGATAGTGCAAAGTTTCTAGTCAAAGATACGGACAGTGCTGCCAGGCGCGCAACCTAACAGCCCATGCAATTTCTAAAGCAAAGCCCAATAATAAAATAATAGAAGCCAAAACTAAGACAAACAACCCAAAATACAATCTCAAGGGATTCTCAAGAGTCATTTTCTCTTGGTCAAGAACGCAAAAAAAAATTATAAACTCCGACAAACATGAATACTGACGTCTTTTGCGCCCTTCGCTATTGTTTTCCGGTCTGTTTAATAACATCAAGATCTTTTTGAACTCCTCGAAATATTTGCATAAAAAGCTTGGCGTATCACAAGAATTCCGATACTAATACGTATCGGGTGACGTTCAGTCGATCCAGATCAAAATTGACTAAAATCTACCAAGTGGATGTAAAGATACATAAGTTTTTATGCCTTTACAAATTACGATCGTCTGATGATTATGTTGCTAGCTTCACGTTATTAGCCTGCGAATCGTCTGCCCAATCACGCGCTAAGTTCACGCAGGTACAGATACATGTAGAACTTAAACATTCATGTTTAATATTATATATGGCCAGAGTTCTTCGTACAGTTGTTTATTGAACGCCAAATCAAAATGCGAAGACAGTCTACAATCTCCAGTATAGAGAATTTGTTATTGAGCTGACGTGCAAAACTGCTCTAGCGCACAACACTCTACAAACCGACTTCACAGCATCGTCAACATGCCAGACCATATTAAAGTTGAATATAAAGCTTTTAATATTTATTCGCACCTTCCGCTAGGCAGACAATAAATCCTTTCGTCCAGACCATATTTGATTAGCCATGTAGCTAAGCCTAGAAAGTCGTTGTTTCGTGAAGAAAATTGATCGCTCCCTTTGCGTTTCTCTGCCATTGTTGTATTCGCCAGTCGCAAACAAAACCACGCGTGCGCAGTGCTATTCTAATACATTCCGGGGGGGAACTTCTTTCATTCTCGATATATTAAGATATATTTATAATGCACCAGGATTTTACACGTCTTTCAAGAAATACCCATAGATAAGGTACAAACCTGTCTGTTATCGCTCTTTAGGTCTTACGAGCTTTAAGCGACATAAATATTTGTCGAATATGAAAGACTGATATTTTCACTGGTTTTAGCCTTTCAACTACGATAAGTATGTATGTCGTTAAACCTGGTAAGTTTACCCCCGGAACGTTTACACTATCTATCTATCTATGTATGTATCGTGTGAATTTTCCCCACTCATCACAATACTGCAAAGTTTCTGTGAAACTTTGCACTAAAAAGAAGGAAAGGAGGGAATAAAGGAGGGAAGGAAAGAAAGGAAGGACAGAAAAAAGGAAAGAAAAAAAGGAAGGATGGACGGACGGACGGACGGACGGACGGACGGACGGACGGACGGACGGACGGACGGACGGACGGACGGACGGAAGGAAGGAAGGAAGGAAGGAAAAAAGAAAGGAGAGAAGAAAAGACGAAGAAAAGAAAGAAAAAAGGAAGGAAGAAAAAAAGGAATGAAGGAAGGAAAAAAGGCAAGAAAGATGGAGGAATGAACTTACCTTGCGTTTTAGGAACAAGTTCCTCTGTTCTGGCCTAAAATCAATGTTTTAAAAAGGCAATTAAACAAATAACAACTGTGCCATCGATAACAAGCCAACTTAAGCCAACTAACCAGGCTAGTCTTTGACTATTTTAGTTGGCTTTTCACCAAAACCTGTTTTAAAAATTAATAAAAACTCTTGTAATTAAATAATAGTAATTTATGATAAGAGAGATTCTTCTTCAATAACTCGTCCTATATTAGTCTTGTTGGTGGGAGCGAGTTTTGGACCGACCCTAAAAACGGCTGCGAGGGAGACTAATCTTACTGTATATTGTCTGTGCCACCAACATACCACCGCGTAATATCACTTAAATATTTTTTTTCTATCTTAACTCTTTCCTGTCCGAATTGGTCTTTAGTATTTTATTCTGGCTAACGCCAGACGATTTTATTCACTTCTGGGGAAGCCCTCGGCCAGGAACGATTTATGAACTAATCGAAAACGAATCCAACTCTTTTCAGTCCGAATCGGTCTATAGTATTTTATTCACCTCTGGGGAAGCCCTCGGACAGGAATGAGTTAAAGCTAAAGTTTATTTATTTTCCGCTCAAGTGATTAAGCTATTGACAGCCAAAAACGGTTCTCTTACTATTTTACTCTTCCTATGTCAGGTGTCAACACCGAGTGCTGTAAGCATGTCTAAATATTTCTTGAAAGTAAAACTCTACAACTTTAGGGTCATCTTTCTGCATTAACACAATCTACAGTATCTAGTAACGAAAACTCCGTTTTGCTGGTCACTGCATTTGCAGCAAAAAAGAACTGGCGAGCACTATTCGGTATTCCGACAACCTAAATATGACCATGCAACAGCAGGAGGACTAGATTGTACACATTCACATATCAACTGATGGATGATGACGCAAGTTCTAACTGCAGAACTGCCAACAGCAATGCAGCTAGCTAGGATAGAAATGGGTGAAAGAAAAGGATCGACTGATTGAACGTCAGACAACAACGCAATATTTATGAAAGAAAGATCCCTCAGACGTCAATGGGTTAAAGTACTTACGCAATCAAAAACTCGCTTTGAAATAAACTCATTTACTTGAAAAAACCATAGAAATCTTAATCTCATTTCGCTCTTGATATATTAGGATTTGTTTGATATGCAAATGATCCTCACTTTGACGTCACACTGCACAATGATTTGCTTTTTTAGCCTGTCTATATGGATTATGTAACGAAATTGTGAAACTGTGCATGTGTGTGAGAGAGAGTGTACCCAATGATACTAAAACGTTAGCTCACGATTCGAGTGCCATGATTTAATAATCTCAAAGATATACAGGTTTTTTAGTAAGTCATTACGCAGTGTGACGTCAGAGTGAGGATCATTTACATATCAAACAAATCTTAATGTCTCATGAACTACATGAGATTTGGAAGAGTTGTAAACGCCAATCTTTATACTTTCTATTGTTCTTTCAAGTAAGAGAGTTTATTTTGAAGTGATTTTTTCCACAGCATAAGCACTTTAGGTGATGTTAAACAAACGTTACCTTTTTACTTGGCGTAGCTTTTTTCACGCTTTTCTTCTTCGCAGTCGCTCCTCTGTCAGTTTTTCTTTTCTTAATGTTCGAGGCCGAATACTTCTTAGCACATTCAACTTTGCAAAACCGTTTCGATTTGGAGAAGAATGACTCCTTTACGCCGAAATGACTGCAGAATTCACATGTACCTAACAATTGCAACAATATGTATCAGTTTACTTAATATTTACTTTATAATTACTAAATAATATTATTTTATAAGTTGTTTAGTTTTTATTTAATGTAGACAAAATACATTATTATATACCAAGTGTCAAAGTTCATGTTTTCTTGCGTCTCATTGGGCGAGAGGGTAACAGCTCTGCATGAGCGGTGAATAATATGTTATGGACCGGTGAATAATAAAATCGTTCAGACCGAGACTAATTACTTATTGACTGGAACCAGGGGCGGCGCGGAGCGTAAATTGTTTGGTATTAGTTGTAGTATACAGAGTAGGGGGGTCTTGGGGTATCCACCCCCAGAAAATTTTGAAATCGAGAGGCTCTGAAATGCAATTTCCAGCATTCTACATGATCTAAATGCTAAGTATTTTACGCAGTTCGATGACTTCACGACCAAATTAACGGAAACATCCATTGAATTATATCTGTCTGAGACTGTGGTGTGATTTAAAAAATATTGTGGCGGTACATTCCTTATATTCAAACGGCAAACGGTAAGTCTACTTTAAAGATATTATGTTTTTAAAATTGTTGAAATTGGGGCAAAATCGGAAATCAGGATTGAATGTCAATATGCGACATGGAGAAACCCGTTGGATTGTTGGAAATGCAAACCAGGAGGGACAACTCAGTTAGAAACATAATGGCAATGCATAACAAACTTGTTCACTGTTCTCTTTCTTAGTTTTTAAGTTTACACTTTACAGTTGTGACTCGATAGTAAAGAAAAAAGTTTTGAAACATAACAGCGATGGCCACACGCCTGAATAGCTTGCGTGATGCGCCGACAATACATATGATCAGCGCAACGTCTGCCTGCTTTTGCGAACGCCAGGCGGCCAAGGTATTAGAATCGCAAAACTAATACCGTGTAGGATTGCGTTGTTAGATATACAAATATTCGCATCGTTCTTACCTTTGAAGGAGGACTTATGCCTTTATTTTGTTAAATATGAATTCAAGAAGGTTTTCCTTTCGTCAGATAAGTTCTAGTCGCCATATCAAAGCTTCAAAATTGTTATAAATAATTGCTCTTTGTTTCCATATTATTGAAGTATTGAACTCCAGTGTTGGGAGCGTTTCCTTGTGAAATAGGCGATACAGCGGATACTACACGGATGATTTATATACTGAGATGTTATATATTGTTAATGTAATGAAGTGAAAAGAATTGCAGACTTCTGGCTGCGAAATAAAAGCAGTTTTAAATCGAAATAGTAAAGCGTCTGACTTTAAAATATAAATATTGTACCACCTGTGGTGAAATTTAACACCGAAAATCCGCGTTTCTTGTCAAGCCAAGGTATTAGTTTTGAGATTCTAATACCTTGAGTTCTAAGCCTTTCAAACACTCGCCGCTAAAGTTGCTAAGGACGTTGCGCGCGTCAGCGAGGACGGTACGGTACTACGGAATCAGACTAAACTCTTTAGTGGTTAGCTACCAGATAATTGAAATCAAACAATCAATAACAAAGATGTTGTGTTCTTCCATTCCGTCTCTGTTCTATAGAAATAAGTACTTTCTGATGGAATAATTATATTATTTTACAATTAATTTCAATCTGGAGAAAAAAAGGTATTAGACTAATACCTTTAATACCTTAGCGCGCCGCCCCTGACTGGAACCTTCGGCAAACAGTATGTTTTGTGGTCCCTCGACCGCCGATGTTTCCCGAGGCGGATCTCGGGTCTACAAAACATATTGTTATATACCAAAGACTTTCGTTTGCCAAAGATGAAATCCTATTGGTCAAATCATGGTCACGTGTTGTTTAACAAACGCAATGTTTCCCTCTGACGTCGCTTTAATCATGCGTTGTTCACGTGAATACACAATGATTATTGCATCAGATCAAGAACTTTGGACTTTTCGGAACATTTTGAAAACAAGAGCTGTTTCGAACTTGTTTGGTACGAAATAGTCCATTTTCCAAAGGAAAGAATATCTATACATATCTTCAAAGGTCTGAGAAATACCTGGATAAATTTAAAGCTGTTCTTTGTACTTGTTGAGTCTGGTGTATTTGTTTAGTTGAATTGAAACTACGAAGACAAAGTCAATTAAGCGTTTTGGTAAGTCTTTTTGCCTTTTGCAAGGTTCGAGTCATTTGGTATTTGGTATTTTAAAAGTCTTTGGTATATAACAAAACCCTTGTTGACTTTCGCCTCGAGAAACATCGAGTTTTACGGTTCCTCAGGCTTCAATGTCACCCTCGGACTAAAGCCCTCGGGTGACATTGAAGCCTTCGGGTCCGTAAAACTGGGTTTCCCTCGGCGCCAGTCAACAAGTGTATACTGTTTCCCTCGATCCCAGTCAATAAGCTCGGATTACTGATTTCTTTTCACACGCGATCACCGTGGGCAGTTGTAAGCATCTTGATGGCGAAGACAGTCGTCAGGCACATTACTGTTCAACTATAATTCGGTCACTTGCAAAATATTCCAACACCGTTCGAGATCAAGATTCGAAAACACCTCAACCAAAGGTAAAGCTGTTCAAAAGAAAGAACTCGCAAATTCGAGCACGCTACAATGGCCACATAACATGCCTCACAGTTTCGAATCGTGCATGCCAATTTGGTTGGGCATTTTTTGCCCTGTACAGATAAGTTATCAATTTATAAAACAGCGGTCGGTTTTTATCAGTGCACAAGTTTGGAAAAAAGGAAAAGCTATCTTCCCACGAAACACTTACAAAACAAGATAACTTATTGTTATTCATTAATTATTCATTATTTTATCGTTCATTCTGATTTCGAATGGTCAAGGTTAAAAGGGATGACTCTAAAAGACCCGTCCAGTCCTTTCGGGGCTTTTCCATAATTTGTCGTCAAATTTCTTTTTCCATATTTGTTGCCAAGCTTCAACATAACAGTCAAATTTGTTGTCAATTTGTTGCAAGCCTCAAGATTTTATAAACCACAACAAAAGCCCTAACCCTAGTCAGAAATCTGGTTTACCGCCTAGTTTTTTTTGGAAATACATATTTGACGACATATTTTGGAAGAGTCGTGAAAGGACTGACGAGTCCCTTGGAGTAATCCCTTTAAATCTCGACTAGTTTTTTTGCTCTTTATCTCATTTCTCGGTTTTCCATGTAGAGCAAAACCTATCGAATTGATCCGCCGTCACAGTCTATTTTTGTACAGAACTTACCCATAATTGGTGCTGGAACAGTCAAAATCATTGATTGTTCTGAAATCTGATAAATGATAAAATAAAAGTACGAATGGTCAGTACAATATTACTAGTGACGTTCAGTGTCAGTATCTACACCTGGTATTAGCACACCAATCAATCAATTTAAACCAATTTATTTAATCTGGGTATCAAACAAGTTATTAAGGTCCTTGTATGAGAAGCCTGAAGTTACTGTAACCCTACTGTACATGTACATGTAGAGACTCCCCTAACATCTATACAGTGTTGCTTTTACAGAGGGAGGGAAACCAAAGAACCACAAAAAATATTTTCGAAGCACAAGAGAGACCAACTACAAAACCCTATACTCACAAGAGGGCCAGCCAGTGTTTTGATATAAATACAACAAAATAATACTGAGCAAAATCAGCGTGAGGCAAGATCTTGCTAAGCCTGTGTGAAGTATGCACCGCATTCAGCTTCGATTAAGGCTATATATATATATATATATATATATATATATATATATATATATATATATAAGGTGAAATATATGTGAAATAAAAGTAGCGTGCTGCGTAGGCAGTGTAGAAACAACAATCGAAATATAGTAAGGTTAGATATACTGCCGAAACAGAGAACGTAGGAGTCTAACGTCTCGACTCATTTAGACTCCTACGTTCTCTGTTTCGGCAGTATGTCTAACCTTACTATATTTCGATTATATATATGTCCAGTATTGTCCCACAAGCGGCTGTTACCGGCAGTTGCTGAGGGATAAATAAAATGGCGTTCTCACATCTAGATGGGTTCCAAGCTCACTGATGAGCTGCGAAACACGTGTCTGTAGATTGAACTATATATATATATATATACATGTATATACATACATGTATATATATATACATATACATATATATATACATATACATATACATATATATATATATATACAGTATATACATATACAGTATATACATATACATATACATATACATATACATATACATATACATATACATATACATATACATATACATATACATATACATATACATATACATATACATATACATATACACATATACATATACATATATATATACACTGGACAGCGCATTTCTACTGTCCAGCAGTCAAAATTTTGAATCCAGATCCGCCATCTTACTACTCCCTGTCCAGTACTCTTTGCGGGCTTAAGAGTAGTAAGAATTAACCGGAGGACTGGGGGAGTTGGTAAAGCCGTAAAACAATACCACTAGAAAACAGAAAGAAAATACAGTACGAAATCGTCTACTAACATACTTCAAGGCTTTGTAAAGGCATATTTTACCATCAAAGGTACATAAAGTGTTTCATACAGCCATTTGCGTTCAAGCGCAAACCGCAAACATTTTCTCGCGTTTTTTACGTTTAGAACAAGCCGTTTACCGTTAAAAGCGGGCATGTTTTAACCGCCAAATTAACACAATACCAGCGCCAAAAGTATCGGTTATGTGGGCGTAACTGTCATGTTTTGATAAGCCTGAAGATACGTTTCAACGTTTCAAGATAGGTGAATGCACGTTCGAATTGTGGGTTTGCATAAAGACTGTGGCTGGAAATGTAGTTTAATTTGAGTTTCGGGGAATTAAAAGTATCTTTGTCACTAAAGAACCGCAGTGAATTAATTTCTGTCAGATATCGACGTGGAATTTCCCATTTCAAGCAATACATTCGTTATTTGTTATTTTCGATTTCCGAAATCGATGGTTGCTCAATTTGGAGAACTTCTATAAGTTCTAGATCATTTGCCAGTTTACCCCACCCATTCGATACGCCGCTTCAGTATATTCTTCGCAGTACCTTCCATACCTAAGTTCAAGGGAAAATAAAAACACAGAAATGCTAAGGCTTGCCGATAAGCGAGATAATTTTGAATGAATATAGCCAGCATCTCTATCGCCGGCTTCCGTAAGAATTCTTTTAATTCTTCTCTTGAAATCTTCTTGTAGCCAGGGGTTTCCAGAATAATATAAACGACCAAATTTGTTTAGATTCATTATCAACACAACGTGCAGACGTACATTCGCAAACGTTGAAACGTATCTTCAGGCTTATCAAAACATGACAGTTACGCCCACACAACCGATACTTTTGGCGCTGGCATTGTGTTAATTTGGCGGTTAAAACATGCCCGCTTTTAACGGTAAACGGCTAAACGTAAAAAAAATGTAAGAAAATGTGAGAAAATGTCTGCGGTTTGCGCTTGAACGCAAATGGCTATAATGATGTTATTGACTGTTTTTGTTGTATTTTTACGAGTTTTGTGATGTAGGCAAGTCGATTACTGGGCAGAGGAAAAAAAACTACGAAATAACACGTTTTACTGCTAAATAATACCAACAAATGCAAAAACTAAGCTTCTAAACTTTTTACAGTGTTCTTTCACTTCTTTGTTTGATACAAATGGCAGAAATATTTTTAATGTGGTTTTTATTGTCTCTTTTCGTCATTTCGTGCTACGAAAACATACAATTTTTCGTGACGGCCATCTTGGTACTCCAAATTCGTCATCTCCGCTGGCTTCATTTTTGGAGCCGGATGAGCAATCCAGTTATATAGAGATCAATGGCAAGAACACCTTGATCAAAAGGCAAAGCTGTTGAACTTTTTGTCCAACTCCACAAGCGAAAGTAGCAAAGAGCTTACAACATGCCTCATGGCCTCATTCCATCACACGACTAACAACTCACCAGAAGCATGAATATAATAGCGGAAGTAAAAAGTGCAAAAATGCAAAATCGTGACCCCCCCCCCCCCCCCCCCCAAAAAAAAAAGGGAGATGAAACCGAGCCGAAACCTAGACTCAACCTACCACAGGTAGCCCGAATAATAATATAACTACTTTAATATGAACATGGTTCACAATGCCATACCACATTCACTTCCTTGGGACTTTTGATGGGTGGCTTTAATGCAGCAAAATCAGGCTTTGTTTCCATGGCAGGATTATTACCAGCTATATCAAAGTTTATGTGATCTGTGTCTTCCCCATATAATGCGAACATGTCACTAGTATCACCACAATCTGTGCTGCCAATCTGAATATAATTACAAAATAAGAGAGTATTAATAAAAAAAAAAAAGTTCTTAAAATTGAGTTGGCCTTATAGATGCGTTTGATCATAGTTAATAGAAACATGGTTTGGAAGCTCAACAAAAGTCATTGTTTTATGTTTTTGTTCAGGTTTATGGAAATGTGTGCACTTTCACGGTTACTGAACATATTGTGTTTTCTGTATAATGAAGCAATCATCCAATAGCAACGTTTGGGTTGAATCGCTCAACCGTACTGTTTAAATATTAATAAACCTAAAACAAAGGATTTGTGCACCTTCGTGTACCTTTCAACATGAATCGTAGCTTGATTGTTGACCGCTTTGAAGTTTGCCGGGTTTCCAAACCATGTTTAGAATAACTATGGTTTGATATACAGTGATAACCGTGCATATAATTATAAAGTAGTGGCCAGTAGCCTACTGTAGGTAGCTGGTTCAGACCCTGTACAGTACGTTAACAGTACGTCATGCTTACTGGGGGGGGGGGGGGGGGGGGGGGGTAGGCTAAACTCGGCCGACTGAAACATAAACTGTGACAGGCGTCATGGAAACGCAGCCAATGCACGGTGAACAATGAACGCGACAGTAACTGCGTAAGTCGGTAAGAGAAGTGGATAACGAAGGTTAGTTCACGATACCCTCGGTTTTCTTTGATGTACCGTGGTTGTTTATTTATAATAGTTACTCCCAACTAATATATATTAGCCCGGGGCAATTAACTTGATTTATGCGTGGTTGGGAAAATAAGCGTTAATGGTCACGAATGTGATAAAGGGTTTATCATCGCGACTGAAAACTCTGTGATAACGAACTCAGTATCTCAGTTTTCTTAGGCAACCTCTGTGACCTTGAACTAAATAGGTTAGTTACCTCAACCTCGGTAACTAACCTATACTTAACAACTTCACGATTTTTAAGCAATATTATTACGGTGTGGATCAGTAAATTTAAGCCTATAAATCACTTTCTCGTCGAAAAGTATGATAAAACTGATAAGTGATGTAATATAACACCAGAATCGGAATATATATACATCATTATGTGAAATTTTCACTGGGTGCTGGTGCCGACTGAAATCTCTTGTCGACCGACTGGAACAAGTTTAATAGATACCAGATTTTTTTCTCAAAGCTGGTTAACACATGCAATTTTTCTCCTTCTGACACATGCGATTGAATGCATTGACTTACGAATGTATTGAATCATTTGAGCAGCCATACGGGGTTCAATACTTTGGCGAGTCATTCACTCAATCGCATGCGTCAAGATGAAAAAGATCATAAAGGTCCGTTTGCACAGACGATTTGTACTACAAATTTTGGCATCCTTGCAAGTCTGTCTTATGATCTTTCTTCGAGAAATAGTTTTTTTCTGGGCGCAACGGATTCTACTGGTAAAACGTACATTCTGCCATCTTTTTTGCTACAGTACTGGGTTTAAGTTGTACTTATAAAAACTTACTGGAAGTGGAAACATATCTGTTGCTTCACTAGTAAGTCTTGAACTCTCTAAAGCACTTTCCACTCTTGGGGGTTTTGGAAATAATGGTCCCTGGTCTTCTTGAGCCTCTGAAACAATAAGAGATATATAATATTAATAAGTTTTATACTGTAGCTCACCCATCATCTAGCCCATTGGTTTTCAACCTGTGGATCCTACCCACTGGTGGATTATAATAAGCATTCTAGATACACGTACAGGGGTCAAAATAAAAAGTTCAATATGTAGGAGCCAGGTGGGGTCCTACAGGTATAGCTCAAAATGGGAGCCCATTCAAAGAGCCCAAGGTCAAAAGGAAGTTGGTATATGTGCTGGTTTGTTGGTTGTTGTTTTTTTGTATGAAATACAATATAATTATTAATAAGTATTTATTGTATGGAACAAGTTTCTTCCGTTAAAATCGTGTGTTCTCATTGGCTGAAACGCGTCACGTGCAGGTCGATTATTTTCCGTTTATATTACGGGGTTTGCCAGCCATTCTGTTTGCAACTGAACAATGAAAAAAAAAACGCAAACATTTTGTGAGTTCAATAGGCTGATGACTAATTTATGTATGTGAAGTGAGTTTTAGGATCTCCAACAAGAACAAGAACATTGAAAACGATGAGTCTATGTCACACGTTCGACGTCACACTATAAGTACGTATCATGTAAGGTAATGTAAGGTATGTTGTTTCGAAAAGCCATATAAACTTTTTATTAACCACGACTGCTTGGTCATTACGGAAAGTATCAGACCCCGAGGTCTCGCTCTACGAGCTCGGTCCGTCAAGACCTCGGTCTGATATTTTCCGTAATGACCGCACACTCGGTTAATAAGAAGTTAATATATATATATATTAACTTTAATAATATATATATAATATAATTTTATAATATATATATATATAAGTTAATATATATATATATATATTAACTTTAATAATATATATATATATATATATATATATATATATATATATATATATATATATATATATATATATATATATATATATTTATATATATTAAGTGGGCAGTTACCTTGCAGTGGGCATTCATGCAACTTCAGAAGGAAGAATGAATGCCCACTGCAAGGTAACTGCCTAGTTAATAGCGTTGTTTACAAAGCCGAAATCACCACAACAGACAACGGCCGGGAGACAAAACAATACATTGGTATGACAGCAAACAACTTTAAAGAACGTTACAGAAACCACAAAAAATCTTGCCAGAACACGAAATATTCAAACAACACAGAACTTTCAAATGTATGGGATTTAAAACAAGACGGGCAACCTTTTAAGTTTTAACATCAACTGGTCAGTCATGAAGCATGCTGCATCTTATTCAAGTGGAGGGAAGCGATGCAATCTTTGCCTTGAAGAAAAGCTCTGTATCTTGAAAGCCATCAAACAACCATTACTGAACAAAAGATCAGAACTCTTCTCAAAATGCGGCCACCAACGAAGATTTTTCGCGGGAAGTGTTAGCCGCGCGAAGAAGAAAGTGACGCGCCATCATGCAAACTGTCAAACGTCAGCAAACATAGTTTAATCTACTGAATCTTTCACAGTTGCCTGATGATCGCCTAACCGCGTGAAACTAAGAGTAGCAACAACGATGTTTTAAGTAAAAAACAGTCAGTTAAATCCGCTCTGCCTATAGGCAGAGTCAACACTCGAAATAAATTTCATATTTCCGCACATCCATGTATTATTCTCTATGTAATCGCTGCTTTCCAACAACTCCTATCTTTTTGAATATTAATATCCCCAGTCCTCTGGGATTCGCTCTTCTTCCCAGATCAGTTCAAGAGGTTGATGAACGAACTCTTCTCCCTTTTCACCCAGAGCTTTCAGCATCTCAGCTGTGACTTCAGACGGTCTTCCCGATTTGCCTTTCTTGTTTTCTTTCAGTGCATCTTTTACTTCAAGCTTTGTGATGCCTGCTATCAACCCTTCTACAGCAAGTGCCTCTTCAAGCTCTTCATGTGGTAATTCCTCATTAAAGGCAAAGCGTCACGTATTAAATTACCGCTCAATTAATACTTTTGCGCGAAACAAAAATTATATTTGCGTGCAAAAAAAAACCCGTTAAAAATGTAACTTACTACTAATAACTTATTAGTGCATGTTCTTACGGAATCAAAGTTTTGACCTTGAATGTGAACTTGAATTTGTTCATGAAGTTTTTCAAGTTTACGTCGTGGTGACACTGTGCCTTAAGAATTAGCTTTCAAAGTACTCCTCCCATTTTCTTCACCTCTCCTTCAGACAGTATCCTTCCATCTATGTCCTTTATCACCATTAGCTCCTGGATGTTTTCACTTGCTCAGCTCTGCCATGCTTTCGCAATCCTATACTGTATGTGGTCTTCTCGCCTTCTTTTGTTCCCAATGACTAGTTAGTAGTACTCCTCTGTAGCTTCAGATTTTGCCTTTGCTTTTTTCTTTTCTTTTTTCTTTGCTTCCTTGTATAGATCTTTTGTTTCTTCCGTCTTGACCTCTTCCCATTTCTTGAACACTGTATTTTTGTTCTGAATAGTTTTCTGCGTTTCTTCACACCACCACCCGAAGGAGTCCCGGAATACATGTATATCGACATTTTATTCAAAATACGTAGGTCATTTTGCATAATAGCAGTATAATATACAATCATGACATATTGTGTAAGGTGAGGTGTTTTTCGGTTAACCAGAAAAATCGGGTTTATTTACATGTAGGAATCGATTTTGCTGGTTTCCTCCCACTGATAGTTTCCTTCACGGTGAAAACCCGGAGAAACCGGATAATCGAAAAACATCATTCAGAATATGATTGTCTCAATATATTCTTAAACTCTCTAATTAACGCAAGTAGTGCTTGGTCATATCGTTCTTTGGGCCTTTTGGATGAATGTATCGGTTACTCAGAAGTTGGATGAAACACAGACCAAAGTTAGTTTTCTTCCATGGAATATTCTTCCTTCATTTATGTTTATGGCACCATCTTTGAATAATGTGGTATCAGTGAACTCCATTTCCTATATCCACTGTGCCGTATATGTCATTAGTGTTTCACAGGCACTGATTACGATGGCTCAAAGCAGAAGATCATTTATGTCAGTTTTTTGCGTTGACTAGTTTTCCGTTCCAGTTTTTTTTTCAAAACTACCTGACCCTAACATTGTGTACATCTTTGTATTGTGTACATGTTATTCATTTGAATCTATATTCTATAAAATCAATACCTGTAGGTACATGTATATGCATGTATTTAAAATATTTATAAATATTTAAAAAATAATATAAATATTTAAAAAATAATATTATTTTATAAATACAGTATTTAAAAAAAATATTTATAGAGCTTAAATAATCATAAGATCTTTTTTCATTCAAAGTTAAGGGGCTCTACATATAGTGCATTCAAAGTGAAAACGGCTAATACTAATAACCTGATACACTAGTGTATGCCTAGATGTACAATAACACATTGATAAGAGTGTTAACTAGACACAGTGCTAAAAAGCGGTGCCCTGTGGCGTTCAAAATATCGTGTCAAAAATATACTATTGATTCCTAACGAACGAACTCACACACAGAATATAAAGTGGTTTGAAAGTTAGCTGCGCCCGCAAGCCAACTTTCAGGGCACTGCAATACTTTAGTTTATTTACATCTTGAACATAATTGTAAAGTATCCATGGCATTGACAAATTCTATCAAATTCAGGTCAATGTAGTGGGACTGTAATAACAATGATTAGTATAAATACACAGGTGATTATAGAAAATCACGCGCGCTGATTGATCGCATTACTTCGGACTAATTCTCGATAATCACCTACAGCATTTATTCAAAATGGACACCAGTCAATTTGCCAATGCGACAGACAAAGA
This sequence comes from Paragorgia papillata, assembly GCA_035771165.1. Classification (NCBI taxonomy): domain Eukaryota; kingdom Metazoa; phylum Cnidaria; class Anthozoa; order Scleralcyonacea; family Coralliidae; genus Paragorgia; species Paragorgia papillata. The sequence goes on from JAWNZC010000337.1 coordinate 5,729,768, forward strand.
AATTAACAATTTTAGAGAAAATGTTATTCCTAAAAGTACAAAAATGTGTAAAAATTTATACTAAAACAATTATTCACCTCACGCTCAGTGAATATCAGTGAATGACATCCTCGACTTCGTCTCGGTTATTATTCGCCGATATTCACCTCACCTTCGGCAAATAATTGTTAATTAAAATAACCTGAAATCGAAAAAAATATGCAGAATATTTTAATCTTGTTTCCAGAGCCTGCAATCATTTTGTCCAGCAATGGCTCCTTGTTGCTGTTACTACTTCATGTATACCTATCATTTAATTTTGGTGTGCACTGGGAATGAGATTACAGTTCATCGAATTTTCTGCCAACATTCGCAGACAAGACACGAAGAATGACAACAATTAATTGGGATAGCTGCTGAACAATTGTTCACTATCCCAATTCTCATGGTATCCCCATGGGATACTGAGCTTATGATGCCAAGTATCCAAACTTAAAATCTGGTATCCCCAGGATACCGCTCATGCCCTGAAAATGTATACTACAAACTGTTACTAGTTTTAAAAGATTAAACCTATCACTGCTAGATTCCCACATTGACGAGTAAAATCATCTAGCATTAGTACCGTATTTTCTGGGTGATAACCTGCGGGTTATCTCTTAATTTTGCTAGGAAACATAATTAGTGCAGGTAAATGGTACCTAATGCACGTATCAATGTTAGGCCCGAGGGGGGGGGGGGGGGGGGGGGGGGGAGGCCAGGCAGTTGTGGGGCATTTGACCTCCAATACCATCCCCACTCTTGGGAATTTGATAATGATCTGGTCCCCAGGGTGGGAACATTTGAATTTTTGGCAAGGTGGACTGGGGCCTAATTCGATGATTTCAACATTCGTGGCCATCTTGGATTTAAAATCAAGCTCTTCGAAGGTATTCTGAAGGCAAGGCTGTATAAAAGCAGCTGTTTTCATTGAATAAAACCACAATCTTAAATGATTTGTCTCTTTAATAGTACAAAGACAGACCATCACCAATTCCGCACTTAATATTAATACAGAAAGTATATTAACCACAGTATATCACAGTTTACCAAAACTTGACATATGTTTTTCAAGGAAATAGCAGCACCTGATTTATATAATTCATTTTTTTAAAGGATTTAGTTCGCCCAAGATGGGGCGATTTGATCTGGTTTGATCTGTATTTTCATCTCCAGGGTGGGGATTTCGACCAAAAATGCTCCAAAAATCAAATGCCCCACATCTGCCCAGCCTCCCCCCCCCGGCTTAACATTGATACGTGCATAATAGGGTGGTGCAGGTAATCTGTTGAATTCTTAAGATGACACCATCATGAAGACTGGAGACCAAGGATTCTACTTTCATCGTTCAACCACTGGTACTGTACTTTTTTTAAATTTTGTGGTCCCAAACCAAGGGAGCACGCCAGACTGACCTGTATTTCTTCTTCTTTGTTCGGCGTTCCTTCATTTATATTCAGCCATTTTGAATAATGTGGTATGTTCACTAGCGTATCGCAGGCGTGGGCTACAGCCCAGTTATTTAATTTTCGGAATGGGCTCAGGTTTCCTTTGGCCCAGTAGCCCGCGCCTGCGATACGCTAATATACTGCATTATTCAAAATGGCTGAATATAAATGAAGGAACGCTGAACAAAGAAGAAATACAAGTCAGTCTGGCGTGCTCCGTTGCCCAAACCTATTATTAGCAGCTGCGGGTTATCCGATGGTGCGGGTAATACACTGATTTATTTTTCCAAAAGTGACATTTTTGTTGCTGTGCGCAGGGTTCGAGATTTGCGGTATCCTAGTATCCTGACGATACCAGTTTTTAATTTTGGATACCAGATGTTGAAACCTTGGTATCCTATTTGGATACCAAGAAATTTGTGCTTATTAATAAACACTAATATTTACCACAATATATCTAAAACTCTGGCTTAAGTATAAACTAACTTAACTAAGTCATGAATATAATACACAAGTCATATAATATAACATATTTCATTTTGATATTTTCATTTAATTTCGAAACGATTGGCGAATGCTCGCTTTGGCACACGAAGTCTGGAGACGAGTATTTCACATCCGGGATCAATGATGTACCCGGAGCCTGCACGTGGGAAGATAGTTTTTATTCTGAACATTGTTGATTGTTCATAAAATTATTAAAATATTCGCTGAAATATTTATGACATCAGACATGAATAAATAAATATAAAGATATGTTAAAATACTTGGTTAGAACATCGACAGCCAATTGTGATGTCGATAACACCGTGGAAGCGGATACTGTGGCAGTGGAGTCAACGACAGCCAGTAAGAAAAAAACACAACAAAGACGAAAGTTCAATCCAGCCTGGCAAAAAGCATTTTCGTGGGTAAAATTGATCAACAATAAAATGTTTTGTAGTGTTTGTATGAACAGTAAATATGCTGATAGTTTGAGTAAATTAGTGAAATTAGGCTGTATAGGTAATGTTCATGCAATCATTATAGATGTAGTAGAAAATGTGTAATAATTCAATACATATTTTTCATATGACATTGTTATAAGTTTGCCTACCCATTCCTGAGATTCTTCCAAGATTCTTGTCAATCTATAATTATAAAACAACAAAGAAAAAATAATAAATGAATATTAAATCCGAAATGTCTTGTACATACAGTGTAATTGGATCCGATGTCAATGATGCACATGTATAGTATGTACTAACAGTACAATGTCATGTAAATAAAACAATTTTTATGATGAAGAATAAAAAAATGTTTGGTTGTTTATACAGTACATGTATACTGTAATTATTTATTATTAAGTATAATTACAATATGAATTTGCAAATTCATTTCAAAATTGATAAATCATGAACACTGTCAAACCATGATGGTAATTCTGAATCAAAGGTCTAATTAACAGCTGTACTGTATAATTATATACAGGCGTGTCAATCCTGTGGGGGATGGGAGGACACATCCCCCCACTTTTTGGACAGGGGAGATGCCTATATAATTATCCCCCCCCCCCCAACACACTTTTCGCTTCAAAAAATTGAAATTAAAATGCCTAAATAATAATCCTTGATTCTTTTCCAGTATTTCTCTTTATGATATTAATGCAACACTTAGCCATGTGATCTTAGTGCAAATATACCAAACTCCAAATTTAAGACCTTTATATTTTGCTCAAAAGTGCCCTCAAAATGCAGGAAATGCCGTTTCAGAGACCGAAAATTCGAAAATTTTCCAGGGGGGCATGCCCCCAGACCCCCTAGAATACTCAGGCTTCACCCTTGTCCCCCCCCCCCCCACTTCCAGCAAGCGATTGTCACCTTTAATTATATAACAGTACATGTCTATTTTTGTAAAGAACTTGTAATAAATACTTTTAACAATACATATGTACAATTTCATTCTCTACACTTTAAGTTCAAATTATTTTAACCCTGCATTCAGGCCTATCACTGAGAGGCACGCGATTACATGCGCACACCTTGGCACATGCCTGATAATCTGAAAACAATAACTACTGTACACGTAGATCATGTGAAATGAACAGTGCATGCTAGTGATTTTTTAAATCACTATATTCAGCTTAGTGTCCAGACTATTAATTTTTCTCTAAAAAAAGGACTAAAACTGTTCTCCATGCTATTATGTGTTGTTGAAAATTACCAATGACAACAACGATCTGAGCGGCAATGACCAGAGTAGCACTGATCTCAGCAACAACCTGATGACGATGTTGATGGTGGCGATCCTGTTAGCAACGATTTGATTACAGCAAGCTAAACTAGCTACCAGACCATGTAAAAAAGTGTAGTACTGTGTAGGTAGTGCTTGTTATGAAAAATTTCACCACCTTTCAGTGTTTGATCTGTCATGTATTTTCGTCAGACAACCGAAAATCATTCATTGTTTTCTAAAAATCAGTCCAAATAAAACTACATGTATTAACCATTAAATTATGTTTTGCAAACTATTTATTGTGTTGTGAAATCATTGCATGCCATTGCACACCATCGCACACCTAGGTCAGCCAAGGCGTGCTAACCTCAGCACGCCTGTGGCCCTATGTTGGCCTTCGCATCGATGGCTGAGATAGTGCTTTAATATTTTACAGTAACCCATCTAACAGTACACCTGATAATTTTGTCAAAGGGAGACCCTGAAGATTTAAATGCCTCAGTGGTCAATAGGCCAACAGTACTGTATCTGCATATAATAAATGTCAGCTTTTAACCCATATTTCATGACTGTAAATAAAATGGCCAAAAACAACCCTTTTTATATTTTATTTTACTATCTACAGGCCAGACAATCTTATTAATTGTCAAAGAGAGATGCCTCAGACAACAATAAAAATAATTCACCAATAGACATTATTGGAGGATTGGTGACAAGCCCCCAGGGGGGAAGCCACCCCCCTTGACCAGAGGTAACTATGGCAACCCCACCACAGCCCACCTCCAGGCACCAGTCACACTGTCAAGCAGTGGAAATATATAATACTTACCTTGCATTCTATCAGGAGTGGGTGGGTGGGTCAACACAGTGCAAAGCAAGAAACCCCATGTATCAACTCAATGAACAGCGCATGCAAAACCAATCAAGTTCAGACCACGCTGACAAGACTCTGATGAGTGCTGAGATAATCCCCACATATTATACATGAGTGACCACTGACCAAATATCTAATAGATACTGTAGATAGCGCACGCAAACCAGTCAAGCTCAGACCACACTGACAAGACTTTGATGAGCGCTGACTGATAATCCCTATACAGTATATTATAGCGACTATTATATGTCTGCTGACTAGCATTGTCTCCTTTTTTACCTTGCCTAAATTACATTTAGCCACATTTATTTATATTGTTAAAGAGTTTCCATTTCTGTCTGTAATTGCAGTAAATTGACAAAAGTGAAGTAAAATCCATTCTACTGTATACTTTCTAAAGCTGATAAAACCATAGTCTACAATCACAGAAGTTGTCCTTGTCAGTGTGGTTTTCATTTCTCACAACAATCGCACTGCCACACTGTTGTTTTATCTTGTAATGATTGCAATTATCCAGGATGATCAGTGATCATCAGCCATCAAGATTGAATGGTCTCCAGTGAGCACAATAGAAACTTCAGTTTCAGCATCATAATTATTACACATCAATTCTGTTGCTAATATTGCAGAATTTAGTGGTCTGTGGTGAACTTTAGTAAGTTACTGTAGGCAAACATCACTATAAGTCAACAACTGACTAACCACTGAAAAGTAAAATTTTGGGGTCCAAGGATCAACTGTGTTATACCGAGTCATGCATTACAGTGAAACCTGAGTTTTGTGACCACCCCAGGTGCCACGTAAAAGAGGTCATTAAGGACAGGTGGTCGTTCAGACAAGTAGTGATGTGACGTCATAGCAGCCATTTTGGCAGCGCCGTGACTCGTACTGTCGTTCACTTCAGTTTTTGCACTGTGTTTTTGTTACATTTCAGATTCAATTTTTGCACTGGTTTGGTCTTGTTAAAAGCTCTTGGCTTTATTTACGATCTTCCAGTAGTATTTTTTAGATGTGAACACTCAGTTTTGTCACTTTCCTTTCCAAGTTAAAAAGCAGTTGTTAAATATACAAACTTGTCACGGTAAACGATCGTCAAGATCAACTTGTCTAAAGTTAACAAATATTACTCATGGTTTTGGATTGTTCAGTCATTGTATTAACTCTCAAACATCAACTAAAAACTATTTGGCTGTGGCAGGAGAAATTCACACAGATTTTCATCAAATAATGCTCAAAAGAGAAGCAAAACAAGACTAAAATGCGGTAACACGGCAATTGAGCAACACTTCCAGTTTCTTGTTTTCACATGTGGTCGCATTCGCATTTGTTTACTATGAAAAAACAGGTATTTCTTTAACGTATTTCAGCAGTTTTACATTGAGTTGGTCGCTCATAACAGGTAAATATCTTGTTTGGGACACAAAAAACAGGTCGCTGGTCACGTAAGGCAGGTGATCGCTCATTGCAGGTATATTTCAACTACAATTCGTCCGTGCCAGAAAAAGTGGTCGTATATGATAGGTGGTCGTAAAACATGGGGGGTCGCAAAACTCAGGTTTCACTGTATAATGATGTGTGCTATAGCAAGGCTCCACTGTACCCTACTCGCCTACATCAATTTTTCTGCCTAGAGTATTTTTTTATGGAAATATATAAAATTTCACTTGAAACAAAACATTAGTTATAAAAACATGACTGTATATTAAATATACAGTGTTCAGTATAATATATTATTTACACTGTAAGACCCTTCACTCAGGGTATTCCACAAAAAATTATCCTCGGGATAAAATATCCCTTGAGCTTTGCCCTCAGGTTATATGACCCCTTGGGGTAATTTTTTGTAAAATACCCCTCACTCCAGGTCAGTTTCTTTTATTTATACAGTAATTACTGTACATCAGAGGACAGTCAACCTAATGAGAACCAGAGAAAGGGAAGTTTTGCAAGAATATTTCAACTCTTAAAGTTATACAGTACATAAATATTATTTAGTGATGAGTGATGACACCAAAGTCAAAGAACTTTGTTTATGAGTGAATTGCACATTTTTATAAATAGTGTTTACACTGTGTAATAAACAGCACTTTGAAATGAAAGAATTAAAATAATATTAGAATATTTAACAGACTAGTACTTGACAGTACTGTAAAATAGTTTGCTTGTGGAAGCTACAAAGTCCGAACATGTATTGTATATTAAGGGCCCACCTTTATGGCACTCAACTCTTGATGCTGCTTTATGCATTGTTGAGAAAGAAACGGCAACCCAAAAGCTGGCAAGAATCTTTCCAACTTAAAAAAATATGTGTTGCAAGACACGAATACTCATTTTAGAAAATTTAAGAAATCCCCTCGCTTACAGTAAAGAAGCCTTTGTAGAGTATTGTTATCCTGGAATTTAATGCGGTGTAAACACTAAACAGTCATTGAGAGGCTATTTTGAAAACAGTGACATAAGCACCACCAACGTGACATTTCACGTACAGTAACCACCTAAATAACCTTCAGGGCACAACGAACTACATTTCTAAGTCTTAATAAATCTGGGGAGTTAACGTTAAATGGAATAATTTTCAGTAAGAACTTACCAGTTCATTTGCTCCTTCGATTGCTTCCATGGACGGCCCCGACGCGGCCATATCAGAAGCTTTTGGCGTACTCAGGCAATTCTCGGGCGTGAAGCCTCTAATATTGGCGGGCGTGCCGGTGCCGGGCGCGCAGCTGAAAGAACTGAGTACGAGATCATTAGGTCTTTACTGAAACATTTTTGCATAATTTTGTACGAGTGCATGCAATAAAGCATGCATTCTATTCATTCACTCATGCACGATCGGAAATGGCGGCTGATCGAGGCTCGCGAAATACGGGCTGACCCATATTAGATACGCATGCGTATAACGAATATCTTGTGTGTAAACGTCATCAATACACGGCCGACAACTCACTTGAGCCAGCACACACGTGGACTGCGAACTGCCTCATGAAAGTGGCCGATTTTCTATGCGATTTCCGATCGTGCGCGTCATGTGTAGGTCTCGTGAGCTAGCCTGCATGGTTAGTATTGGGATGGCTAGTTTTCTTTTTTTAAACATCTCTAATAATAACTCACTGGCGGAGGTATTTGCAGTTTCTGAGTGCCTTCTTGTTCATTTATTTATCTATTTTATTTTTTAATTAATTATATTATTACTGAATCATCCTTTCATTGTGAAGATCACGAGAATAGAGTAAAATTCCAAAAATAAGCAAGCCCCTCCAATCCCAACGACAAAAAAATAGGCACGCATGGGCGTACAGGTATCTACTGCGTCAGACTACTCGGACTGACTCGGGATGTAATCAGAAAAACTTCTGAAATTTGATTAATTGGTCCGTAGAATATTCTATTTTTACTTAACTAGCAATACATCGCATTGCATGCCGACATGTGCTGCATGCGCAGTAGATACATGCCTCATATAAGAGGCCCTCCGCTTAAATAAAGTAAACCGTGCATGCAAGTAAACCAAAGCAAAACCTACACAAACCTGCTAATATACTCAACTAGTATAAATGAACTAAAATATAAACTGCAGTATGAATTATAAACACAACTATGAACTATAAACCCGTCGAGTATGACATCCTTGGCATGTACGTATACATTTATGTGGTGGTCAGGGAGGTAGCCAGAAGACTTCTCTTTAATTCGTTCACTACAACCCTAAGGCAGGGGTGGGTGCAAGGAAAACCGGAAAACTCGGTAAAAAAAAACTCGAGGCACAGGGGAGAACCAACAACTCTACTAACATGAAGTCATCCATCCAAGTACCAACCTTAACTTCGGTGGTGAGAGGCAGTGGCTGTGCGCTAACAGCTCGTGACACCCGTGCCTCCCAAATTTATTTACAAGACGCCTGATCAGGCGTTAGCTCGGGCTACTGAGTTTGACAATAGAATTGAAGAAGACTAGATAGTTGAGGTGGTTATAACTACTGATTCTTTCCGACGCATAGTTTTATACGATACGTATATCTTCTCCAGAAAGAGATTTTTCTGTAATTTCTTTCTCAGTGAATGTCGCTGTATCGTGTTCATTCATTGCGGACGAAACTTCGAAAAGTAATGAATCACAGCTGCTGCGCAATCTGCATATACACGTTAAAGGATTGGCATTAAAAATTAAGTTTGTCTAATTTGAAAGAACTCATAAAATTGTAATATAAGATCCTTTACAACTTTTTCGCATCTTTCTTTCTCAAGTTATTTCAATTTGTTTGATATGTAAATGAGATGGTCTCTGACGTCAGGAGTGGGGTAAAATATTTTCATACAGAGCAAAATCACTTACATATCTAACATGAAATGTTCAGCGTCGCAAGGAGTTTTTATGTGCACAGTTTCAAATGATTTCGCTGAACAAACTTAGAGATATAACTGGTTTTGCTACATGTGAAAATATTTTACCCCACAACCTGACGTCAGAGACCATCTCATTTACATATCAAACAAATTGAAATATCTTGAAAACGAAGAGAGATACAAAAAAGTTGTAAAGGATGTTCTATTACAATTTTATGAGTTCTTTCAAATTAGACAAACTTAATTCTTAGTGCTATTGCCCTTTAAGAGCGATTAACTGTGTCTATGTCATGACGTTGACCAACACAATAATTTCTCTTCTTGATCGACGATTGTAAATTAAAATTAAATGGCTCTACACACAATTTCGTTTCTTTAGATAGTGACAATAATACGTACGTTCACTTGTTGCGATCGTTCAATAAGATCTAACCGCGCTAACATTTCAAGGGATCATGAATGATATTGATGAATATAGTCATATAGACTACCAACAAAATCGAATGATTAAGATCACAGTCATAAAATCTAGTTGGTGTATAGGATATCGTCATTCGATCGCGAGTTGTTAGCCGTAAGGTAATTATATTATCCTGTGACACCATGGCCAATTCTGTAATATGGCCTCACGACCGCACAGCTTTACAGGAAGTACAATGTGCAACAATGCAAATTAATTTGTGACCCGACAAAAACTAAAGAAACCCAAACACATGCAGAAACCGAGCCGAAACCTAGACTCGGCCTACCACAGGGTAGCCCGGGTAATTATCAAGTTACAATAAACGTTATAATTGCTGTTGTGTTCGACAGTTGGCACGTTCAGAGATATTAAGCCGTCGTAAATTTCTAGCTAGTGAAAGCCCCAATATTAACTGTTTGCACAATTGAAAAATTGCAATTTCCTTCCAATTATAAGCCCAGCAGATTTTAAAACGCAAATTTTTCTCTAAATATAAGCCCCGGGGCTCGTGACAATGAACATTTCATGTTGAGCAAGCATGGAGGATTTTGTGGAAGTGATTTTGTATGCCGTACCCTTGGTTATGACGTCAGAGACCGTCTCATACACATATCAAACAAACTGAAATATCTCAAAAACGAAGAATACAGAAAAGTTGTAAAAGGGCTTTCATTATAACAATTTTTAATATAGGTTCTTTCAAATTGGACAAACTTTTAAATTAAAGTAAATAATTTATCGCTAGCAAAATCGGAACCTAGCCAGACGTACTGACTCATTTCGAAAGGCTACCTGCAAGGTGAAGCTATACTCATTGTAGATTTCGCAGTCGGTTCTTGTCCATTTTGGTTTCAAGATAGCCTGCGTTGCTGGCGATATTAGGGGTCAGGGCTTGGGCGCTCGAGATATCTGCTTCAAATGCTTAAAAGCATAGACAATAAAAATGGAAAAGATATATGAGCCGATACCAGGTTTATACATAATGATATGAAACAAGCGTTCACTGATAAAAGTTTTTATTAATACGAGCTTTCGGCTGTCAGACTACAGCCTTCAACGGGTTAAGAGAAATGTGGAAATCTACACCTATATATATATACAAGCAACAGAATATTAATGAGAATAACAGGATATGACATAAGATATGGATAATAAATGTGTTATTGTTTCTTTAGTAGAATGGCATATTGTCCAGGAAGAGGCTTCGAGTTGTTGTCGGCTTCTTTCGTTAATCCGGTGTGCCAAGATTCCAAAGTTTTTCGTATTCGATAATTGCCTCTATCAATAATCCGGCCGTTTTTGGACAAAAGGGATCAAATATCGCCAACCACGCTTGGAATAACGATCATGTCATTGATTTTGAAAACGGCCGGATTATTGATAGAGGCAATTATCGAATACGAAAAACTTTGGAATCTTGGCACACCGGATTAACGAAAGAAGCCGACAACAACTCGAAGCCTCTTCCTGGACAATATGCCATTCTACTAAAGAAACAATAACACATTTATTATCCATATCTTATGTCATATCCTGTTATTCTCATTAATATTCTGTTGCTTGTATATATATATAGGTGTAGATTTCCACATTTCTCTTAACCCGTTGAAGGCTGTAGTCTGACAGCCGAAAGCTCGTATTAATAAAAACTTTTATCAGTGAACGCTTGTTTCATATCATTACAATAAAAATGGTTTGGAAGCTCGACAAAAGTCATTGTTTTATGTTTTTGTTCAGGTTGATAGAAATGTATGCACTTTCACGGTTACTGAACGTCTTGTATTTTCTGTATAATGAAGTAATAAACATCCAGTAGCAACATTTGGGTTCAATCGCTAAACCGTATTGTTAATATTGATAAAGCTAAAACAAAGGATTCGTGTACCTTTGAGTTTCAACGTGAATCGTAGTTCGATGATAAAAGTAACTAATTAGACAACAATTCTCAATTTAAAATTCTTTAATAATTTCCAGAGAAAAGTCATACATTCACCTTGAGTGCCGAGATAATATCAGTAAAATATGGTACATGACAAAAAGAATATTGTACAAGAAAATGTATGTATAATTCAGTTTAAAAAATAAGCAGGGCGACCTTGCTGCACTGTTAACGTCGAGTTGAACAATGTACCGTAGAATTTACCCTGCAAGTCAGGACCCCTTTCCGACCTATTCGCAGGCTTCGGAGGAAAGTGGCTCTGTCAACAAACTCGATATTTCTTTTTGAGCATGCGTGAACGGTTGCCAAGATACTATTTTGGGCTCAGGCTATAACGCGTTACTCGCTATTTTCCTGCTTGCGGGTGCTCATAAACTAGAACTTGTTTGACCAGTTCAAAACCTGACTGACTCGCCCCAAACTTGGGGTAAAGATCGAGTTTCTTGGCAGAGTCCACTTTCCCCGAAGCCTGCGTAGGTCGGAAAGGGGCTCTGACTCGCAGGGTACGTAGAATTTCACAGGTTACAAAAACTATATATATTATAGTGTGTACAGAGTTTTAAAGTAATACAAGTTGTTAGCTAACAAATGTCGTTATAGCCAGTCCGATTTAGAAAGCTTATAAAATTAAACATTTAACAATTATTGGACGAGGTTGAGCAAAATATCGTGGTTTGTCAGTGGCAAGCAGATCAATTATGGCAGAGGCAAATGACTTAAAGGGGATTGGCAACAAAAATTAAGTTTGTCTAATTTGAAAGAACTCATAAAATTGTAATATAAGATCCTTTACAACTTTTTCGTATCTTTCTGCGTTTTCAAGATATTTCAATTTGTTTGATATGTAAATGAGATGGTCTCTGACGTCAGGAGTGGGGTAAAATATTTTCATACAGAGCAAAATCACTTACATATATATCTAACATGAAATGTTCAGCGTCGCAAGGAGTTTTTATGTGCACGGTTTCAAATGATTTCGCTGAACAAACTTAGAGATATAACTGGTTTTACTACATGTGAAAATATTTTACCCCACACCTGACGTCAGAGACCACCATTTACATATCAAACAAATTGAAATATCTTGAAAACGAAAAGAGATACGAAAAAGTTGTAAAGGATGTTCTATTACAATTTCATGAGTTCTTTTAAATTAGACAAACTTAATTTTTAGTGCTATTGCCCTTTAATTAATTGACCAGTTCACCAATAGCGGTGCCATCTTGAATTCCAAATGCATTGTGGTCTATCCAAGTTAACAAGCTCAATTAAACGGGTGATTGCATAGTGTTGAGACACAATGGGGTAAGATTTTCTTTATAAATACTTTCGTGTCAACAAATGTCTAAATAGATTCATGACAAATGTATCTTTATACGACCTAGCATTATTACTTTCACTAATATTACAACGTTCATATTTAGACATTGTTGACACGAAAGTATTCATAAAGATAAATTTACCTCATTGTGTCTCAACACTACGCAATCACCTTTTTAATTGAGCTTGTTACCCTGGATAGACCATAATGCATTGCGAATTCAAGACGGCGCCGTTACTGGTGAAAAGGTCCATTGCGAAACACTGACAAATCACAATATTTTGTCGAAACCGAGTTCAATAATTGTTTTATTATTCGATTTATTTTTTATTTGACATTGTTCACCTATAACTATGTCCATTCATTATCTGGCAGCTTGTCTGAACGAGTGATTTACGTTTGCCGAAGTTGAGTGTAACGCTCATGAGCACAATATTATTTGCTGCAAAACAACATTTCCCGCTAATGCCCATGAGCAGACTGCTATTCGTAGACAGTTATTTGCAGGTAAAGTAGCGGTCACTACACCAATTAAATTAAAAAGAAGATAAAAATAAATCGAATAATAATTCGTTTATACTATATAAATTGTTTTATAGTAACCTGTAACCTAAACGTTTATTTTAGTTCTAAATCGATAGATTTAGGACAACTTGCACCGAGTAAAATTCGATTCTATTCCTTGTGCAACGATTGCCGTACCCTGGGTACCAGAGCCTCTGGTACCCAGGGTACGATTGCCGTATCTTGTCTGGCATGAACTTGAGTCTTGACCATTGCACAGCGTGTTACACGCTGCAACGATTCGTGCAATTTGCCTCGTAAAGATATTTCAATACTGTTGCGAGACAAGTTGCATAAAAAATTGCACTGTGTAACAGGGAACTAATAAAACATCAGATTATCAGTATTTTGAAACGTATATATTATATTCTTTGTAACGTTTGAGTATTACCCCAAAATCTCATTTATACCTCGAACTCGCTTGTAAAAACTCATATGTACCGGGTTACTAACTAAATAAAAAAATTTATATAATTATGCGATGCATCCATATCCATGAACTGTCATAGAACACGTACATCAAGAAGTTTAACCTAAACAAAAATATAAAAAGTTAAACATTGCACCCACAATACAATACAATACAATACAATACAATACAATACAATACAATACAATACAATACAATACGATACGATACGATACGATAGAATGCATATCAATATAGTTTTTTCGTATGTTTTTGCTGTACAAGCTGTCGTAAGTTAAACTCAGAGAAAAACTCAGGGGTCCAGACGGGACTCGAACTCACAACCTTCCGAATGCCAGCCGGACGCTCTCACCATCGAGCAACTGGAACTCAGATGGTAGACCGATGTTGTTTTCGACATTTATACGCCTGGGAACTAGCTTACCAACTCTAATAACGTACAAAAAACATTTACTGAAAATAAGCCGATACGATGCGACTTGTAGCCAAACAAGTACTTGTGACACACGTACGGATTGACTAGTTCCCAGGCGTATAAATATCGAAAACAACCTCGGTCTACCATCTGAGTTCCAGTGGCTCAATGGTGAGAGCGTCCGGCTGGCATTCGGAAGGTTGTGGGTTCGAGTCCCGTCTGGAGCCCTGAGTTTTTCTCTGAGTTTAACTTACGACAGCTTGTACAGGGAAAAGATACGACAAAACTTTACCAACTCAGGCTGTAAACACTAATAACGTACGAATATGAATATAGCTATTTTCGATTATAATCGCTGGCACAACACTGCAAAGTTATGTTCATCAACTATATTGGTAGGAAATCATTATTTCACGCTCGTCCTTCCCTTCCTCCGTTTCAATGGTGTTCCCATAAAGTCACAACGTGCAGCACAACACTTTAATACATCATGTAGCTTGTGTACAACATTGAAAAGGGGAGAGGGGTTCGCAACAGTAAAAGTGTAGCGCGTGACAACTACACGCGTAAAAATCTCACAGCTTTTCAACAGGATTTGTTCGCAACAGGCTTGTAGCAAAGCTGGGAACAAGTTGTAACAACGCTGTTCATTCAAGAAGCTGCTACAACCTTGTTAGCATCAATCTGTTAACAACTTGTTGAGTGCAGAGCGGTAACAGGTTGTTGGAACAACTTGTCATCAGTCTGTTGGAGTCATCAGCCTTGTTACAAGTTGTCAACAACCCAGTGCGAACACATGACGGTGACAGCCTGTTGAACAGCCTTGTAACAACTTGCTTGCAGGTCTGTAACAGCTGGTGCGTTTTTACGTGTGTGTACTGATCTCAAGAGAAAATTGGATCGAGCAATTATTGTTTGGAAAATAAAGCCAGAATCCGCCAATACAAAGAGAGAAACTGCATGCGTAATTTTTCAGCTTTTTACAACCAAAAATACAGCAGCATTGCGTCTCGGATTTTTCTTATCAACAATTACCAAAATGCTTTGTCAGTCATCTATTGGTAATAAATAGAGGATACTGGTAAAGCATTCTAGTAGTTGAGTTGCAGTCATACTAGACCAGAAAACGTCATCGTGCAAATGACTTATTGGCAAATACAGAAATCGGACTTTTCGTTATAGAAAAATACGTAAAAATTCTGCAGGTCTAACAATTAATCCAGAGACTCTGGAAACTGAGACAAAGGTTCCGCTATACATGCTAACATTAATAGGTTTACTTACTGTATTATCTGATACACAAGCAGCTAACTTATCTCCCCTAGGACTCCACTGCAGTTGAAAGATCGGCCCAGAACCATGATATGTGTAGAGAAGAGAACCGTTCTTAAAAATAAATACACATGCAGGTAAACATAAGTATATAGCCAGCACTAAACGTTTGGTCAAATTATAATTATTTGGTCAAATTATAATTATTTCGTCAAATTATATATTTGCTTGAAGTGCCTATGAAACGAATTTTTCCCCTTAATATTTGTGACTGGAAAATATGGAAATCTAAGCATCTGTATTAAAATATTGCTGAAGTAAAAACAATCCATTAGAAAAGCCATTTTCCAGTTACTTGTTCAACCCTGATTTATGCGACAATTTATGAGGGGCCTGAGACGAATAGTGACGTAAATACCTTTACAAACGCCTTTGTTTACAGCAGTCCACAGGAATTTTGCAAAGGTATTTACGTCACAAGTTACTATGCACATATTTCCGACCGCGTGGAATTTGTCGCATAAGATTTATCATGTTTGACTGAGATTTTGGGGTTGTATAGAAAGGCGCGATATTAAGTTTTAACAAGAGAACCTAATTTTTAATTCTTTATCAACGAAAATATCAAATATAAATTTTCCGTTTCATAGGCACTTTAAACATTATATCAATGTTTAAAGGTGACGTACTGTCCGTTCTGCGCATGACCGCAATGTGGTCCCCAAAACATGACATTCGTAGATAATTACATGAAGTACTCAGCTCAATGTAAACCGTTAGGAACAACATGGTAGAAAACCAAGCGATTCGTCGAGGATATCTCCTCGGATTTCTTCTATTTCTCCTGAAAATGTTTTGTTTTGGGTACAAGTAATGAATGGGAACCAAGAAAAGCTTACAATCTTGAATAAGGTATTAGTATTTTTTTGTAGATAAAGATGTAAACATTAGTTTCGTACATGCGCAGAACGGACTGTACGTCACCTTTAAGTATTGAGCGAGGCTTGTACGTATTATAGAAATACTCCCACCCCGTAGCTAGTGTCCCCAAATACGTCAAAAATGACGAGTTTACAAACGATAAAAATACCCCAACCTCGTACTCTTTGTTCTTTGCTCGACCCTCGCATACTCGCTCTGGGCACGAGGTTGAAAATACCCAAGGTAAAAAAAAAGTTAAATATTCTGATGTTATAGCCAATTTGGAATAAGTAAAATCGATTGAAATGTTGTTTATAAAAATAATGAAACAACGCATGATTCTTTATAATACATATCCAACGTACTTTGCATATACGCTAAAATATTAAAATAGTATAATTCATCTGTCTGTATAGGTCTATCCGTTTGAATACCAAAATACTCTCGCTGAGAACTATTAAACACATGCGAATAATCGTACTAACCTGTGTAGACCAAATATTTACACATCTGTCGCTAGATCCTGTGGCAATAAATCTTGCATCGGGACTATACGAAACAGGTGTACACAGGTTCTCTGTGTCCAGCCAAGGAAAGAGAACAGTTTCCTGTTTCGTTGTCCCAGACACGGACAACGCCATCCAAAGAAGCCCTACAACAAAAATAAAATAAACCGAACTTTCTTGTCAATCTTTCTTGTTCAACAATCAGTAAATTAAAGTAAGTTTTGTTTGTTTTTGCTGTACAAGATCGTGTAAGTTGTTAAACCCAGCTACCCATGCTACCTATCCAGTTCTCACTCTGTTTCATACTCTTTAGTTGATTGGACAACCAATCTAATCTCTCCACTTGTTGCACAAGTTGCTTGGATATACCAATCGGAACTCGAACCCACAACCTTCCGAATACTATAGCCGGACGCTCTAACCACTGCGCGCTCTAAGCGTAATTTACTGTCACACTGCGACTTGTAGCCCAACAAGTACTTGTGAAATATCGTAAACAGCGTCGATCGGTCATCTCAGCTCTAGTGGCTCAATTGTTAGAGCGTTCGGCTGTGGTATTCGACAGTTGTCTGAGTCCAACTTACGACAGAGCAGCCCTTGTATAGCTTGAGGCGTGTGTGGTCTGGGGTACGGGCTACCAACTTCAAGCTGAAAACACTGTACTAACGTAGAACATCAACAAATTGTTTAAAGGGTTTTACTTACGTTGCCAAATACAGTGGCAATGTCGTGTTGTGACTCCCCGGTCCAGTTGGACTCCATTCTAAGGTATAAACCTGTTTCGCATCATTCTGAAAGCTGTGTAAAGGCACGTCGTTTTTTAAGCTCCACACCTGCAAATCAACAAAATATGAATAATACAAGATTCGATAAACTGTATAGTATAGATGTATTGTAGTGCGGTGCGGTGCGGTGCGGTGCGGTGCGGTGCGGTGCGGTGCGGTGCGGCGGGTGCTGTGTGCCATGTGCAGGTTACAGAGTAATGCTGAATGCAGAGTAATCCAAAGAGCTCCAGTAACAATAATTGGCTGCCAACAGGATTTGGACGACAGAAGAAAAAACACTGCGGGCAGGCACTAACTAATAATGCACGCAGGCATACTTATAACAACGTAACATAAACCAAAACATACATGCACGCGCACGCATCCTCTTAATCAACGTTATAAAAAGAAATGAATATTTAATCAATATCTGTAAATCGTAAATCGCATACAGATTCGTCCTGATTTACATAAACTTTTTCCTCAATTTACTTAGCTAAAATCACTCCAACTTGAAAAATAGTTTGAAAACATGGCTATTTAGATGCGTCCTTTGATAAGTAACAGATAAAGCATTCGCAGCCGATCTGTATCTGATTTACTACGCCTCGCTTGCAGCTCGCCTTGTAAATCAGATACAGATCGCTGTTCATGCTTTATCTATTACTTAAAACGATACATTAATGCAGAATAAAAGCAACAAAAGAAACAACAATAACAACCACTTATATCTCAGTCACCTTTGCACTGCCATCGTCAGAACAAGACGCCAGTAAAGAACCAGAAGGATCCCACTTTATCACGTTTATTTCACCCTAAACCAAACAAGCATGTCAAAAATTAACATACCGTTGTAGTTTATTTAGTGTATGTAAAACTACAGATACTCTAGAGAACGACAGTTCCCTAATTATACCGCTAAAGAACGAGACTTTATGCATCATTAGATCAAATTTTCTTTATCGCTGACTAGCCCCTCTTAAATGTGAAAAATTGAAAGGCAGCAAATTGAACCATTCAGTTAAGAGAACATTTCGAATTATACTGCAGGATTAGCGCTGCTTCCTCCACAAGCCCTCGATGTATCATGGGAATGGTTGTTGCTAGAGTTCCAGTAGCCTGGTACCCTGGCCCAATCAAAGAATATGGGCCAGGTAACCACTAAAGACTTCTGCTTTCCTATTGGTTGAAATTTCGCGCGTTTTTAGTGGCTATGAGTAAAACTGCAATCGTCATAAGTGGATTTAGCCCTGATGACGCGAGAATGAAATTAGTGGTTACCTGGCCTATATTTCTTTTGAAATTGGGCCAGGGTACCAGGCTAGAGTTCCAGTTGACGTACGATGGCGTTGGGTGACTACAACTACCAGAATGCTTTGCCAGTATTCTAGGGTTTCGGCTAAAAGGGATGACTCAAAAGGACTCGTCCAGTCCTTTCGCAGGTTTTCCAAAATATGTCGTCAAATTTGTTTTTCATAAATTTGTCGTCAAGTTTCAGTGAGTCTCAGGATTTTAGCAATCTTTTCGATACTTTAACCACAACATAAACCCTAACCCTAATCAGAAATCTGGTTTACCCCCTAGCTTTTTGGAAAAAAGTAACTAGCTTTTTGGAAAAACATTTGACGAGATATTTGGTAAAAGCCGCAAAAGGACTGGACGGGTCCCTTTGAGTCATCCCTTTTAACCGAAACCCTAGAATACTGGCAAAGCATTCTGGTAGTTGCAATCACTCAACGCCATACAAATGGCCTATTGGGGTAGAGTTCATTTTCGTTCCCAGATCCTTTCCCGTGTTGGCGCGCAAGCAAGATTCTGGGGAAATCCAAACCGGAACACCTGGGTTTTCACAGACGTAGCAATCCGTGTATTAGTTATTATTATTAATCCGTGACAATAGCAAATCCGTGTCACGCAGCCTATAGTTCATCATCAAAAACTTGGTCGACCCATGTGTTGGGTCAAACAAACAAATAAATAAATAATTAAACAAACAAACAAACAAACAAACAAACAAACAAACAAACAAACAAACAAACAAACAAACAAATAAATAAATAAATAAATAAATAAATAAATAAATAAATAAATAAGAAATCTGGTTTACCACCTAGCGTTTTGGATTAACATATTTGATGCATGACATATTTTGGAAAAGCCGCAGAAAGACTGGGAGGGACGTCGGCACTGTAATAGATGCACATAAGACGTCGCAGCATGCAATGAACACCAGTCACTCCACTAGACTTTGTCTCGTCACGTCTCTTTGTTTCGTCACGTCTTCTTACTTTTACATTACCACAATGTACTCTAATCTACAAACTAACACAACTAACTCTCACTCTCTCCCCTTCTCTCTAATCCCCCCATACACTCTTCCAACTCTGCCCTCTCTATACTATACATACATCCCTCCTGAAGAAGACTGAAAGGTCGAAACGCGTCGAGGGTTGCCGACTTTGCATAAAAAATACACTTTCCCCACGCATTCTTATCCATGCACTATAATATCCTCACGTCCTCACTTTTCTCTCTCTCTCTTTCATACTCTATAATTCTATCCTCTATCTATATATACGCCTTTACTAATAATCAAAATCACACATTCTTCATTTTATATATATATTTCTCAAACTCATTAATAATTCATGAGCTAATTAGCCAATCAGAGAAAAATATTTGCCGTGAAGGAATAAAATACTTGATAGCACTCAGATTTCTTTAGTTTTTTGCAAATCGTTAGTATTCACAAATCAAACTAATTTATAAACAACGAGCTATAATATCGGCCTGCAGCCGCGTCATTTTCATTATTCTCTCATCGTGATTTTCATTGTCCTCTCGTGTTGGTAACCCCTGGTAAAACACTCCCACTCGTTTATGAAATATATATAGAGCTACACTGGAGTTAAACATTGTGTGTATTACACGATATCAAACAATATATATATATATAGCTCAAGCTCCTAATATGTATTGTTTGATATCGTGTAATACACACAATGTTTAACACCAGTGTAGCTCCAATTACCTATCTAATATCTATCAATGAAAATAACATTTTTGTTCTTTGTGTGCTGTGAAGTTATCTGTACATCTCTTACAGACGAGACGCAATGAAAAATTAAACCATTTGTTAAATAACCGTAAATGCATAATGATCAACGGAACAACTTAGTCACAGTATAATATCCAGTAACTACAGTTTGTTTTGAATCTTTGGTGAACACTTCAAGTACCAGAACTGGTAAATTTTGTTAAATTCTAAGATATATTAGCTGCAAAGTTCATGCTGCAAGCGATCTTTTGCGCTCAAAGGACATTGGCAATAAAAATTAAGTTTGTCTAATTTGAAAGAACTCATAAAATTGTAATAGAAGTTATTTTACAATTTTTTCGTATCGTTCTTCGTTTTCAAGATATTTCAATTTGTTTACTATGTAAATTAGATGGTCTCTGACGTCAGGAGCAGGGTACATGCCGTATTTTCATACGTTACAAAATCACTTACACCTCTATGATTGCTCAACATAAAATGTTTAGTGTCACAAAGCGTTTTTATATGCACAGTTTCAAGTTATTTCGTTAAATACACATAGAGATATAACTGATTTTGCTAAGTTTGAAAATACTGTACCCTGCTCCTGACGTCAGAGACCATCTAATTTACATATCAAACACAAACTGGAATATCTTGAAAACGAAGAAAGATTAAAAAAAGTTGTAAAAGATCTTTCATTACAATTTTATGAGTTCTTTCAAATTAGATAAACTTAATTTTCATTGCCAATGTCCTTTAACGACTCAGAACAGAGCAAGCGAGAAAAGGCTGGCTCGTTACGAGATAACATTGTGCCATCCCTTTATTGTGTAACAGATCACGTTCCGGTTTTGCGAGAACGAAGGGAAAATTATTGCGGCCAATTAGTCGACCAGCATGTCCGTGAAGAGCAATGAATAGCTATGTCCATGTTTTGCGCAGAATATGGCCGATACCCGACTGTTATAATGTACACTGCTAACCAAACCAAACCAAAACTCGTCAATCACTTATTTCAATCATTAATAATGACTTGAGTCACTTAGCGAGGTATAAAACACAAAGGCTTCACTTATTTACATGTACATCTACAGCACCTCTTCTATAAACATAAAGCTCTATATACTTACAGTATGTCCTTCAAACGATTTCAAAGATTTCTCAACGCCTACTTTACACACATGGATAGTCTTATCAGGAGAACACGAGGCAAATGTGTTGGTGTTTTGCCAGTCAACATCTAGCGTTGGTGCTATATAAATCAAGAAACCAATATGGCCAGTTGAATTGACAGACCACACAAAATAATGCGGCGAAAGATGTTGGTGAGCGTATAGAGCGTTTTCATCTGACGTCACGGCGGCCATATTGGTGTACCAAAACAATGAAATGGCGGCCATATTGGTGTACGGTATGGGAATTAGCTCTTTCTTATTCAAATATTTCGTATTGTTTCACCACCCCAATGGGGCCACCGATCACGTGAGTGAAAACGCTCTATAGGAAGGACCAACGACGGCACTTTTTCAGTGTGTGCATAGTAAACGCGGAAACGCGGAAGTCTTTGTTCTAGGTTTTTCTTCACGTTTGTGCACCTTATTTCACCTTAACGCTTGCTGAACACATTGTATTTTTTGTATAATGAAGCAGTCAACCAATAGCATCGTTGCTTTATAAATATTAATGAACGTAAAACAAAAGATTGTGTACCTTATTTGCCACCCTCAACCTAAATTGTAGCTCATTGTTAGGATAAGGATAAGGATAAAGGACTGGGGGCTAATCATCCTTACTTGCAGCCAGTGGCTGAATTGCGAAGGACGCAGATCAACGTGGCCGTGTCGAGGCATATCAAAGGCGCTCCAAGCAGCCGCCAACGACACAGTTCAGACCACGGATCACAGCTAAGATGTTAGGTGTTGATTTTACCGGAGAATCCGGTGAAAAACCCGCGAAGCACAGGAGAGATCAACTACAACTCTACTCACATGAGTCTAAGCCCGACAACGGGGTCATTCCCGAGCGGTCACCCATCCAAGTACTAACCCAGTCTAACCGGGCTTAACTTTTTGGTGAGAGGCAGCGCGCTAACAGCACACGCCACCCGTGCTCCCCCTGTTGAGCGGAAATGCAAAGGGATACATGGAAAATTGTAGCTCATTGTTAACCGCTTTGATGTTCGCCGCGTCTCCAGACAATATAATTCTAGGGACTATGGTGTATGGAAGTATGCCCCCAAAGAAAAGTAAAAGTTTTGGGTTTCGGCTAATTTTCACCCTACAATCTACTGACCTATATATAACTGGACAGCGGGTGCCCTATATCAATCACTGGCAATGGGTGACCATTGGTTTGTGGGTCCTTTCTCCCATAGTATAGTAACCGCTGACATGACTTTATAACTGAATTGATCCACAGTCAAGTAAATGTAATGGGAGGAATACGTTCAGCGGTCACTACCATAAGAGAAAAGACTCATATTTCCGTCATCTTTGTTCGGTCACTTTTTGGACGGGTATACAATCCCACAAGTAAACTGTAGAGTGTGAACAACCTCCAATATCACTTAATAGGTGGTTTTCACTGTGACGTCACAAAATTCTAAAATGTTTATTATTAAACCGATAACGTTGGTTGTTTTATATATTTTGTAGATCGTTACTACGAGTTTTCCTGGAAAATTTTAAGTTGATACAACCATTCCTTCTTGAGTTACAGAGTTTTTAATTATATTATTGCTGACGTCAGCATAATTTGCAAATGTCGTTAAAAGCCACTTTGTACACACAGTTGAGCATACAATGCTTGGTTAAGCTTCAGAAGTACAAAGATGTACAAAGATTCTGGTTGAAACTACACTTTATATGAGCATTCGTTTTTCGGCCGCCATGTTTGTGTACCTAATTGGTGTTTGTGAGGTGCACAAGCACCTCACAAACGCCAATTAGGTTCACAAACATGGCGGCCGAAAAACAAATGTTCGTATAAAGTGCAGTTTTTTCCAGAGTTTTCAGGTTGTACAGCAGATGAAACTAGACATCACTTCTAAAGCTTAACAAAGCTTTATACGTTGAATTGTGTACACAATGCGGCTTTTAACGGCATTTGAAAATTATGCTGACGTCAGCAATAATATTATTAAAAACTCTGTAACTCAAGAAAGAAAACTTGTATCGACTTAAAATTTTCCAGGAATAATGATCTACAAAATATATAAAACAACCAATGTTTTAGGTTTAATAATAAACATTTTAAAATTGTGTGACGTCACAGTGAAAATCACCTATATACACGATAGCCAAGTGTAATTCCAATATCACAGTAATATACTGCAAACACAGTATCAAGAAGTCTATATCCCCTCCTCCCTTCACACAGGACAAAAGGTTCCAATCCACTTCTGCCACGCTACCCTGCCCATGAAATTATGGAACAGCAAGGTTTGGGGCCGTTCACAAAATACGCGATGCTTGGGGGGGGGGGGGGGGGGGTGTGTCGAAGCGTCACATAACGTCATACCCTTATGACGGGAGGTATAACAAACACAGTTACGTGACGGACAGACTGAAAAGCTAAGTATTTTTTGAATACACTGTTGGTGAGAAAAGTACATCTATACACTCTTGTTATAAATTATTTGTAAAATACGACCTTTTAAACTTTGCTATCTTTATTAAACTGTTATCATTTACGTGATTCAGAAATTTAGCAGCTGTTCACGATGTTTTTAAAGTTTTAGATACTATCTATGTATACATATTTATTACTATTACACGAAGAAAAGTCCATTATGTAGGCGATACTGTATTTTATACTGGAGTATAGGGGGCAGGTTAGCCCAAAGTCACGTTGTCAAAGGGGGGTGATTACATCTGTCACCCAGCGCCGCAGGGGAAGGGGGGGGAGCGGGTCAAAAATCCGTGAAAACACCATCACGAATTTTGTGAACGGCCCCTTTAGACAAAGCATGACAGGTCTGTGATCAAAGCAATCTGCGAAGTATAAACTCACCATGATGAAGTGAAAATTGTTGCTTAACCTGCCACGTGGCACTTTCCCATACTATGCATAGCTAAAAAAAAAAGCGTTATAATTGTAGACTTGTAATATGAAGAAAACTTGCTATCATTTGGAATAATTATTGTGAGACAGCGAACTCAGATGAAAAATAATGATACTTATGTGGCAGTATTGAAAGAGAGCTTTATTGTCTGTTGCATTAATTTTATATACAAGGTTGGTAACTTCATTAGTCATTAATAAATTAACATATTAATTATTCACACTACTAAACTAATCGTATTAATCTACCTACAAAGAATTGCCTGATCGAAGTCATTAGCAAGGGACCAAATGGACAATTTGCAAGCTTCATGTTCTGGTCTCGGCAAACAATAAGTTATCAGTGCCTCAGTGGCCATGATATTTCGTCTTGGTCCACTATAATTGACCAGCATTTACCTTCAACTAAACGCTGAGCTAAAGAGACTGTGCATGCATGTATTCGTTACCTGGTCTATTCCAGCAGTGAGTAAGAAATTTCCTTTGTCGTTCCATTTTACTGAGAAAATCAGACCTTTGTGTTCTTTCAACGTCACAACTTCTTCACCTTAACAAATAATTGGTTGTATGAGTAATCATGTCTACAGCTAGGGTTGACGTCATTGTTAATTATACAATTTTTGATAACATATAAAGGTCATGACAAAGCATTAAAAAATAAAGGCCTATTTACAAGGAGGTAGGGTTACCCTAGCACCCAGGTCAAATTTCGCCCGGATTTACAAGCAAAATTTCACAGGTAGGATCAGCCTACTTCCCAGATAAAGTTTATTAGACCTTTCTTACACTATTTTTGTGAGTGTATATATAAGACGACCACTACAAGAAGCCTGGAACTATAGTAAAATGTTGTCCCGGGTATATCAAACGCGTTTACAAGGACAATATAACCCAGCTACTTAGGACCCTTGTAAACACGACAAACAAAAAACAAGTGTGCGAGAGCTAGGGTAACCCGGATGCTAGGGTAACCCTACAGTACCTCATTGTAAACAGGCCCTAATTGAGATGTAACTCGGAGAACAAATTGGGAAAACTGTATGTAGCGTTGATTGCACGTATGAAAGAAAGCGGAGAACCCGAAGAAAACTTCTGCCCTGGAAACACTGGAAATAATTAACGACTCAATATGATAGTGGCTGACCCAACCAAAAATCTCCCCCTGATTTGGCGTCAGACGTCGAGGATAAAAAGTGGCGGGCTAACAGCACACGTCACCCGTACGGCCGTACATCCCATGGTCTACTTAGAAATACATATATACATGACTATAGCTAACAGTCAACATTTAAAGACTAACCTTCACTATTCCAAATTTTTATCTGTCCATTATACAAGCCCGTAGCTAATAATGTGCCATCACTCTGAAAAAGTCAAACGAGACTTGGTTTGTTTGTTTTTTCTCATGCACTTTTACAATAACTCGATTGTTAGATTTCTTGCTATATCTTTCCATGCAAAATTCTTGGATTTTTATTCAAGAATTAAGACTGTCTATAACATTGTAATTTTAATAATCGATGCAGCTTCAGTATCGACTTTTCAATCAATACGAAAGCGGTTCATTATTGACCTTTATTTATCTTTATCCACATTATATATAGTTTTGTCGGTAGAGACTTTTGTTTTTTTATCCAACTTTTTAAACAAATTAGCAAATTAAACTACAGGTTATCTTATCGAATCTCTAATTTATAAATTAGTGCTAACCAGGAATAGTCGATATACCTATGAGATCACACATATAGGTTTGATGATAAATAAAAAATAAGTCTTTTAAAGTCGTGCCAATATATACCAAGATTTCAGACATACTGGAATTTTGAAATTCCTCCCTGTATATTGATCCACTCTTCTCTACCTTCCTGTAGATCCTTCTCCCTTTCTCTTTTCCTGTATCATTTCCTCTCCTCCATCCTTTACTAAAACGACCCGTTTCCCTCTCTCCTGTCCAGTAATATTTTCCCTATCTCTCCACTCCGGTACCCTTTCTTCTCTTTCTCCCTGCATCCTTTCCTCCACATCCCTCTAACTTCCTGTATCCATCCTTCCCAACTCTCTTCCTGTATCCTCTCCTCCTCCCTCTCTCTTCCTGCATCCTTTCCTCTCCTCCTGCATCCTTTCCTCTCTTCTTCCTTCTCTTCACGCATCATTTTCTTTCCTCCCCCTCCTCCTTCCTCTCTTCCTGCATCCTTTCCTCTCTTCTTCCTTCTCTTCACGCATCATTTTCTCTCCTCCCCCTCCTCCTTCCTCTCTTCCTTCATCCTTTCCTCTTCTCCTTCCTCTCTTCTTGCGTTCTTTTCTATCCTCCTCCCTCTCTTCCTAGATCCTTTTCTATCCTCCTCCCTCTTTTCCTACATCCTTTTCTATCCTCCCCCTCTCTTCCTTCATCCTTTCCTCTCCTCTTCCTTCTCTCCCTGCATCCTTTCCTTTCCTCTTGCCTCTTCCGGTATTCTTTTCTCTCTTCCTCCCTCTCTTCCTGCATCTTTTCCTCTCCTCTTGCCTCTTCCTGTATCCTTTTCTCTCCTCCTCCCTCTCTTCCTTCATCCTTTCCTCTCCTCTTCCTTCTCTTCCTGCATCCTTTCCTCTTTCCTCTCTCTCTCCCTGCATCCTTTCCTTTCCTCTTGCCTCTTCCGGTATCCATTTCTCTCTTCCTCCCTCTCTTCCTGCATTTTTTCCTCTCCTCTTGCCTCTTCCTGCATCCTTTTCTCTCCTCCTCCCTCTCTTCCTTCATCATTTCCTCTCCTCTTCCTTCTCTCCCTGCATCCTTTCCTTTCCTCTTGCCTCTTCCGGTATCCTTTTCTCTCTTCCTCCCTCTCTTCCTGCATCTTTTCCTCTCCTCTTGCCTCTTCCTGCATCCTTTTCTCTCCTCCTCCCTCTCTTCCTTCATCATTTCCTCTCCTCTTCCTTCTCTTCCTGCATCCTTTCCTCTTTCCTCTCTCTCTCTCCCTGCATCCATTCCTTTCCTCTTGCCTCTTCCTGCATCCTTTTCTCTCCTCCTCCCTCTCTTTCTGCATCCTTTTCTCTCCTCCATCTCTTCCTACATACTTTTCTCTCCTCCTCCCTCTCTTCCTGAATCCTTTTCTATCCTCCTCCCTCTCTTCCTGCATCCTTTTCTATCTGCCACCCTCTCTTCGTACATCCTTTTCTAGCCACCCTCTCTTCCTTCATCCTTTCCTCTCCCTTCTCTTCCTTCATCCTTTCCTCGCCTCTTCTTTTTCTTCTTGTATCCTTTTCTCTCCTCCTCCCTCTCTTCCTGCATCCTTACCTATCCTCCTCCCTCTCTTTCTGCATCTTTTTCTCTCCTCCTCCATCTCTTCCTACATCATTTTCTCTCCTCCTCCCTCTCTTCCTACATCCTTTTCTATCCCCCACCCTCTCTTCCTGCATCCTTTTCTAGCCACCCTCTCTTCCTTCATCCTTTCCTCTCCCTTCTCTTCCTTCATCCTTCCCTCACCTCTTCCTTTTCTTCTTGTTTCCTTTTCTCTCCTCCTCCCTCTCTTCCTGCATCCTTACCTATCCTCCTCCCTCTCATCCTGCATCCTTTTCTCTCCTCCTCCCTCTCTTCCCACATCCTTTTCTCTCCTCTCCCCCTCTTCCTGCATCCTTTTCTCTCCTCTTCCCTCTCTTCCCTCTCTTCCTGCATCCTTTCCTCTCCTCTCCCTCTCTTCCTGCATCCTTCTCTCTCCTCTCCCTCTCTTCCTGCATCCTTTTCTCTCCTCCCCCTCTTCCTGCATCCTTTTCCCTCCTCCTCCCTCTCTTCCTGCATCCTTTCTCTCCTCCCTCTCTTCCTGCATCCTTTTCTCTCCTCCCTCCCTTCCTGCGTCCTTTTCTCTCCTCCTTCCTCAATCATGCATCCTTTTCTCTCCTCCTCCCTCTCTTCATGTATCCTTTTCTCTCCTCCTCCCTCTCTTCCTGCATCCTTTTCTCTCCTCCTCCCTCTCTCTTTCTGCATCCTTCCCTTTCCTCTTCCTTCTCTTCCTGCATCCTTTCCTCTCCTCCTCCCTCTATTTCTGTACCCTTTCCTCTCCCTTGCACCCTTCCTTCTCCTTCCCTCTCATCCGATATCTTTTCACCCTGTACATCCCACTCTCTTTTTCACCTTTTCTCTCCTTCTACCTGTACCCTTTCCTTTAGTTTACCTAATTCACCGTAGACCTGTCTTATTTTCTCATTCTATTCAAGACTAGCAGCATAAAATGTAATCATTACAATAAAACGTCAAACAAAATAATACAAAAGATCTCATTGAACACCTACATTCCAGTCTAATGCCGTTACATCTCTACCGAAAGCCTGTCTTCCATTTTCATTCTCTTTCACCTCTTGAGGTAAAACTAATGGTGTAATTTCCTTTGCATCGTCGTTGTTGATAAATGGCCACAATCGTACAGTGGCATCCGCAGCACTAAGAAATTAGATCAAAACGTCACTGTAAATTTTAACATCACTGTCCACGTGTAACATGTTTTTAATTTAGAGTAAAAGGTGGTGGGATCTTTTTAGGTTCCTCCCAAAGCAACTCTGCGTTTTCCTATACATTGTAGTTGTGAGAGCACTCGTTAAAACAAGACAGCGCTTTTATATCATTTCCTCTTATCCCCATGCTTTTGTTAATTCCTGCGGCTCGCACAAACAAACTTAGAAGTAGAAGCTCTCTTATACTAAAAAAAAAAGTGGACACAAAGTTGCTTGTGGAAGTGCCTAGTTTCTTGTGCACCCACCCAAATGCGATTACACTCAAGTGCTATGCATTTCAAATTCAATTTTTAAAGACAAAATCACGCGTTTCTGCACCAACCCGTGATAAACTCTGCGGTTGTACTAAAACTGTAAGCGTATTATCGATTATACCAACGATTGCGATCTTTTCGGCACTCCGTACTTGTAAAATAAAATATCGATTATTGGCTATTTAACACTCTATCGCCCAGCGATGTCTTTAGTATTTTACTCTGGCTAACGCCAGACGATTTTACTCGTCAATGGGGTGGCCACTGACTGATATAGGGTTAAAAAGAAAAATTATCAAAATATAGAAGTCGGAGCCTTTTAGTAATTACTCTGTAAAGGGTTATGGATCGTTCTCTGAACTCTCGGCAGTTCATCTCCTTTAAGATTTTTTATATTTAAGCCATGCTTACCCTGATGCCAAAACGTCCACTACCGGGTTCCAACTGCAGACACACACCTAAATAAAATACACGTATGTAATAATGACAAAATCCAGTTGGCCAAATCAAGATCATAGAGTCGAAATATAGCCCAGTCCAAGGACAGACTATAGGGTAGGGCAGGTTAGAGCAGGCCAGGGAATGGCAAGCTAGGGCAGGGCAGCGTAGGGAAGCAAGATTTATGTAATTTAGACAACGTTTACACGGTACTGGACGAATTCAGAACCGTACTCAAATTTGTACGGTACTGCCTGTTTACTCGAAGCCGTGCACTGTCCGTGACTCTTTTTTGAAGTGTTTACACGGTACCGTACTCATTTGCGAGTTTTTGCTATCGTGTGCATGCGCAGACGATCTGTCTCTATGAGGGGTCTATACTTCATGTAAATAACTCTATGAGGAATATGATATTCTTCTCATTTCCAATCCTTTGCCGCGCTTTCCGTGCAAAAACTAGACTGGTTTCGGTGTTTACACGGTACCGGACGAACTCGGAATCGTGCAGGTTAAAAACTAGACCTGAATTTTTCAGGTCTCGAATTCGTCCGGCTAACCGTACTCGAATTCGTCGGGTTAACCGTACTCGAATTCGTCCGGTTAACCGTACTCGAATTCGTCCGGTTAACCGTACTCGAATTCGTCCGGTTAACCGTACTCGAATTCGTCCGGTTAACCGTACTCGAATTTGTCCGGTTAACCGTACTCGAATTCGTCCGGCTAACCGTACTCGAATTCGTCCGGTTAACCGTACTCGAATTCGTCCGGTTAACCGTACTCGAATTCGTCCGGCTAACCGTACTCGAATTCGTCCGGTTTCGTGTGTCCGGCGTAAACGGAAGGCAGAATCGTACAAATTCGAGTACGGTTCCAAATTCGTCCAGTACCGTGTAAACGGGGCCCTGCTCTCCTTCCTGAAAGAATCCCATGATGTTTACGCCACGTCATCCATCACGGATCTGAAACTTCCTCAGGTCAAAACAGAGATGGCAAAGTTTAAATTATTTTATAGTGGTGCAATGCTCTTCAATTCTCTACCAAATGAGTTGACGATTGTTGATGATCATTCACGCAGATCGTATAAAAACTAAACTAAAAGGCTTTTTCACTAATTTAAACTTTGCCGTAGACCATATATTAAAATTTTCCTGAATTTTCTGCAAGCATGTTCAGGACTTCAGGTAATTGTTACATATCTTAATTTTTTATATAAATTATGTATTCCATACTTATACGGGGCAATTAAATTAAAGCCATCTTTATGAATACGGCGTACAGTGTAAGACTAAGGAATGTACTGGGACGTAACAACCGTGTTTGTTTAACTTGATTTTAGCACAGCAACTGATCAAACATAGCGTGCGTAAGACGCAATCTGTTTTATAAAATTGTATAACTTATAATAACAATAAATAATCAAAATTATCAATAGTTAAATAGTTATGAATAAAGCTTCCGGGTACCTCTGACTGATGTCCCTCCAAAGTAGTCACCTTTGTACTTGGGAAGTCTGGCCCACTTGTCACATCAACATAATCCATGACGTCTTTTGATTTATCTTCTGCAAAATGACTGAGTCCTTTCGATTGCAGTTCAGCAACAATAGCAGGATTAACAGAATCTACCAAGGACAGTTCACCTTCACTAAAAAACATTCCATCCTAAAAAGAAATTACATACATGCTTTGAGAACCTGGGTGCAACTTGTCAGCACTTTCACGTGTTTGAGGCCCCAACAATCTAAATTTGCCGTAGGGCCCCAAGACTCCTTAATCCGCCCTTGTGTATATAATTTACTGTATACTGTACCTCTCCAATGGATGATTCTGCTTCTACAAACTGCACTCCTTTCTGAAGAACAGATATCAAAGCCCCCGATGGAACTGAAACACCATCAATACTTGAATGAACAGAATTACTTTCAATTCCAAAGCTAAAAGCTGAATGAGGAAACCCTGGACAACAAACGAAAATGAGAAAGGGACAAAAATCAACCGATAAGTTTCAAAAGAAAAGATTTATTGGTACAGAAATAATTGTATATGTCTTGCATGGTATACAATCATATACCTTACATTTATGGGTATACGTTTATGGATAAGTTTGGTTGAAATAAATGGTCGGTAAGACAAAACTATAGAAAGATACCTAGCCTGCGTAGCCGGCGCTTGGGTGCTGTGGGATTGGGAAATATACCGGTTAAAAGATACCTAACTCTTCGTTTAGGTGGAGTAGATCTCCCCCGTTGAGCAACGCTATAAGGATATTTCTGATTGTTAAATATAGCCGGGAGTCCCAATAGCTCAGTGGTTAGATCACTGGTACGTTAAGCCTGAGACATTGGGTTCGATTCCACTGCCGTGCGTCGGGCCCGGCATGTTGCCACCTTTGCACGCTGGCCTTTGCTGGTGGTCTTGTCTGTGTGATCCTTGGTCACTCGTCGATCTCTTACGTTGTTGGTATGGTGAGTCCCATAAATCTGGGTGAGTATCTCATTTACTTATATGTTTGACACGTAACTTTTCCCTGTGTTGGACGGGTGACTTTTGCACATCGCGGGATGGAGGAGGTTCTGTTGGTTCGGAGGTGTGTGCCCTGCCAGCAAATGGCTCGTCGTTGTTGGCAGGGTATGTACCTGACCTCGTTCCCGCTATACGGAGGCACGATGGCCGGGGAACGAGGTCATAATGACTCTATCCCCTTCTGCCAAAGTAACGTTAGTGAAATATGTCTTAGCCTGTGCTCGTGATCTCTATTAGCTATACATACAGTATTGCTATCCTATAAAACAAGCTGGCGTGGCGGGGTTTAATACGAAGGTTGAACACTTAGCAAATAGTTCACTTTCACTGGGCGTCACAATAATTATACTGTAGTAAATATTGCATTTTAAAGGTATGAATTACATTTCGCAATGTATACTGCAGTAAATCAATGTGGTGTATAAGTCAACCCATACTCTGAGTAAGTCAACTTAATCCCTCTAATTACAATGGGCACTACATATAGGTAGCAGACACAAACTATTTAATTATTCACAACTTAAATAATACTTTAAATATCCACAATCATCAGACATTTTGTCTTCACAGCAGCATTCTTAATTGTCAGATTGTTTCCACCAGTATCAAACAAGTTTCTCGTTTATGCCAGCTGCAGCAGCAGAGTTTCTATTTCTCAACAAATTCTACAATCCTTAACTTGAATCTTGCTAAGTTACACTGTACTAAATTAATTCAATTTAGAAGCGTGTTGGCATTGTGCTACTACGAAGTTCAGCATAAAATACATTCAATCATGTTTTCATCAAATGATGCATAAACAATAGCGCCAACTAAAGATACAGTTGAGGACTGTGAGGACTGGGTACTAGTACAGCCATTCCACAGAAATGACACATTGTTGAAAAAAAAAATTAACATTATAACACCTACAATTTCTTCTGAGATGCGATTGTGGGAACCGAAATAAGCACATAGATAATTATGCATCGATTAGAACAAATATCATTACTTTTTAAGAAAAGTGTCCTACTTCTTGTATCAAAACTAAATTTCTTCATTATTTTATGTATTCAACTTGCCATTGCTATTTAATAACTTATTTCAAATTCTAAATTTAATAATGAGAAATCGGCCTTGTGTTAGCCCACAGTGAAAACACCCTCATTTTAGGGTCACACAAGTCACAATATTTTCACATAAAGTATTCTCATTTCCTGTCAATTTGAACAACTTCTTTAAGCCTGTCGCAACTTGGTACTCTTTGTTAATGAAACCAATCCCAAAAAATCTAGGAAAATATTTTCAGTAGTTTCAGAGAAAAATCACCCTCAAGTTCATCATGTGAGTCATGTCACGCGAGTCATAAGCATATAGAATTCAATTCATATAAGTCAAATGGAGTGGATCAAGGAACAAATCAACACAGAATGTTAAATAGATATTATTTAATTCAAATTCTATTCTTAAAATATTGATTTGGCTGCTTTAACACTATCATAAAAGCCATTTTATACAACTTCTCATAGTGATCTTGGTGTACCTGTGGAATTTCTAAAAATATGCTTCCAGTTGTCCAGCTTTAATTCTTGTTCTAAATTATTCTTGCAAAAGGCATTATTAATGGCTCCAACAAACAATGAGAAAATAAAACCATTGACTTTTTATTATTTAAACAGAGTTTTTGTTATGTTATTTGCCACTGGTCACGCAAGTCACATTTTTATGTTGTGACATTACTTCATCAACTACAAATGTTTTTGCTCATACTTCACTTGAGTGTCATTGTATCTTGTCTAACTATATGTCTTATAAAAGTTAAAATTTAATAAAATTAATATGTTGCCAGAAAAATAAATACAAATGCCAATGATTGAAACTTTCTCATTTCTGGTGTCATATACAAATATACAATACAATACATATAATACAATACTTTATTTAAGTCCGTTCGGTGCATGAATGAAACTGTTACATCTTCATTTACAAAATACACACTCACTGATATCTTATTCAAGATAATTATTTGTAAACTTTTCTTGCTTCCCTTTCATTACTTGTACCCAAAAAAAAACATTTTCAGAAGAAATAGAAAAAATCTGAAGAGATATCCTGGCTCACTGAATCACTTAATTTTCTGCCATGTTGCTTCTAACAGTTTACACTTAGCTGAGTACATCATGTAATTATCTAAGTACTGTATAAATGTCATGTTTTGAGGGTCCTCAAAACAAAGATGGTGGATCATGTGCAGAATGCACTTGATATCACCTTTAACCTTAACATTTTGTGACTTTGTCACATGAGTCACTATGGAATGGCTACATACATGTACATATTTCTAGTCTATTGTTTTGTTCATAATTGGTTTACCCTTTTCTATACTGTAAGTCAAGGTATTTCTTTTTCACATCAATTTTAAAGGCTAAAAATTTAACTTATCACTCATTTGGTTTCTATCCCACATTCTGATTGGTTAATTCACCTGCAAATAACTGAGTGCAAATAATTTTCTGCTGCAAATAATTTTATGAGCATGCACACTAGTTAGCGATAGTGCTGCTGTCTGCAAATAATTTTCGAGGAAGTAATCAAGAGTATTTGGAAGCATCCATAATGACAATATACTTCAGAAAAGAAATAGTTAAAAGGAAGATTTAGTGAAATAAAAATCAAGACTGATCGTGGCAACAAAAAGTAAGTTTTACAAAGATTTTAGTATGCTGAAGACCGAAAAGAATGGTGACTTCTAACTTCAAGTATTTCAAATTTTTAAATGGATTTATGAAATAAAAATAATTAACATCATGCGATGTGTATATGTTGTTGTTCCACAGGTCCCTTGGGGCTAGTGGATTTGATACCCCCAGTAGAACCCCTTGGCTAAGTTAATGTGCGTAGTGGCTCAGAGCTCATTCGTGTACTGACTGCCGTACGTGACGCTTCGCTACCACCCACCCTAGTCCCACCCCGTGTTAAGGCGTCCAGGTGGTTGAGCCGTTGCCAGTCCTTGGCTTGAACTCGCTCAGTCGTGCAAGTAGGATTTGTGTTGCTGCTGGTGACCCTTGTGCCTGCAATCGTTGCGGGGATGGTATTTGTGTTCCTTGCGGGGCTACAGTTGCGGGCCCCGGGTACTGCATTTGCACTACTTTGCAATCATACAGATGCTGGGTGGTTGCTTGTATGCTACTTTGCCTTCATAGTGTTGCTAGTGGGGGGGGGGGGGGGGGGACTGCTTGTGCTAGCGTTCCTTGCTGTCTTACAGTTGCTAGGTGGTTACAGGTGTGCTACTTTGCTATCATATTGTTGCTGGGAGACTGCATTTAGGCTATTGTACCTGGCTATCGTACAGTTGCTTGGGGGTTTGCCAGTGTGCTACTTTACTTTTATATTGTTGCTGGGGACTGCATTTGTACTTTGTACCTTGCTATCGTGCCTTTGCTAGGTGATCGCATGTTTGCTACCTTTGCTATCATATTGTTGCGGGGGGATTGCATTTGTGCTAATGTACCTTGCTGTCGTACAGTTGCTACATGGTTGCTTGTGCGCTACTTTGCTGTACTCTTCTTGCTGGTGGGGGGTCTGCATTTGTGCTAGTGCTCCTTGCTGTCTTACAGTTGCGGGGGGTTCCGCTTTGCGTTGGGGCTATTTAATACTATCCCTTAGTTGCAGAGGCCATGTTTGTCCTCCTCTTTCCTGGGTGACTGCCTTTGTCCTACGGTACCCTGGGTGACTGCCTTTGTCCTCCTGTACCATGGGTGTCTGCCTTTGTCCTACGGGGCCTCGCGGTCATACTGTTGCTGAGTATCTGCGTTGTGCTAAGTTGCTGTCAGCTGCAGTTGCGGGGAGCTCCTTGTGCTACTTTGCTATACTACAGTTGCGGGTGGCTGTAGGTGTGCTTTACTGCTGTCGTACAGTCGCTGGGGACTGTTTTGTGCTTTCTGCTGCCGTACTGTCTCTGGGGAAGTGTATTTGTGCTCCCCTGCCATTGCCCTGTTGTGTGGGGGTCTCTTTAACTGTTTGGGCGATGTCGTTGTGCGGGTCCGTACTGTGCAACTTTGCCATACATGACGTTGGGGGTCTGTATTTGTGCCCCCTGCTGTTGCACAGTCGTGTGGGGGGTCTACTAGTTCAGCTGTGGCCTTCTGGCCTGCTGCTAGTGTGCGTGGGTCCGTACTGTGCACCTTTGCCATACATGACGTTGGGGGTCTGTATTTGTGCCCCCTGCTGTTGCACAGTCGTGTGGGGGGTCTACTAGTTCAGCTGTGGCCTTCTGGCCTGCTGCTAGTGTGCGTGGGTCCGTACTGTGCACCTTTGCCATACATGACGTTGGGGGTCTGTATTTGTGCCCCCTGCTGTTGCACAGTCGTGTGGGGGGTCTACTATACTAGTTCAGCTGTGGCCTTCTGGCCTGCTGCTAGTGTGTGTGGGTCCGTACTGTGCAACTTTGCCATACATGACGTTGGGGGTCTGTATTTGTGCCCCCCACTGTTGCACAGTCGTGTTGGGGGTCCTCGGGTCCTCGCGGTGCGCTTGTGTGTTTCGCGCCAGTACACCTGGTCTGTTCCCCGGCTACTCCGGGTGATAACTTATGTAGGGTGTGTTCTTGGCTACTCCTAGAAAATGTGCAGTAGTGTGCTGTCATTTTGTGTAGTAGTAGTAGCTTGTGCTTAGCTGTTGGTAGTTTGTGTTTCGCGCCAGTACATCTGGTCTGTTCCCCGGCTACTCTGGGTGATAACTTAGTTTGTAGGGTGTGTTCTTGGCTACTCCGAGAAAATGTGCTGTAGTATGCTGTGATGTGTTGTAGCTTGTGCTTTACGGTACCGGCTTATCCAGTTTTTGCGTAGTGTAATTTAAGTCTATTGGGCTCTTCAGCTGCTCTTAAGTCCAGCCCGTTGCTTGCCATTGCTATGTACCTGTCTACCTGCTTTGGAAAGGGCCCGTTTGTTGCTTGTCTATGTTGCAGGCGTGGGCCTTTGCTTCTGGCTTTGCGTACAGGTTCCGGTCATTGATGGTCACCTGGATGTTGGTTGTTCAAATGCAGCTTTCGCCCTTTCTCTGTTGGTTGGCCCCTGGTGGCTTTCTTAGGTCCAGGTCGGTATGGTAATTTTGGAACCATTGATTATCATTTGGTAAGTTACTTCTCCACTTTATGTGTGACAGTAGTTCTGTTAGGAGAGGGTAATTCTCGGCAACATTGCTACAAGTTAGTTGGGAGTTTAGGCTTGCCTGGAGCTGCTCTACCTATAAGACCGCACCCGTCTTGGTGGATCGCCTGTTCCTGTAAACTGTTCCTCAGCTATTAGGGCAAACCCTCTCTGACGGAGCTACACCCTCCAAAGGTCGTAGTTACATTACTGTATCTTTGTTAGGCTCGCTAGTGCGGGTACTGTAGTTATTGGTGTGGTTTCAAGCCCTATGCCAGACATTGCAGGATTGTTAACTATTTTATGAATGATAAATCAATTATTGAACTTGTCTGTCACAAAATATCATGATTTATCAGTGTCTCGTAACCAGTTATATATTTGCCTCTGCCTCCAGCATCGGCAAATAACTAGTAGCTTGCCACTAAC
This sequence comes from Paragorgia papillata, assembly GCA_035771165.1. Lineage (NCBI taxonomy): Eukaryota > Metazoa > Cnidaria > Anthozoa > Scleralcyonacea > Coralliidae > Paragorgia > Paragorgia papillata. The sequence goes on from JAWNZC010000337.1 coordinate 5,767,610, forward strand.
AAATCATGATATTTTGCTCAGACTCATCCAATGATTGATAATTATAAGTACTGTACAGTATGTACAGTACTTGAAATTGCATGTTTGGGCCAGTGAGCCAGATCAACATTGTCATATACCGATTATATTGACTGGTACCTATACAGTCTCAAAAAATAAATAGCAATCAAAGGAATTAATAGTCACTGATTGACAAATAGACAATTTTGTGACTATCAATTGGTCATTGATTGGTAATCAAAAGGCAATGATTAGGAAACCAATCAATATAAAGTGATAGCAATGGCATGTATATTTGATATTGGATCATATTTGCCAATTCTAATCACTAGTATTGATTGTTAATATGATAGTCATAAAAATCCATCCATTTGTCAACCAATTACAGTACTATCGATTGCCATTGGCCCATTGAATTTTGAAGCTACATTAGATAATCTACAGAAGCTACATAATATATAGTATATATGCAAAAGTTATAACTTATGCAATAAATTAACTATAAAACTGCTTTGTAAATAAACAAAATCAGCAAGTTTTAGTATTGCAACTATCAATGCAGCCCCAGAACCACAGGTGATAGATATTACTTACCTGATTCTTGTAAATATCTGTATACCAAGAAGTTTACTTCGTCGCTGGTGATCGACATTGTTGTAAAATAACTATAAAATTGTTAATTTAACGTTGAACTCCTTGTCTACTTATATCTTGTAAAAAAAGTAAGAGCATTTTCAATCTTTGCCGCGAAAAACATCCCATACATTACTTCTAGAACATGGCGGCCATTGTAGATGTGACGTCAGTGTAACTCGGCTTCCCTGGGTACTAATAATCGCGAGGTTCCGAAGCTCGTTCTTTTCAAAAATCTGACTTCTTAGGTAAGAGAAGAAATATGTCGTCTTCAATCCTTATTCATCGCTTGCTATTAACTTTACGATACTAGCTTAAAATCTTACGTAGGCTTTTTGCGTGAACTAAGTTTCGGTTCATCGATTTATTTTTTTGAACTTCCTTTTACTAAACTTTTGGCACCTCCTGGAAATTGTTGTATATAAAGTGTTTAGATTCTTTGGTTCGTCCGCTTCATCGTATATATTTATACATAAAGATAAAATATAGTTATAAAACGTGAATTTCCTCTATATAAGTAACAAGAGGTGGCTAAGTTTTAAATAAGGCATGATAGTGCCTTCGTGGGGAACAGCATATACACGCAGGTTTTATCTTTATAATGTTTGCAACTTAATTGTAAATACAGTATATATATATACATAGTCATATATATATATATATTTTTTTTTTCTTTGCACCACAACCATCTGTGACCATCATTTTGTCGTTCATTTATGTTATTTTAGCTCGGAAATTAAGCTAGAATTTCTGAGATAAAAATAAAATAAAAGTTTTATATTATTGGTCAATCTCGTACCTAGCCTGGTACCCTGGCCCAATCAAAGAATATGGGCCAGGTAACCACTAAAGACTTCTGCTTTCCTATTGGTTGAAATTTCGCGCGTTTTTAGTGGCTATGAGTAAAACTGCAATCGTCATAAGTGGATTTAGCCCTGATGACGCGAGAATGAGATTAGTGGTTACCTGGCCCATATTTCTTTTGAAATTGGGCCAGGGTACCAGGCTAGTACCTAGCCTGGTACCCTGGCCCAATCAAAGAATATGGGCCAGGTAACCCACTAAAGACTTCTGCTTTCCTATTGGTTGAAATTTCGTGCGTTTTTAGTGGCTATGAGTAAAACTGCAATCGTCATAAGTGGATTTAGCCCTGATGACGCGAGAATGAGATTAGTGGTTACCTGGCCCATATTTCTTTTAAAATTGGGCCAGGGTACCAGGCTATCTCGTACCCAGAGGCTTCACCGCGCACAAGTGGTGAAGGCTCTGGGAACGAGATTGATTATTGGCCAATTATAGGCCTTCCCCATAGATGCGCTCGCATGTTTAATGAGAACATCAAAATACATATGGTGCACCTTTGATGCGCATGTGTGTTTAATAAATAGTTAAATACTGTATTCTAATTTGGCATTTCTTACAAAAGAGTTCACACTTTAAGCGTAGTTGATGTACAGCAGGTTTTAAATAAACAACGAAAGATAAAAGTACTTACCCTGGATGCCAGAAGCTCTTGTAGTGGCAGACTATGCTTCGTCTGCTGCTATACTTATTATACAGCTTAGAGCCTCTGGCATCCAGGGTAAAAAGTGGTTACAGTAGTCTGTGGAGCAATAAAACGGCATGTGGTGGTGGTGTAGTTATATGACACCTGCCCAGATCCGGCTTATAGCCAGGATTTTGAGAGAGGGCATCCAATTTCCATGGTGCATGATAATTCCCCCAACTCCCCTCCCAAAATGTCCAGAGGCCACCACGAGACAACAATCTCCCAAACTTTAGTACAGCGGTATTAATAAGGTTTTTATGTATTAATATGGCAATAACGTATACAGCACCACCTACGGTACATGAAACTTAACCATTCTCACTCGTTCCGTTTGTGGATAATGTGAGCGAGGTTCAAGAACTCAATAACCCCTCAATAGCTATGCAATTCTCACTCGATTCCTGCTCAATCCTCGAAATATTTGTGGGTATTGCAAATCCTAAGGGGACTGAAACAATTCATGAATGAACATTGTTTATACAGCTAAAAAATAAAAGGTTTATATGCACTGTATTTGCTACTCCAACATAATTACAAATCTCAATAAAATTAAAGGCTGGTCACTACATCAGTAAACAAAGTCCACAAATAATCATGTCCCCAGATATATTACCGGTAGTTTGTTTTCAACAAGTTTCACTTCAATCGTAATAACTTGTTATTCATGCGTTAGTTCGAGTTGGACAAACTGTTTATGAAGAATAGTATTTCAAATTTTGATCTCTGAAAAATAAGGCCACAAAAGGTGCAAAAATTGGATTCAAAACAAAGACTGCTGTTTGATCTGCACACTATGCATCCAATGTCATCTAATAGTAATTTATATGTGTTTGCCAATAAATTGTGATCAAGCTGAATATGTTTAGGTTAGTTGAATAAAAGTATGTATTCTATTTATACAATATATACTGTATACCTTTCCTTTAAATACTGTACATTTATTGAGCTGCCAAAAGTCATCTTTAGTTGGCAATATTTTGGAAGATTGTGTTTGATATTTGACACTGTCTGTGAAGATTTGTTATGGTATCACAAGTTCATGTTCAATGATCGTTTCTGCTTCCAGAAAATTTATCTTAACACTAGGATTGGTTTCTGCCATTTCTAGACATAGTTTGTAAATTGCTCACACTAATGTCTGAAATACACAGAAAGATCGTGCTTGTACATATTATGTGCACAAAAAAATGTTCTTGATACTCGAGAATAATCCCTGCTTGCTGGAACCTCGAAGTAGTGAAAACACTCACTCGCTTCTCAAAAATATTCCCAATACTCGAAAGTTTTGAGTACGTACAGTATTTTGACCAATCTCACTCAATCCTCGCTTGAACTTGAAACACGCTTGTTACGTGAAGTTAAGTTTCTGATGAGTGGTGCACTACTGTATGTTGTGTGATACAAACTTTCCATGTACCCAATCCGAAAATTATGACTGGTTACGATAAATTATTAAAAACTCTGTTTGAGGTTTGCAAAATGTTAGGAAATATTTATTGTTCCCTGCTTTGTGATTGGCTAGATCTCATGGGCTAAAACAACCCAAAGCAGAAAATATGAACTAATAAAAAGGGGGAAATAAAAAAGTTTATTTACGAAACACAGTAAAAACTTGGCAACATTTTCCTACCACAGACTTCTAGTTTGGTAAATGTTCTGATACGTATACCTACTGTAACTTTTACACCTTATACTGGTAAATTTATTGTTATTCTTCTATGCTGAAGATGGATAATTGACCCATTTCTGCCTACTGTATACAGCCAAAAATGCTACCTTCATTGTTTTACCTTTATTTTACCCTTTATTGTTGCCCCCTGTTTTTGCTTGGGAAAATTCCCAGCTGAGATATATATTAGGGGTAGTAACAGGTTAACACTTTAAAGCTTGAACACAGCAATCTTTTTGTTGTTGTGGTGTGTTCAGTTATGGTAAATTTACACTTGTAGACTTTAGACGGAGTCCGGGTCTTATACTAATTTGCAGAAATTGTTTGAAGCCAGTGCTTATTCCGCGTGTGTAAAAAAGTAGAGTGCCCAAATTGGAAAAGACCAGAAAACGGAGGTCCGATATTTCACTAGTACAGACCGAACAAGCGAGGTCAATAACTTAAGTAGTGTATTATATGACTACAAGTGTTGTAAACGTTCTGTGAAAACTTGACAAAGTGTTAGGCTCGTATTCGCCACCATCTTTCTTGCGAACTAAACCAAAACGGCATATGTTTTCCCATTTTTAAAGTACTTTCCGTTTAGCTAGAATCCTGAACTTTCTACCCCAAATAGCATTTTCCAATTGCTTTTGTTTGACATATCGCTCAAGGTTGTACTTACGTAGTTGAACAAAAAGAAACATTTGAAATTATATAATATTTGTGGGAAGTAAATGTTATATTATTACGAACATTGCTACGAACATTTTGAACATTTAAAAAAAATTCACATATTAACATGGAAACTTAAACTATATACATCAAATGAAAGCTTAACACAATTTCTAACAACATACCTACACGATATATTTCAACAATGAGAAGTTCTGAAATTATTATCCTTCTTGTTGCATGTATACTGACATGACTTTCATTTTGTTTATAAAATTCTCTAAGCAGTCCGGAACGGCAGATTCCGGACAGCTCAAGAACCAATCAAATTGCTGGATTTCACGTTCCGGACCGCTAACAAAAATAGTCATAATAATCTCATTTACATCAAACTTGCACCCACCCACCAATAGAGTCCCTGGCCTTGTTGGCCAATTCTAATACTATAATCTTCAACTTGAATCTTGTTTTTTAATTCCTTCACTTTGACAGCGTACACCATAAAATGCATTTGATTGCGTTTTGTTTAAACGATTAAACCATAAAACTTTTTTTAGAAATGGGGCGAGTAATCAGAGGTCAGCGTAAAGGAGCTGGAAGTATTTTCCGATCTCACACCAAACACAGAAAGGGAGCTGCAAAGCTCCGATCCCTGGATTACGCCGAGCGCAATGGTTATGTGAAAGGTGTTGTGAAGGACATTATTCATGATCCTGGAAGAGGTGCTCCACTTGCTGTTGTGGTCTTTCGTGACCCTTATCGATATCAGTTGAGAAAAGAATTGTTTGTTGCAACAGAGGGAATGTACTCTGGACAATTTGTATATTGCGGCAAAAAAGGTAGTTACCCTGTACTTATATGTGGCTTTGATTTTAGTGATTGTCAGATGTTCTGCTGTTCTCTATTGTTGCACATTCTTGGTTAGTTAATGATTAACAATTACCCACTGAAGTTCAATACAAGGGAATCGTGGAAGTTTCCCACCGTGTGTAAACTCTTGTTTTCAAAATGTTCGATATAAGAAGTATGTGTTTCCGTTTGGTTTTACAGCTACGTTACAGGTCGGTAATTGTTTACCAGTTGGTCAAATGCCTGAAGGGACTATCATTTGCAACGTTGAGGAGAAAACCGGTGACGGAGGTGCTATGGCAAGAGCGTCGGGCAACTACGCCACTGTGATATCTCATAATGTTGATACCAAGAAGACCCGTCTTAAACTGCCATCTGGTATCAAGAAAGTTGTGCCGTCGGCAAACAGAGCGTTGGTTGGAATCGTCGCTGGTGGTGGCCGAATTGAAAAACCAATGTTGAAAGCTGGTCGAGCGTACCACAAGTACAAGGTCAAACGTAATTGCTGGCCTCGTGTGCGTGGTGTGGCTATGAACGTAAGTGTCAGAACTCTCCTGGTTTTACAGTCGGTTTCAGGTTGCTTTTTACGGAAATATTTCGAAGTTCGTACTGTATATTGAACTTGACATTTGATTGGCTACTAGCAACCATGTAGCTAATCAAATGCGTAGGTCAAATGAACTTGCGAACTTCAGAACGAACTTCTAAACATTTCCGTCAAACGCAACCTGAAATGGACTGTAATACAGTAGTTACTGCATGTAAAGTGTACGTAGTTATACAACTGCTCTAAAATCTGAATGGTGATATACCGAGGTTAGCGGTACTAAATAATAAATTAATAATTGGTATATCCGTAAGTCTCTCACTTAGTCGTTCTGATATTCTTAGATTTCCGATACACCCCAGTTCACTGAGATTGTCGATGTACTGTACATAGAGACACTTCATTTTTTATATTCGGCTCTTCAGGACACCGATGTAGACATTTCGTGTTGAAAATGTGTCTTCATGCAATAAAAGCTAACATGTGGACAAGTTTGGGCTTTTTATGGTTCTATAGATTACGTACTGTACAATGGTACATTACAATAGAACTTGGCGAAATTTGACTGTAGCGGAGATACTGTATTTGAATAAAAAATCTTAAGTTTACGACACCACAATTGGTACTTTGCCACTAAACTTTCACTTATAAGAAAAAGATCGAAATCCCCGTTTATCTTAAAGTGCCTATGTCATCCTCAGGGACTTGTACTAATTGGAACATTCTGAGAAGATTTGTAATATATCTTCTCAGGCGAAAATTTCATCTTCGTGGACTTTTTTGCCGTTAAAGTTGACGGAAGTGACGTCGAAGAGGAATTTGTCTGTATGAAAACCACTTTACAGATTCCTCTTTTGACGTCACTTCCGTCAACTTTAACGGCAAAACAAATCCATGAAGATGAAATTTTAGGAAAAGAAGATATATTACAAATCTTCTCAGAAGGTTCCAAATATCCTAAATATGTAAAATCCCCAACCATGATATAGGCACTTTAAAACAAGCTGTGACATACGGCCAGTATTATAAACAACGTTAAAACAAGCGTAAATGCATAAAATGTCCAAGTCACCACGCAAAAGCGAGGCGTCACCTATTCTAAATTTTCTCGTCTACACAAGCCAACAGAAAGGACATTTTGAGGCTTCTCGGCCAATAAATACAAGTACGAAGAAATATTTAAGCGAAGAAAAAAAAATTAATTTCACTTTGAAGAGTTTTATACATTATAAATGCTTATCAGTTATGAACTGTCTAATATTTCGTCTCTCCTCTTTAGCCTGTGGAACATCCCCACGGTGGTGGTAACCATCAACATATTGGAAAACCATCAACCATGAGACGAGATGCGTCTGCTGGTCGTAAAGTGGGTCTTATCGCTGCCCGTCGTACTGGTCGTATAAGAGGAGGAAAGAAGCAGCTGAAAGTGGATTTGAAGGAAGCGGAAAAGTAGTTTGAAAAGATTACTTCACTTGTCAATAAAAAATAAATCTCTAAGAAAGAACTTGTCTTTTGTCTTGCTTTACTTGTATAATTTTAGACTCCGACGCTTGCCGGGATCTTGCCAACTGGATCATTTCCCTTTGCTTCTCAGTTTATATGACAACCTTGCTGGCCCCGGTGAGCCGAGATCCCGCCTCTCGCTTGTCGAGATCACGTTTACGCCGGGCTATAGATTTTGCGGATACTGGTTGCTAAACCAGATCCGCTATGTCATGGGCCATTGCACTTGATTATCGGGAGATGTTTTGTCAATCGCGTGGTTCACTAGATAACACCATCGGAGCCCATATTAGTAGCTACGAAGGAAGCATTGATTGGAGTGATCGCTGCTAAATAACGCCATCCTGAGCCGAGCGACGGAGCGAGCGTAATATTTCGAAAAGTTTAATAGAATAAAAGTCTAATATTTCGAAAAGTTTTGCTTATAACTTTACAAAATTTACAAATAATAGTGTTTTGACTGTTCTTTTTTTTGACATGCAAACAAATTGCGTGAAAGTCAATGTGAAGCGTGCAACCAATCCCTTGAGATTCGAAGGACAAAGGTTTTTTCGCCATGTTGGATGAAATTATAATTGCACCAAATTTTTGAAGAGTGGTATTTCATTATTCTCTTTCACGACAGAACACAGAGCCTGACGGAAATGTGTTGAGCAATAAGAGTGACTGGAGTTTGTTTACTCGAAAGTTAAATTCATTTATATGCATACAAATAAATAAGTTTTACCTTAAAACGAGGATATAAGGGTTAATTTATATGCACATAAAATAATTCTAATTCGGCGGCCATTATTGAATAAGGTCTCTCGTGTTCTTGTCACTCATAAATAAATCTGTGCGCGGAAAGCTTTTGAAAAGGCGCGCTACGCCTACAAGTAAGTGAATGCCTAGATAAAAAGACTAGATAAAAGTTATAAGAATGCTGTTCCTTTCAGGCCTTTCCATACTTATGTCACAATCACCTTAATATATATTTACTTTGTAACATTATAGCTTGTAAGTTCTAGTATCCATTACCAGCCGACAATTTTAAACTGAAGTAAAACAAATTCCGAAAAATAACATCTTGTAATCTTAAGATTTAAGTAATAACAAGGCGAAAGATGAATATGGTAATATTTCGAGTATATTTCAAACCCAATGTCAAACCAAAACTCAGTACAAGTAGCACAGATTTGACAATGCGTTTGAAATAAACTCGAAGTATTACCATATATGCATGCAGTATATATTCATCTTTCATCTAAGTGTTATTCTTCGGAATTTGTTTTATTTTTTACATTAATTTCATTATTTTTGCGTAATGCAATTTACATTGTCCAATCATCTGGCCGGAGCCATACAGCAAATACCAGTATCCGCACCGATATTTTCCCCATAATAGACCCTTTTAATAACTGTAGCACGTAATTTTCACCCTATGATGTCAATTTCTTTTCTATTTCGTTTATTGTCTTAGCTTTTGTATATTTTCAATAGAATTCAAAAAGCTAAAAATATCGGAAAATGACGTTTAAAAGTGTCCACACGTTTTTGCATTGTTTCCCGTTTTCAAGGGAATCGATTCCAGTTTATTACCTGAAAAATACAACGCAGAAAAACGTTTTCGTGTATACTTGGCCTATAAACGACCCAGGTACCGGGCCGGCCCAACTGACTAAAATATTTCAACTATACTTAAATCTCGTCGAAATCAATAACTTAATGACTCCATCCCGGTAAGCGGGACGAAGTGTTTATATGGGGGAAATTTTATCCCGCGCTTTTACCGACATCTCGGCAAGCGGGCCAGCCAGCCCGGTTTCTCTCATGAACGCAGCGAAATTTTAATAGGGAAATGCACGAGTGTTACCAGCTCGCTTACCAGGATCATATGAACAGGTCCTTATAGGAGCTATTATCCAGGCTGACTTGTTCGGTTAAAATCGTACTCGGTGGTTTTGAAACTTACGTAAACCAAATTTGAAAAAATAATTGGTTTGGTTTAGATGAAAACTAATCTTAACATTGATTCAAATCACATTTTGCGACCAAGGAAAGAATTTCGTGACATGGATTTATTTGCCTTCTCTATCTTTCTTTTCAAAATGCAGAATAACATGCATCTATGAAGCCAACAAAACTACACATGGTTGAAAGCAATAAAGAAAACGAAAGTTATCAAAGCCAAAATGCGAAGTGATTAAAAAATTGTTCATTATTTCATTAAAGCTTAAAGAAATACCAAATGGTTTTCCGTGTTTGGATACTCTGATCCAAACACGCGGGAAATTGCGAGACTGGAGAAAAGCGTAACAAAACACGAGCCGTAGGCGAGTGTTTTTAGCTTTTCGGAAGTCGAGCAATTTCCCAAGTGTTTGGATAAGAGTCTCCAAACACGGAAAAAACCATTTGGTATTTCTTTTATAAAATAATCACAAGTGAATATGATATACTGTCCGACATTTTCAAAAAATCGTTTTGGCGGGAATTTTCCGTGTTTGGATACTCTGATCCAAACACGGCAACTGACCAATCAGGGCTCGCGTAGTATACATGTTATTTTATAAAAACAAATACCTCATGGTTTTCCGTGTTTGGATACTGTGATCCAAGCACGCGGGGTTTTGCGAGACTTGAGAAAAGCGTAACAAAAACACGAGCTTAAGTCGCTAGGTGAGATGGATTTTCAATTCTTTCTTTCCTTTTTGTTTCACAGAGTTTGCTTCTTTAGAGTACATGCACATACTATATCTTTAAAACAAAAATGGTGACGACCTTCTCAACACGTTTATTATAATTAGTGTGATCTTATACATGTTCAATGAATTCGAAATGTTTCGCTAATATTAAAATTATGTATTGTAAAAGATGCAGTATATATATTTACTGTATAGTCCAAAATGATCAGTTTTCACCGACATTATCAATACTTGTCTACTGTTTCTTATGCTTATAGTCATAGATCCAAACTAAAAATCTATTATTTTTTAGGGTTTTTTTACAAATTGATGTAGTTACCAAATACTGCGTGCTATGAATACCTAACACCAAATATTAATCAATCTCATAAACTAACGCAAACGGCTCATTACTGATGAAATGCTGACCTGCCAAAGCGCACTACTGCATGGTTGTCATTTTAGTTGCTGTGGTAACCAGTATTTATCGTTCCTTTTTGCACAATAACAATATGTTGATCAAAACTGGACATAGATTTTAACGAAGATTCGGCACCATTGAAACTTGAGCTAACAGCGTTGTTACGAACTTTGATCTTTCCTAGTGAGCGGCGTGGCCCAATTTCGCGGAACTTATTCGTGTCGATGTTTGAAGAAGTTTCCATCTCAAAATTTTGCTTCTGTACAACGCGATTCTTTGCAGTTTGGGAATCGTTGGGCATATCACTATTTCTCTCGGTGCTTGCGTTTGCCTTTCTGTCGTTTTCTGCAGGGTTTACATGTGTCGATGATCGGCTGTAAGCTTCGTATGGATTGATGTTGTGCACGTAGTAATCTGCGCCAAGTTCTTCCTCCTCATCCGTCATTCGAAGACCGATTAACTTGTCGATAATGTACAGTTGTATGAACGTTGTTGCCGCTGACCATACGGAACAGCAGAAGCACGCTAGAATTTGGACGCCCATAAATTCCCAAGATCCTCCTTTCAGTACGCCATATTTGTCGGCGAACATTCCCGTCGGCTCGCAAAACAATGCGGTTGCAATGAGTCCCCATATGGAAGCCAGTGCGTGCGTGGGGAAGGCGCCCACGGGATCATCGATAAGTAATCGTTCCTCCAGTACCAGTCCGCCCGTAGCCACAGCTCCGCCGATAATTCCAATAACCAACGCTTCCCAAGGACGGCAGACGGCGCATATTGCTATAAAAATGCAAGAGTACATGAGAAGATCACTTTGAATATATACACTGCAAAACCTCTAAATCTTGTATTGTCCAGTTAAATTTTCTTATTTTAAGATTCTATTTCTTGTTTTAAGATACTAGCTTAATCTGCTTGTTTCGGAGACAAAATATCTTGTCAAGAAAATCCAGCAAGATTATTACCTTGCAGACGGGACAAGAAAATCTTAAAACAAGATATATTTTTATCTTAAAACAAGTTTTTAGGGATTTGCAGTGTACAAAGACGTGGTTATCACATGCATCACGTGTATACAAAGTGACTACAACAGAAAGTTTGGTGGACGTTCGTCAAGCTCAATTTGACTCCGAAAAGATTTCTGAGCCCCAGACAAGGTTCGAACCTGCAACCTTTTAATGACCGCGGTTAGACGCTCTAACCATGCATTGAACCACTGATGTTTAGATGGAGAGAAACATTTTTTTTGAAAAGATATTTTCGAAAATGTGCAATTTTAGATTTGAAAACTGAAACTTTATGAAATTCCTGTCGTCGAAATTTTGTCAGTGTGTTGTTGATTAGTAAAATAAAAATTGAAAAATGTTACGTTATTTTTCCCTTTAATTTAACTCTTTCCTATCCGAATAGCGCTCCGTCGTGATGACGTCACTATTTAGGTTTGTCCGCTTTTACTCATAATTCTTGCAGCCCGAACAATAGATGCTTATTTGCAATCATTTGAAAGTCAATTTTGGTTTGTTTCAAAATTTTCTCTGCCATTCCCGCCACTGACTATAGGTTACCTTACTGACGTAAGGCACAGTTAGACGTTAGCGGTCAAAACAACAAACGTCAATCTAAATGTCTCCGTTATATTCTGGTTAACACCAGACGATTTTATTTACCTCTGGGGAAGCCCTTGGACAGGAATGAGTTAAACTTGATATACACATATACCTGTCACTGAAACAAGTCCTCCCAATATACCAGTCACAAATATATTAATCAGCAACTTTTTCTTGTGAACAGTGTAACTGCAATAAAGAATATATCAGAATATATTTAGATTTATTTATAAACAAGTCGTAAATCTAAAAACAAGTCGGAGGCATTTCGCTTTAGTATTGTAATTTATAGCATATGCAATATGCATGCCTGCTTTATGACTTTTATATATAATACATTACTAGTCTACTCACTTGGCCTTAAAACAACTGTAAGCCCCCCCCCCCCCCCCCACCTACAAGTTTCTCCACGGATTTAAACTTTTCACGAGAACGGTCTTGGAGACCATGGGGGGGGGGGGGGGGGGGAGTACGCCCCCTCGCCCCTTTTGGCTACGCCAATGCCTTGCTGTACTGTATAACTATGCTGTACTGTAGTGGTATATTTCTAAAAAGTTGAACAAACCTGTATATCATTCCAAATATGCCTCCACCAATAGAACCGTTTATTGTCACGACTGCTGACCTACAATTAAATATATATATAATAGAATATAAAAATGAATTAAAAGTACATACACTTTCTGTACATAGATCTTTTTAACTGTAAGCAATATTGCATGCATAATCTATGTATCAAATTTAATGCCCCCTCCCCCCATTAATGTAAATAAGCTCGAACTTTTGGCAACGATTGCGGAAAGCTTTGCGTTGCTGCATGTCGCGAAACATGATAGACGAGCAATTTTCTCCTTGCGACGTTAACGCAACGATTTTATCACCATTGCGTTGCTGTCCGGAGTGGAATATTGCCCGTGTATCCAAAGCTTTAGATTCGACAAATAAAAAGTTCAAACTTTGAAACGGACTTTATCCAGGTCAAACGACGTCAGTCAAACTAAATTTCGAAAATTAGGTTTATAACAAGATCGACCGTGGATCGGCGTTTGACTCAACCGGATATTCTATATGCGTCTGGTAGTGAAAAATATAACTCCAAATAACTCTCTCCTCTGCGCGTATTTTATTTATAAGTTCGGCCCTCGGGAATTTTACTAAGTGCCCTCATCGAGCAGGACGTTTAGCTAATACACCTCTTTTTATGCTATTCCTTTGTAATATCATGTTTTGGGGGATTTCGTTTGTTAGCACAGGTCATTAACAACTAATATACCTCTATACCGTTGATGTCAAACCAAGATTTAACGTCAACGGAGGTGACAACAAAAGAAATTCCCGCAAACAAAAGAAATTCTCTCAAACATGATATTACAAAGGAATAGCATAAAAAGAGGTGGCTATTAGCTATTAAACGTCCCACTCGATGAGGGTCATTTCCCGCTCGATTTGGGTCATTTACTAAATGACCCTCATGGAGCGGGACGTTTAAGTAATAGATAAATCCCAAGAACGAGGGATGTATGCTGCGTCCTCGGGCTTTATATCGCATACATCCCGACATTCGAGGGATTTATCTGACTTAATTTATTATCGAGCAGGTTTTCCAACAAAGTTTTGTCTTTTTTTTCCACCTTGGACAAAGATTTTCCTTGTTTTTTTCTTCATTTCGTATCTAATTATTATTCAAGGTCTTTATGCGATATAAAGACCTCGGAAGATCAAAGCAAACCGACTCGATAATAAATTAATAGTTAATACACCTCTTTTTATGCTATTACTTATAATAATAGAGAGAAAGAATAAAGTAAGTCTCCTGTCATATAGCCGCAGGCCATGAAAGACCAACGCATGTCACGCCTGATCAAATTATTCTAAAATGCACATACGTTATAATATTTCAACAATTAGGGCTATTCTTTAAAAATAGACACGCAATGCGTGCATGCGTCTACATTTAGTGCAGTGTGGTGTAAATAGTTTGCAATCACTCAACATTGGACGCCATCTTGGTTGATTTATTTTCCGGTAATTATATCTGATTTTCTTCAAGATATATATATATATATATATATATAATAACAACTATATATACTTTAATAATAATAATTTACCATACAAATACAAAAAGAATAATAAGCTAACTAAATATGCAAGTATGGAAGGATAGCAATAGGGGGAAACTAAATTCCCATATAGTAATTGTATATATTTATTTATATTTATATATATATATATATATATATATAACTACATATAGTACCATACCATATCCCGTGGGTGATAGTTAACAATTATTGGACAAGATTAAGCATGATATCATGCAAGAATGATCAAAGCCAAGGTTTGTATGTACTGAAGCCGATAATGCAAACCTTGGTTTTGATAATTTTTCATATCATGCTCCATCTCGTCTAATAATCGTTAACTGTCACCCCCGTGATATGGTACCGGTAGCTCATTTTTCAAACCATCGTGAACGATTCAAATTTGGGGCGAATTTTCCAGTCGAAGAAGTCGATGGCTTAGTCGTGGAAATTGAAGGTTGTGGACAGGTATTTTAAAAAGTTGGGGGAGAAGAAGTATCGATTTTTATTTAAGAACAGTCAAAACGGCAATCGGACGGATTTTTGGTAGAAAAAATCTCGCTCGATGGCAGACCGATCGAGGCGCGAGGGAGCGTTGTTTTCAGCCTTGTCTGATTATTTAGAGGGCTCGAACGCCGTTTGAAACTATTCAGCCGTTACAAGTCTCATCTGATTGAAGGTGGGCAACATGAGAGATGAACTGTCAAAAGTAAGTTTATTTTAATGATTTACGGAACTATAAGCGCCTATAATGAGCTGTAATTTTATGTTGAACAGTACCTTACACCGAGCGAGCACATCCTTTGTTTTAGGTTAAGTTTATTTATATTTAAATGGCTCGGTTGAG
This sequence comes from Paragorgia papillata, assembly GCA_035771165.1. Classification (NCBI taxonomy): domain Eukaryota; kingdom Metazoa; phylum Cnidaria; class Anthozoa; order Scleralcyonacea; family Coralliidae; genus Paragorgia; species Paragorgia papillata. Next base: position 5,782,633 of record JAWNZC010000337.1, read on the forward strand.
TGATTGAACTGAAACGGATAATAGCTACTGGATAATTCGTTCATTATACTAAAATACAATGTGTTCAGTGCCCGTGCACCGTGCACAAAAATGCATAAAGGCGAACAAAAAGATAGAACAAAGACTTTAGCTGAGTTTCCAGACCATATTTTGAATGACTTTGGCTACATCTAATACTGTATGTTTCAGTAAAGGTTAGCAGAATAGAATTGGGTAGATTTCCAAAACGTTTCACAGAAACATTACTAGCAAGTGGCTTGCTCATACCTTGAAGCGATCTTCCATTTATCTCCTGAAGTGCCAAACGTGCTTCCACAGTTAAATCCCAGCCATCCCCACCACAACATAAACGTTCCCAGAAGAACATTCGTGGGTGAAGCCATTGGCATATCACGAGGTTTGCCATTCACGTCAAACTTGCTTTTACGAGGTTTAAGCATGACCTGCGGCAACGATACCTGCCACTCCACCAACGAGGTGCACTGGGCCACACCCTGCCACGTCAATCGCTCCCATTTCATTCAGAAAGCCTTTATCGTCCCACAGCCAATGCGCCGGGAAGGCGTACGAAAGCGTGTTAAAGAACGAAAAAGCGATATAAGCTTTAAGGTCGACTCTTTCGGCCATTGCTCCTGAAACTATAGTCGTAGCGGTGGTCGCAAACGACAGCTGAAAGAAATACTTGGCAAAGAGACCCATGTTTCGTTCATCGGAGTCGACGAAAAAGTGCCCCCAGCCAGTGAACTTGTTGCTTGAAGCATCTTCTCCAAAGCTGATGGCGAATCCAAATATCCAGTAGGCCAAACCACCGTATATAACATCAATGGCGTTTTTTACCATGATATTTGTCTCGTTCTTTCTTGACACCAAGCCTGCCTCGAGCAATCCAAACCCTGACTGCATAGTGAATATGATAAAGGCACTCGTCAAGATCCACGTGGCATCATCAGGTTTAAAAGTGTCATCAGTAGTCGCGTTGAAAACTGACGTTGTATTGGCAGTTCCCTGCATCACGCCTTTAAAAAAGAATATAATAAACGTTGGGAGATACTAAGGGGTGTTTACATGGAGCCGGGACGGAAGAAGTAAGCGGGCCGGAACGTTTTTCATTCCGGATTTATATATATGAGAATGTTTTCAGACGTTTCACAATACAGCTATATAGAAAGTTGCAAAGACCGCAGAATATCTAAAAAATAGATAGAATTTGACATATTATGGGAGAGCTTATGTCCTATCGAATAGCTTAAAAGGGTTATGAAATAGTGAAAAATTTAGTTTGTCCAATTTGGAAGGACTCTTTAAATCATAAAGTAGATTAACCCTTATACAGTTTTTCCATATCTCACTTGAGAAAATAAGATTTGTTTAATATGCAAATAACCCACTGCATGCATATACATCATATTGCATGAGTTTAATGTAAAATTACCGGCAGTCATGTCAAAAAAATCCTATTTCCTCAAGAACGAAGTGAGATACGGAAAACCTGCATGTGTAAGGTGTTACGTTATGATTTTAAGAGTTTCTCCAAATAACACAAACTTAATTTTCATTCTATATATACCCTTTAAGAACAAGAATAAATACTGAAAACGGCATTTGTCATATTGTCTGGGTTAGGCATGACAGAGCACATATATGGCAAAAAATTGTCTCGCCTGTAGTCGGGGCGGGACAAAAAACGTCCCGGCAAACACTTTCTATACTGATATAAACGAAATGAGATAGAAGAAGGAAACTATAGTAGCGATGCGATCCCGCTTAACGTCCCACCCGGCAAACGTATACCGTCCCGCTATCAATGTAAACAGTTCCTATAAGGGTTCTGAGTATATATACGTAGCTAGTTTTGATACGATGCACACACTTTTCTGTCCGAATTGGTCTAGCTGGTTAGACAACTTTGTTTACCCTCAACATGTATGCTGCGGAGACTTCGCGGATACGGGACTGAGTTCATCACGGACCTATTTAATTAAACTGCGTCATGTTTCACAAACGTTTATAAGCATTTCTATATCTTAATAATATACATGACAAAATTACTGCATCCTGATTGATCGAGAGGATTGCAATTTCAATGTAATACAGTGCAGAAAAGGTGTAATACAGTGCAAATTTCAATGAGTATTAAGCATTCTGATTGGCTAATAAACAACCGGAAACTACCGGAGAGTCAATGAAATGCTTATGCGGATTTTGAAGGATGGTTTTTCCTCACGAGAAAATCCAATATGGCGACCAAAACATAGAGTTGTCCAAGAACATTTCGATGAAATACAGAGTGAATTTTGCTTTAATATTGTCATTAAAGTTCCTGCAAGAAGACTAGAAGAGGTTAGATGCTATGAGTAAAACGTTTTACGTATTTAGTGAACAAAGCGAAGCAGTTTTTAACCATTTATGCTTCGAGAAGTGGAGCAATGAGTGGTATGTTAACTTTGTAGCCGGAAGAACATTTGTCTAACATTTCATGTATATTATTAATAAGTAATAGCATGGTTTCGAGTGCAATTTTGGAAAAACACGCACGCGTGAGTTTTTCAAAGACCTCAAATAGCACTCGTTCTTCGGACTCGTGCAATTTTGATAGTCTTTGAAAAACTCACCCGTGCATGTTTTTTTCCAAATTGCACTCGAAGCCATGCTATTACCTATACTAATAATATACATGAAAAAATATCTCGACTGTGATTGGCTGATTCCAGTGCAGTTAATCCCAAACAACAGTGCAGAATTGTGTTATCACAGTGCAAAAATCTGTAATCACAGTGCAGAAATCTGTAATCACAGTGCAAAAATCTGTAATCACAGTGCAATTCAAAATCTGTAATCACAGTGCAAAAATCTGTAATCACTAAGAACCAATCAAATTGATTGTACAGCGGATTTTTTCCGACACAAAACAAACAAAGATGGCGGCCAAGATTCGGCGGTTTTGGGGATAATTTGTTCAAATTTGAAGCTAGTTATGCTTTAATATTGCCAAGTGAAGTACCTACAAGAAGACCAGAAGCTTCTTTATGCCTCGAGTACACTTTTTTAAGTAGTAAAGGAAGCGAAGCGTTTTTTAACAAATAAATATGCGAGGAGTGGACGGCTAAACACGTATGTTAAAATGTTAGTACAGTTGTTTTGAACATTTTTTCATGTATATTATTAATAAGTAATAGCATGGTTTCTCGTGCAATTTGGAAAAACATGCACTCCTGAGTTTTTCAAATACTTCAAATAGCACTCGTCCTTCGGACTCGTGCTATTTTGACAGTATTTGAAAAACTCACTCGTGCATGTTTTTTTCCAAATTGCACTCGAAACCATGCTATTACCTATAGCATAAACTCGGTTAAGAGCCAACTATGAGTATGACAACCAGTCACCAGTGCATATATTAATGTGGGTAACTTTCTATCTACATGTTATAAAGTTGTCACAATGGTATAGTTTATCATAAAAACTGTAAACAAAGTTCTACAAATATTGTTTGTACTTTTAATTTGCTTCCTACGAAAAGAACCCAGAATCTGGGTAGACTATGTGGGCGGAAGCCAAATCAACTAATATATTTTTTTTCTGAGAGGGAAAGTAAAGTATATTTTCACTTACTGTTATGCATTTAATTGCCGTAGCACCGGCGTACAGGAATCGTCTGCAAAATTTACATAAAAAAACTCGTCAAGCAAAAGAAGTTAACATATACAGAACATTCGGCCAGGACCGACAAAACATAAATAAAGACAAGCGTTTATATGTATATTTATACACAAATAAAATAGATAAATACGAAAATATCAGACTATGTATATTAATGTGGGTAATATCTTCATAAAATATAACGGCATAGGGGCTACATAGATAAATTCAAAGATAATATATAATATAAATAATTCATCTCCAAAGAAGAAAAAGAGTATTGAATTGCTGTCAGTTCTGCTATAGCAGAGCAGAATATATAATTTGAATTAATTAATATAATTAGAATATTTTAAAAAGACTGAAATATTTTAGGAGACTTTAGTATGAATCATAGATAATGGAAAGGAAACTGGATAGGAAACTTACGAAGCCGGAAGTGATGTTTGCACAACTTGCTATGGTAATTATACACTTATACTGACCGGCTAGTGCACCTAACGGATGGTCCCACATGGCCGGCACGATCAGCTATTGCTGAAATTAAACAATAGCGTAATATCACTTAAGTTCAGTAGTGTCTGATTTTAGCCATGTGGGACCATCCGTTAGGTGCATTAGCCGTTTATAAGTGTATAATTACCATAGCAAGTTGTGCAAACATCGTTTCCGGTTTTGTAACATCGAAATAAGTTTCCTATCCAGTTCCCCTTCCATTATCAATTGATTCATATGAATTCATATGAATCAATTGATGGTTTGCAATCAATCTCTTGAGATTTAGGCACATACGCTAATACAATAGCTGCTAATGAGATTCTTTTGTTAAAGTTCCTCCAACATGGCCGCCATGACGTCAAGTGCAAATCAAGAATAAAGCGTAATGTGTTTTTTTCTGAATTGAGAAGTTAATAATTTTTGTCAGCATCATATGGAGGGACCGACATAGTTTAACGTACGCTATACTGTATGGCTTAAATATTTTCTGAACGTAACTTAAAAAGTTACGACACTCCGTTCTTCTGTCTTCATTACCAAATTAAAATTATCAAAAAGTCAAAATTTATCACCATCAACCTATATCATCAAAGACATTGTCTGGAAGCTAAACCGGGATGACGGCGGTTTATTACCAGAAGCCTATTTGCATGCATTGCATTTTGTTGATAAATAACGTCATCGTCGGTTCTATTTGAGACTATATGCATGTACATGCACGGTAACGTTTTCGAGCGTTTTCGCATTGTTTCAAGTAATGAACTAATTGTTTTCAATTCCCATGAAAACAGTAAACAATACAAAAGCGCTCGGAAACGTTACCGTGTGTACATAGTCGAGAGTATAAATACGGACCTTTCTTCACAACGATCACCCCTGATTAAGACACCAGATTGGAGTGTCAAAATGTTGGGTCATGAACAGTAACTTTTTAAATTACGTTGAAAAAGAAAATTTAAAGCTAGAGTAGCGTTGCATATATCTGCATGAATCCTTATCTGATTGCTTGGGAAAATTATTTGTTATCATCACGGCCAAGGGAGTTCCATATTTTTACTTTTTGATAACTGATATTAAATATTTCAAAATGAGTTTTTCCAAAGTAAATGTAGTGTAGGAGTGTATTTTATATACAAAGTAAAAAGATCTGGAAACTTGATTATATTATTTGATGACGCAGTTTAATTAAAGTTGGACTAGAGTGAGCATCAGATTTAAAGATGCATGGCATGCATGATCATTATCAGCTTGACTTTATGCCAAGTATCACATCCATAACGACCACCAGTTTTTCAGACTAGGTGCCCTGGGCCCGGTTTTGATTAGTTTGAGTTGGGCACCGCGAAAAAGTGGTCATAGGCCTACTAGTGTTCACACTAGTGCCCGTGCCCGGGCATCTAGTTTGAACAGTGAGTAAATGAGCCTTTCTGGCTTTGTATAAAGCAAAGATTTTTTTGAATTTCCGACACGCAAACGAGCAGTGGCGGATTACTTATGGGGCAAAGGGGGCATTTGCCCCGGCCCCAGATTCTGACCGCCCCAAAAAAATGAGTGAATAAAAAAAATTATGCAGTTTCTCTTTGAAAGTCCGAGTCGTTTTCTTTGTTTTACAAAAAGAATTATTTTGTTTAGAAGACGTCGTCGTTGAGTTTGGGTCCCACATCTCAAATAGCCGAAAATCGCAAATAAATCTTTAAAATATTTAAGGAAGCATGTTGTTCATAACTGATCAATGTTTTCAAATAATAATCATTAAACAATGTTTGGTTTACAAAATGTGTTTCTAAAGACAAATCATGTGATTTACTACACCAATTTAAAAGCCGGTGCGACAGTATATGTCGAAAGAAACTAGTTTTAATGGGGAGCACGGGTGACGTGTGCTGTTAGCGCGCTGCCCTGTCACCAAAAGTTAAAGCCCGGTTAGACGGGGTTAGTACTTGGATGGGTGACCGCTTGGGAATGACCCCGTTGTCGAGCTGGGAACTAATGTGAGTAGAGTTGTAGTTGATCTCTCCTGTGCTTCGAGGGTTTTTCGCCGGGTTCTCCAGGTTTCCTCCCTCCGCAAAACCAACACTTACATCATGGTAGTCATGTTCAATTGGGGCATTTCGCTCTGTTTGACCACCAGTTGCTATAGGCAATAAAGTTATTAAATCTAAAATCAAAAATCTTAATGTAAATATTAGTATGTTGTCATTTAGTTTGGTCAGCAGTGACCTAAAACCACGTGACCTTTTGAAACACAAGGATTGGACGAGATGGAACGAGTGCTTTTTGGGGGGCACTGGGTTTTTGAGAGTGAACTGTAATTCGTGTGCTTTTTGCATGTGATGCTTTTATCAGTTTGTCGTATAGTTTATGTGTTGAATAAAATATAACTTAACCTCTTAACGTCTTTACGACAGTATAAGACCCATTTGTAAACTTAGGGGAAATGTATTTTCGAAAATTGGTATGCTTGAACTTTCAACCTTAAACCGCGGCCGAGTAAAATAAACGAAAGAGAATATTAAAATCCGCCGAATTAATGAAGATTTTGAAATTTTAGTGCATTAACCAGTGAAAGATACCTCTTAAATTTATTTGAGTCAACCGCCGCGGTTTCTTTCAAGAAGTACAAGCACACCAATTTTCGGAAATACATTTCTCCTAAGTTTATAAAACGGTTTTATACTGCCGCGCCGGTGTCAGTCAGTGGTGTCAAATGACCATAAGTCACGTGATTTGTCTTTAGGAACACACATTTTGTAAACCAGACATTGTCTAATGCATATTACTTGAAGACACTGATCGTTACGGACAATATGGTTCCTTAAATTTTTAAATTTAAAGTGTCTATAAACTCAAATAAGATATTACTGATATGGATTCTATATAAAGTGAATAGTTGAATTTTGTTGTTATATTGAGGTTTATATTTCCAAAATGGTAATGAAGATGACGTTTATGTAGGCATTTGTGTGTGTGTTTTTTCTCTTCTTATGATAAACCGCTTGAAGATTGTGATGGAAAAAAATATGATAAAATACAGAATATACTATTCAAGTATCCATTAACATGTGAATTGGGTGTAAATTATGCCTACATAGACGTTGTTTCATTACCATTTTGGGAATACAAACCTCAATATAACAACAAATAAAAGTTCAAATCAAAAAATATTTTGGCATTCAACTATACACATTAAATAGAATCCATATGCAGTAATATCATATTTGGGTTTATAAGCACTTTAAAGATTTATTTGCGATTTTCGGCTATTTGAGATGTGGGCCCAGGCACTAACGCACTCCTGATTGGACACAAGTTAAGATGGCAAAAAAGGGGAAGGAACTCGTAGTCTAGCGACTTTGCCATAGATATGAGAAAAGAAGATATTAGAACGATCAAGTATAATGCAAGCTGCTTAGAGCGTCGAGATCTGGTCATATAGGTCATATGGTCATATCTGGTCTTGTTCAAATACTGCGCTTTCTAGTTGAGTTTGGAACGACCGCTTGGTCGTTTGTAACATCACGCGCTTGGGCGATCTGTGGCTTGACAAAACATATAGTCAGCGATGGAAACATTGGTGTTGCTAACATAGCGCTAGACGCAAAAAAGCGATTTTCTACTATCTTATATATACTTAAATCTGAGAGTGGATACCCTAAATCCGTCGTAAATAGAACTGGCATAGAATACATCCTAGTCATTGCAGTTATTTTACTCGATTTAGAAAGGTCGTAGTTATATATCGTAGAAAACTGAGCATCCACATGCATCCCAGCCCAACACATGCAGCTGCCTAAGGCTTACGCATGCGTGAGTTTGTACTGTAAACACTGCAAGAAATGTGTTTAATAACCGTGGCAACAACAATTAAACATTGAAGATTATTAAGGAAGACTAGACTATTCATTTGTGCTCTAATAAAATAACCATTAAAATTACGAAGGGGTCATCTCAGAATATTTAAAGATTTTAATAATGCAGCTACACGGCAAGTATATAATACAAACCTTGTATTAAAAATTGTACATTATATATTACAATATTTCAATGTCATTGTTGTCAGTATTTCTTCAAGTTTAAAATACAGGAGAAACTTTAAACTCCAATGGATAATGTGTCAAACTAAAGTAATTTGTTTTGTTTTTAATACGTTATAATGTCATTTTGATTATATTTTTAAGTTCAAATCAGTAAGTTTTCATGACTTTTCTTATTTTTTTGTCCGCGCGAAGAAAGGCTGTACTAAGTAAGGTCTTTACTCGGCGCTATAACGAGGTTGGATGTTTGTTGACGTTATTTTTACAGAAAGGGTGTGGTTGCGTGGAAGTTTGTAAAGGGGGAAGAAGAATAAAGAAGTCAGTCACGGTCCCTCAAATTAGTGAATTTGTAAAAAACGTATAAACTAACCAGATACGTGCTATATAAAGAGCGGTCCCCGGTTTCTCGTAAGAAAATTAAGGAAGCTTAAGCAAATACAACGCGAACGTCAACGACGACGTCCTTCTGGCTGTACGAAGTTGAAAATATCCAACTTTCAAAGGCCGCTCTGCCCGCGCGGGCAAAGCGCGCGTAATGCATGGAAAACGGTCTTTAATACAATATAATTTTTCCGCACAACAAAGAAAATGAATAATTTTTAGCTCAAGAGTAATCCTATACGACGCCCCGTTTTCACGTCTTCAGGACGACGTTAACTCCGGTGAAACGGCAAAATCTGGATGTTAGTTGAGTTTGATTTCAAAGTATGCGACAAAGCTTTTATATGTCGAAAAACATACTTTAAGTATTTAATACTACGTAAATGGATTAGTGGTTTCTGCTAGATACTGAACTTTAGATTCAGCCATCGTCGTCTTAGCTTGCTTAAGCTTCCTATTGATATTCCGCATGACGAAATTAAACTAGACGAACAAACAAACTCATAGGCAGAATATAAAGCTATACCAATTCAATGAGGCTGCTGCGCTGCGCAACTAACTCGTCAGGGTACCTATATATTATGCTAAAGACGGTGTCTAGGAAAGACAGTGTCTAGGTTGACGTCTAAAACTGAATCTCTGCTAAAAACGTCGTGTCGAAAACTTTGCTTGCTATTGATTCCGCAAAAGAACGAACTCGCAGGCAAAATATAAAACTAGCTAAAAGACTATACTGCGCTGCGCAGCTGCCTCATCAGGGCACCACAACATAACGTAAATGTACCCCAATGTAAGCCGTGTACTTCGGTTGAATACAACGATCAAAGCACAACGTTGTGTCAACCGTCAAATCTAGTATTAATACACCTCGTCCAAAAAAGATCATTCCAAAGTTTATGTTAACAAGTAACCCTTTAATTTATTGGCCAGGTTTCCAGGGCTCTCCCCTTGACGAGTAAAATTGTCTGGCGTTAGCCAGTGTAAAATTAATAAGTTGCCAAAAGGTAACTGTGGCCAGTAAATAAAGGGTTAAGCCTGTTTTATACATGTATATGTCAATGTTATATCATCTTTGAGACTACGTTTACACGGTACACGACGAGACCAGAACAATACCAAAACTTGCATGGTTCCGCCTGCTTATATAATATACCGCACAGCACGATTTCAGAACGGTGCAGGACAAAATAAGTATATGCATGCTGTAAACAGGTGTGACAAAAATTTATTTTGGCACGATTCTTATAAGTTCATCCGTGCAAAATTAAATGTCTCAGTTATATACATTGCTTAGAGTTGTGCAGCACACAATAATTTCCACGTTTGAACGCGACGTCGAATTTCGTCAACTTTGTTGATTTGACACATGATATAAATTAAAGGTTTGAGACAGACCTTAGTCGAAGCTTTGACGTTTTAACAATGTCCTACATAAAATTGCATGAATACCTTCCCACTTCTTCTTTTGTATAGTTGGTTGTGTATTACTGTATTTCTGTAGCCGCTACGAAAGCCTGAGAAATTTTTTTGTTGAAAACTGTACATATAAATAGTATAATTTAGCTTTAAAATGGCATTTATTTATAACTAATGGATATTCATCCCAAATCGACCAACAGACGACTATACATCGAGTATTGGCGACTTTTATCGCTAGACTTTCCTCACGCTTCAGTAGCGGCTACAGAAATACAGTAACTCGCGGACGTACATGAGAAAGTATTTCCATTTTGACTGTAACTCGTTCCATCCAATTACTCTATTCAGCGTGATATGAATGCACCTGCCGCGCCAAAACCAATATCAATGCCAAGTTCAATGCACTAGGCAATATATGCGGCGAATAAAACTGAAAAGCTATTTATGAGTTCATAAAATAGGTCCGCCTCTATAATTAACGTCTTAAGACCCGTTTACACGATGCCGGTACAATTTGAAAACGGAACAAAATCATGCCGTTTAGACCTTGCGTTTACACGATACCGGCACAAAAATGACATGAAAACGGCACAAAATGAAGACGGGTTCCTCGACGGCATGAAATGAAAACGGAACACTAACCGGTATCGTGTAAACGCCCGTGCCGTAACAGTTTGATGACGGTAATCACGATATATACGACCACAGTATTCGGGTCAGCAGTATTCACAAACAAAGAAACACAAACGAACGAACGACCGAACAAACGAACGAACGAACGAACGAACGAACGAACGAACGAACGAACGAACGAACGAACGAACGAACGAACGAACGAACGAACGAACGAACGAACGAACGAACCTAGGCTGAAACCAAAATCTAAAATGAAAAACTCAGTGTTCTTTGTTTTCTTTTCACGCTTGTATAATTATAATGTATTGTGAGTCGAACGTTTCGACGCTCAACTAACAAAAATATTGAGCGATTAAGGCATATAGGAAATTCCTGCATGGGCTAACACTGAAATTTTACCCGGGCTCAATAGTTGAAATTTTACCCGGGCTCGCTGCATGCTTTTTTAAAATATTTTATTGCAAACTCGCATGCTGAAATTTAAAGACGGTCATGCAATCGGGTGGAAAATTCTCCATGATCATGCATGCGCGCATGTGCATGTAATCAGCGTCTAAGTTAACGCAAGTCTTTTAAAGCATGCACTCTATCAACAGTGGACACTGGGCAGGTGGTAGTTAATATTCTTAGTAAGTGCACGCAGACGTTTAAAAACAACCCAACAATACGTATAGTTTAATAACATTAACTTTTGTGTGCAAATTTTGTTCAAGGTATTAAAAAAATTGTGTTCCCAAGCGGGACTCATAAGCTACTGAGATATGGATTAAGGAGCCGTAAATTACCGGGCTGATTTTATGTCACGAAGCTTAACTGTTGTCAGTCTTATCACGGCTATTTGAGAAATGCAAAATGACATAACAAAGCAAGACGGCCTTCGTATTTTTTTGTACATACAGCATCCGAATTACTTTTTGCAGTCAAAGAAAAATTTTCGTGACATAAAATCAGCCCGTAACAGCGGGCTATAGTCCGCCTCATCTAAACAGCCCCTAAATTTAGAATTCTCAAAATAAACAAAACATTTCACTCGTTTTATTCAGAACGATCATTATTAAACAACTGTTTTATTTATTTATATTTATGCATGCGCGCAACGTTAATGCAAATGGTCAATGTATACGTTTGTTTTTTCCCGACCAGCCGGGGTGCCATGAGTTCGAATAGAGCAAATTACAAAGATAAATGTAAACTGCCGAGTAGTCTATAGCTCGACAATGGATACAGTATCTCACTGGTGATCACAAGGTTGTAAGTTCCAGTCCCGCTTAGAAAATCGGATTTTTTCAGCGTAAAGTAGCTCGATCAGTTCAGGGATCAGTTATACACAATTTTCATCATAGCCAGCGTGCATGACGTTAATTTAGATTATAGACCAACGATTAGTAATGTCCCGCGGGGAAACAAAAACCGCGGAATAGAATAATAACAATGTTGTCATGGTGACAAACTTAAATACAATACAGTAAAAACCCGCTAACAAGAACCTACATTTTACCCAGTCAGCCTCGGTAGGTTCTTATATTCTTATATATATAAATTCTTAATTTCAGCCTGAGGTTCTTAATAGTGGTAGGTTCTTGTTAGCGGGTTTTTACAGCAGTAGCTAATGTGAAAATAAATGTTTGAGGCCTATATAGAATATTCAGAATTAAAAAGAAGTGGAATAAAAGTATTAAAATGAAGCACAAGGCATTATTTTGGCAAACAACTTATCAAGTGTCACCGTCTGCTGATAAACTGCAAATCTTCTGTGCAAGGATTTTATTTTGCGACAGAAACCTCTGCAAGGATTATTCTTATAATTTTTTTTTCTCTGCCAAACTTGCAGTGCTCGAATTTCTTTTTGGTATTTGCCCAACCCCCCTCTCAAAAATACAATGGTCCGTCCCTAAACTGCCAAGATTTTTTTATAGTAACGAAAAACTAACGATTCGAGCGGAACCTTTTATCAAAGTAAAATGTCAGCTATGACTACAGTTATGTTTGTTTCTCCTGGGGGGTCCTGACTCCTTTTCAATTTTCTCCCCGTTCAGTTCATTAATTAAATAACATATACTTGCAAAACACTTGTAGCCTATTTTAATCTATACAGTACAAAAAAAAAAATCATCTGAATAAGAGAAAAACGCCTGAGGAGGCTCCAATATCGTTCCTGGCGCGCCATTCCTATTTTAGACCATGTTTACGTTTATTCTATAGATTCTATTCTTGATTTGGCCCTTTGAGGTTAATCTTTGTGGGGAAATATACAGATGCTGTGTAATTCCTGTTTAATATACTGCACGTAATTCGTTGTTGTTCCTTACATTTAAGGCGAGAAAAAGAGAGAAAAAAGTTCATTGAACTCGGTTTAGTTTTTTTTCTTTAGCCGAAAAGATCAGATCCTTTTTCAGACGCGGGCTCACTGCCTCACTCCTGCTGTAAATGTGAGCCTGCGTCTCTGAAGTGGTCTGATCTGCTCATACTGCACATATTTACTTGAAAGATTAGTGTGACCGAGGCTTCTATTATATATTTACACTATGAAATATATTTATATTTGCAGCACAATTTTCCAATACAAGTTGTAAATATGAATAAATATACTTTTTTCACGCATACTGTATGGAAAAAGCAATTACCAACCGGCTTACATTGAAGTTAATTCGGCATAACTCAGCAGTAACGTTTCATGCTTTTGCGGGGTGATATAAGACTTCGCCTTTACCAATTTACAGTCTATGAGGGCGCGTTGTCTAATTCGTTATCTACTCACGAGTAAAAAAAAAACCTGCCAAAATTTGATAAATACGTAACATATGGAGAAAAACAAGTTTTGTTTAAATTTAAAGGCTTTTATCAACTCGGTAGACCGAATATGTTTGAATTGCTGAACGATTCCTGACGGGTTATGTTAACGAAAACTTTGCCGGCGAAATATAACCCTTTTTACGGGAATATAGTAAGTCTTTTTTTCTATGGCTAACGCCGAATAATATTATTTGTCCATTGGTCAGTTGTAAGCCTCTGGCAATTATAGTGAATGGGCCAAGAAGTGCGTCAAGGAAAATAGAGTCATTGGGTCAACCTTCAGAGTATTGCTAAATTTCTTCATATAAGTAAAACAAATTGCTACTGCCAAGTCTATAATTAATGCCTTGCTTATGATCATATAGATTAAAAAGTCGCATAAAGTCAGTCTGCCGCTGTATGCATATACTAATAAATGATAAATACTGACGACCGTATACTTAAAACGGAGATTATACCGTACTTGTAATCACAAGAAGGTGACTAAGTGCTTTTGCTATAGTTTCGACAAAGTAAAATTTATCGTAACGAAAAGAGCTATAAGTTTTAATTTCTCCACAAAAATTTTGCATGTACATGTATGTTACAGTGGGTCTAACGTAAAAATAATTAGACGAAATCAACAGTGAATAGCTACACTAAATATTTCAATTCTATAACTGCATGACAGATTTCCTACCTTTTTACTTTTTGTACAGCAGCACTTTAGACAACCTTCTTTAATTTTAATGACACATACATCCACTGCGTGAACTATTATAATGAAACTTCTGCTTGTCTTGCATTTGCATTTAATTTTTTCCCCATTCGTCATGCACGTGGGTTTAATTACAAATTATCTTGACCAACACCTGCGGAAAAGTTTCTTTAACCGATATCTACATGCAGTGTCTGGTTTTTTGAAAATTAATTGCGTTCGTGTGTATTGAATCTATATATTTATATTTATGTCGACGCCAATAGTCAGTGTGATAGAACTGATTGACGTATGTCAAAGTATAGGTATTACTTACTATAGGTTTGCAAGAACCGTCTTAAGGGGTGTTTACATGATACTGGTACGACTTTTATAACGGTACGAGTTCGCCCCGGTTCCTATTGGGGCTCTGTTAACGTTGTTTACATGATACCAGTACAAAATTTCATACCAGTACAAGCCATACTGGCACGAGTTGATCCCGGTAGTTGTACTGGAATGACATTTTCGTACCAGGATAAAAAGTCATTCGCGTATCATGTAAACATGGATTTAACTTGCTATATATTAATCAGTCTGCCTACAGAATTAATCATTCATGTGAAACCGCTCTCCTTAATATAACTGACAAATACTAGGACCCTTACTCTTCTCCATCTACATCAATGACCTTCCACTATCATTTGACAAAGCACAAGCTGATATCTATGCAGATGACACCACAATTTGGTTGAGTGGAAATACGTAATGTCATGAAATTCAACAAAGATTACAAAATACATTGGACAGAACAGAGAAGTAGTTTGCAGTTAATGATATGATATACCTAATACAACAAAGACCAAGCAGCTGTTAATTGGGACAGAGCAAAAACTCCGCCATGCTGACAAAGATGCATGGTTTGGACCTCTACCTTGACAACACTAAGCTAGGTGAAATCAAAGACGAAAAGACTCTTGGAGTTAAGATCGATAAGCATTCATTTTGAAATGGGACAAACACATTGACTATTTAATTAGTAAACTAAATTCAAGAATTTGCCTTCTAAAACGAGCAAAGGATTATTTAACAATTAATTGTAGGAAACTCTTATACAATGCTATTCTCAAACCAATCTTAGAATACTGTTGCACCGTATGGGGCAATTGCTCCAAAGAACAATTGCTTAGATTGTTTAAGATCCAGAAAAGATGTGCCAGATTAATACTTAATGCTAAGTTTTCTGATAGTTCTGTCAAGCTGTTCACTGAACTAGGATGGCTTCCCATTTATGATGTCATAAATAGTAGAAAGCTGTAGCTACATGCTACATAAAATTAGTTTAGGGCATATTGCCCTGATTACTTTATTCCATACATGTGGGCGCGTTGTCTAATTCGTTATCTACTCACGAGTAAAAAAAACCTCCCAAAATTTGATAAATACGTAACATATGGAGAAAAACAAGTTTTGTTTAAATTTAAGGATGGCTTCCCATTTATGACAAATACTAGGACCCTTACTCTTCTCCATCTACATCAATGACCTTCCACTATCACTTGGCGAAGCACAAGCTGATATCTATGCAGATGACAGCACAATTTGGTTGAGTGGAAATACGTAATGTCATGAAATTCAACAAAGATTACAAAATACATTGGACAGAACAGAGAAGTAGTTTGCAGTTAATGATATGATATACCTAATACAACAAAGACCAAGCAGCTGTTAATTGGGACAGAGCAAAAACTCCGCCATGCTGACAAAGATGGTTTGGACCTCTACCTTGACAACACTAAGCTAGGTGAAATCAAAGACGAATAGACTCTTGGAGATAAGATCGATAAGCATTCATTTTGAAATGGGACAAACACATTGACTATTTAATTAGTAAACTAAATTCAAGAATTTGCCTTCTAAAACGAGCAAAGGATTATTTAACAATTAATTGTAGGAAACTATTATACAATGCTATTCTCAAACCAATCTTAGAATACTGTTGCACCGTATGGGGCAATTGCTCCAAAGAACAATTGCTTAGATTGTTAAAGATCCAGAAAAGATGTGCCAGATTAATACTTAATGCTAAGTTTTCTGATAGTTCTGTCAAGCTGTTCACTGAACTAGGATGGCTTCCCATTTATGATGTCATAAATAGTAGAAAGCTGTACATGCTACATAAAATTAGTTTAGGGCATTGCCCTGATTACTTTATTCCATATATACGTTATCTTAAAGATTCTCATAGTCATAGAACAAGAGCTTCAACTAAGAAGAACATTGTAACGCCTACTTATAAGAAAGTATCAGGTTCCAGGATGTTTCGCGTCAGTGCTGTTCGCCTCTGGAACAACATTGAGGCTTCAACCCGCAACATTGTGTCGCACAAACAGTTCATGAATAAAGTAGAGCAGAAGCTTTTATAGCAGAATGCTAATTTAGAACATTTTGACATTAAGAAAACATATTAGTTTACATGTTACTAGCATGTACTTTGTTAGTTATATAGATAGATTAATTCATTAATTCATTGACTGTAGTAGTAGGTACCGTGGCCCATAATGAAAACTAATGGGCTACCAGTAATGTATGTTAGCCTCGTTAAATAAAGCCTTATTATTGTTATTATTATTATTATTATTATTATTATTAACTCGTGCCAGTATGGCTTGTACTGGTATGAAATTTTGTACTGGTATCATGTAAACAACAACAGAGCCACAATAGGAACGGGGCGAACTCGTACCGGTATGAAAGTCGTACCGGTATCATGCATGTAAACACCCCCTTAGTTATTCAAAACCGGATTCAAACCTGGCGTATATTAAAAGCAAACAATATATTGACCATTAAGATTAATTGTCAATGGACACTTTGTCGTTTTCACGTTGTTTGCATACCATAATTTAATCTTTGAATTAATCACGTGACAGGCAGCACTATTGTGCTAATAAAAGAATTGGAAATGTTTGAATTAGAAAAAAAATTCGCTAAATATAAGAACAGGGTTAATATATATTTGGGACACTAATATATGGGTACCATTTTGTCGTTGGTACAATGAACAGTGATTCTAAAACATCCGAACATTAATTAGTATAGGTAATAACATGGTTTCCAGTGCAATTTGGAAAAGACTATCAAAATTGCACGAGTCCGAAGGACTCTACTATAGAAATTGTCATCTAAAAAGTGATTTTAGAGAGGAGATTGGTACTTATTTAAAACTGCATGCATCGAGTAAATTATTTATTCGATTCAAAATGGTGTCAGTAGCTTTTGGTGAAAGAAACAAAGAAGTCATGTCAAGCGATAAGTTATAGTAACTTGTAGTTTTCAATCTTATAATTTAAAAATGCAGAAGAAATGTGTTATGTGTAACTACTCTGTGTCATTAATATCAAAGTTTCTCGACTTTCCAGCCTGCTTCACAGGCAACTCTGTGGGCTCTTATTGTGAAAAGGTGAGAAAATCTCGGGTGGAGTGGGCAAACTCAGGTGCAGTGAACAAGGTCAGGTGGAGTGGGCAAACTCGGGTGAAATGGGGAAACTTGGGTGGAGTGGGTAATCTTGGGTGGGGTAGGTAAACTTGACTGGAGTTGGCAAACTTGGGTGAAGTGGGAAAACTAGTGGGTGGAGTGGGTCAATAAACGTCAGTGGAGTGAGTATAAAACTTCAATCGAGAGTGGGTAAACTTGAGTGGACTAGTGGGAAAACTTGGGTGGAGTGGGCAAACTCGGATGGAGTGGGCAAGGGTGGTGTCACATTGGCCACATACTGCACAGAGTTGCCTCATGAGTAGGCTAAAGGTTTTCCTCCCATTTGAGGCAGCACTTCGCTTGCGATAGTAACTTCTATTTTTAGTTTTGTTTAGTTCTGGTCCTTCATATTGATTTTGTTTAGTTCTGGTCCTTCATATTGATTTTGTTTAGTTGTTGTTCTTCTTCTAAATCTGACGCCAACTTTGAACTCTTACTGCGTGAGAGTTTACTAATATCTCAATACAAATCTTCGCTTTTTGTACCTTTGTCTCTGTTTTAGCTTTACAATTTTAGTTATAATTTTTATGTTATAATTTGATTTTTGTTTTACCGTTTGTAATATATTCCTGTCCTTTGAGGATTTTTCTATAATAAGTAGATCATCTATAGCTAACGAGCTAGACTTTTTAATTCATGAGAGTCTTTCAGGAACCATCGTGATTCTCCGTCACTCAATTTTCTTCTATATCCCTCTGTTTATTTCCACAACAAATTTTCGTTTGTTAATTATTCAGGTTATTATATATTCACTGCCTCTTTTCTAATATTATCCAATTCATAAATAATTCATGAAAAATAATCAAAAGAAACGAATGTGTAAACAGGTGTTGTAATATAGGATACAAATTCGTCCTGATTTACATGAGCTTTCTCAGCCCAAACAGCTTGTATAATATCTAAGATTGTTATCGCACTATATTTTCACTGGTAATGCTTTGAATTTATAATATTAAGATTGGGACGAAAACATTTTTTCGGTTCAAGGCAAGGGGCGGAATATGCAGAGTGTGGTGCTACAACTGAGGGGAGGTGGGTGGGGAAACCAAAATCGTAGTATATCCGTGTTGTCGTTGGGCGTTCTAAGCGTAGGTTCTAGTTTCTGTGGGTTTGAAGCTATTTCATAGCCCCATTTCTCCCCAGAAGATTCCCCTAATAATCTCCAATTGACTAATAGTAAAATATTCTAAATTCTAAGGTTTTGTGCTGATTCTCCCAGTGAGAATAGTATTTTATATGTTACTTAAATTTTAATTAAATACGTTTTATTATTTGGCAACGCCTGAAGCCATGATATTTTTCACTTTTGTGTCATCGCGACATCGTTGCTACGAGACAATATCCAACACATTCGTTTTCATTACCCGACTGCTACAGTTCTTGTTATATTGTTCCCGTCTGTTTTTGCCACATACTTTTAGGACAAAAATTAAAAAACATAATTTGAAACAAGCCATACATGCAAAAGCAGGAAACAATTCTAACGTTTCCTGGCAAGTCCTTTTATTGTCGTATATATAATGTTTAGATTGCTTTCAACGTTTATATATCCACCGAACCACGTAACTTTTCTAGTTGTTGGTAAGTTGATTCATTTTCAAACAGCAATGTGCTGACTATAAAAGCTTCAATTCACTCGGTTCTGGCAATATCGTAGATGACACAAAACGTCGGTTGCTTTAGTTTGCCGTTTGTTTATAACAAACAACGAACATTGAAAAGGGAAACAGTTGCAAATAATCAATTGATTGAAAAGCGCTTAGTAAATTTAATTTCAAAGATGGTCATTCACAGCAAACTACTCAATTAGATTTTTGATAATTAATACGTCACAGAACGCGTTTAATGCTAGAACGTGTTTTCAAATTTCACATAATAGACTATGTAGGCTATGGCGAGAGGCGCATCACTCGAAAAATTCCCAAACATCTGAATTGCAAAAAAGAAATTCCAACTCTTTTCTGAAAATATCTCAAAATATTTTCATAATATCAGAAAATTCCAAACATTCTGTAAATTAGGTACGCAATGCGTACATGTGTCCTCTCTCCTCCGCAGAGGTTTTTTTGGAGATCGGATATTTCGGGGATCGTCGGAGATGCGTCGAAATCGTCAGCTGGACATATCGAGTGCCTCCGAGCATCTCCAACAACCCCCAAAACCTCCAATCTCCGAAATTTAACCTCTGCGGAGGAGAGAGACATGTGTCTACCGCTGCAATTGGCTTGAATTCGAATAGGTCATTGAATGAATGAATAAAGGAATGAATGAATGAATGAGTAATTGAATAAATTAATAAATAAATAAGTGTTTTTATAACAGTAACCTGTAATTTTATTTTTTAGTGATCGGTAGAGGTTTGTTTTTTTGTTTTCTAATTTGAATCAATGCTGTAGAGTAAATGCAAGTTGTTGTTTTTTGTTGGACGCTATTCTTATTTTGTCAAATTAAGAGTTTCTATGCTCAATTAATTTAATTATTTATTATAAAATATAAAACTTATCAAACATTGAAAATCTAGTCGATATAGTACAAAGCAAAAAATATATGGTCTAGTTTGCGTCTATCCGATAATTGTGTTCTCCAAGTGGACTAATTAAGCTCCTCTTCCCATAACTTAAGAACAAAAACCGGTATAGCCGAACTTTCAACGACATTCTTCATAACTTTAGAAGTGGTTTAATTTCAAGGTAAACGGTGAAATTTTTGGGGTTAGCATTTAACTCTGAATTATTCCCCAAAATTGAGTTAAACTATTGTTTTAGTTGAAAGGAAATAACAACTAATCGATATAGCTATCCACCAACCGATATATTGATCAGTATGATAGTATTAATTTTCTAGTTGCCTATTATTGGTGCATATGCTCTATCCAGCATTCTGATTGCCTGAGCCACTAGCGGTGATAGACAAGTAGTAACATTATCCAATGACAAATCTTCTTATACTGGAATATTCCTATTCTGACAAATCAGAAGCCACGACACATTGACACTGCTTAATTCCTGCTCGCAGAGTTCTCTAAAGGAAAGAGACCACTGCAAACATCCAACACTTTTCCTGTCGCGCATGCGCGAAGTTACCTTGACAACGAAGTTCAGAAACAGATATGCGTGAACAAGACGAAGCGATAGCCGAGTGTCTCGCCAGTTCTCCGTAAAAATTACTGACTCTGTGGCAAAGTATTCTTATTTCTTTACGGAGATAATGTTTTAAATAGTAAGTAAAGAGATAAAAATATGGTTACAAGAGCTCAACTGGCTCAGGAACCCTAATTGTTACACTCTAGCGCCACCACGTAAACAACTCGTTGGTCATTGCGTAAGCACGTTCAGTAGCCAATTAGAATGTGTGTTCTACCAAACTTGTTTTCAAAACTGGTTTGACACGTCCATGATTCTCGATGGCGGCTACATCAAACAAAGTGTCGGATGTTTGCAGAGGTCTCTTTCCTGTAAAGAGACCTCTAGAAACAAGGCTAAAGAATCAAACATGGCGTCCGCTGAAATTTTTATGCGAGCGAGGAAATCATTGGCTCAAAATATTGGAAAATTATTCAGCTTGACATTTAATTTTCAAATAATAAAGTGAATTTGCTTATACCTATAGAGTATATGTACACCAAATTTGAAGCAGGGTAATTACAATCTCGTATTTTGTGAGCGATTGTTTACCATATGCCATCGAGCTACTCTACATTTACCAAAAAGGTAAAACTATCTTTAAATTTGAAACAATGTTGAACAAGACTTCTTAACTTTTTAGACATTAACAATAACTCGCTCATATGGATCTTTCTTAACGTCTGTTTATCACAAACGTACTTCTACTGTGTTATTTAATAACTTTGATAGTTTTATTCCCATTTCTTACAAAAGAGGACTTATTCTTTCATTAGTTTCTCGTTATTTTAATATCTGTTCTTCTTATGTTTCTTTTCACTCTAAACTGCAGGAACTTAAACAAATCTTCACTCTTAACGGTTATCCTGTCGCATTTCTTGACAACTGTATTAGAACTTCTTATAGATAAAATATTTACTCCTAGCCATAAAATTTACTCATGCTCTAAACAAGTTGTCTATTTTCTGTTCCTTTTAATTTACTGGTTCTCATGGCCTATTCAGATACGAACTCAGCTTCGCAAATTACTCTCTTCTGCATATCCGCAACTTAGTATCCGTTTTGTATTTCGTCCTTCCTTTCGCCTCTCAAACTTCTTTCCTTTCAAAGACCTACCGAATTCCTTTTGGGCTGAGATCACATGTTGTGTACTCTTACAAGTGTCAATGCTACAGTGCATTGCATGTCGGACAAACACGCCGACGCATTCACAAACGTATCTCAGAACACATGGGGGTTTCGTCTTTGACTGGAAAGAAGCATTCTGTGTCAGCCTTATCAAGTGTACTTGCACGTAAACACTAAACTGATCATCCCATTTCTTCTTCTGGTTTTAAAATACTCACTTCTGCAAATTTAAAACTTGAACTTTTACTCAGGGAAAGTCTTCTAATTTCTAAGCTTAACCCCATCCTTAACGCAAACATAAGCTCAGTACTTCTTTCCTTATTCTAGCTTCTATACTCTTTAACTGACATTCGAAACATGATATTTTATTTACGTCTGTTATTGTTATTGTTGTTATTGTTATTGTCATTGTCATGGTCATGGTCATGGTCATGGTCATGGTCATGGTCATGGTCATGGTCATGGTCATGGTCATGGTCATGGTCATTGTCATGGTCATGGTCATTGTCATTGTCATTGTCATTGTCATTGTCATTGTTATTGTTATTGTTATTGTTTTTGTTATTGTTATTTAATTAAATCTATTCATTCATTTGTTCCTTCATATTTTTGAATTTGTTATTCTACTACTTTGACCGTTTGTAATTTAAAATTTGAATCCATGTATAAAGTCATTTGCTGGGCTCTTATTTTTATTTTCAAACTACGTTTCCCGCCTGGTATAACCATTGCAACAATATTGAAAAGACTTCTTAAAATTAAAGAAAAGTTGTCTATAGTAGATACTAAAACAATTAGACCATTCGCCATCGTTTTCTACGAGCTCAGCGATAGTCATATCAGAAAACTTAATAGCTCGTGGTCTGATTGTTAAGTATATGTAGCCAATTAGATTGCAGCCTTTACAATAGACTACAGTTTGTTTCTACTAATAAGAAATATATCTGAACTAAACACAAGGTATAGAAAAAAAGTAGACAAGTGCATTGAGATGATAGAATTAGACAAAGTAATTAACTCACAGCCCATAGGTGAAATAATTATTATTATAAAACCGGGCAGCGCAGGTAGCTCGTCAGGGCACCGAAATGTGTCTGACTCCAAATCTCTTCTACCTATATCCCGTCTCCACAGTCACGAATTAGCCCCAATGATCTCGTTTTTAATTTCTTTGCAATGTCGCAAATGAAAACGAGTTCATAAGGTCCATTTACATGCATAAAAAATAATCCGGTGGCCAGTTATGAATATAGGACTATTCCAAATGGCAAGTTCAATTCCTTGCAGTATGAAAGCGACATAGTTTGGGTAACGGGCTTTCCTCAATGAACTATACTTCCAGTCTTATAGCTTTCTAAGTTTTGTGTCTGGAAAATCAGAAAGCCAGCTGCGGAAAGCCAGAAATAAAAAAAAGAGACAAATGTAAGTGAAAGGCAATCCGCCATCTTTATAAACCATCGGCTATATATATACATAAGCAATATATATAGGCTCAAACATTTGAATACAGGGAAGCGAAAAGGTGGTTAACTGCCGAGATTTTTTGGAGCGACAAGCGGGAGACGAACCCAAGGTCAAAAAATAAGCTTTTCCCAGCAATCTCATAGGATAAAACTTGCAAAACGTTTGTAATTAATATAAAGAAGATTTCACGGCGGAATGATGTATGACCAGAACACCAGAACTACATATTAACATTAACATTTTAAATCCCTTAATAAAATACCAGCATGAATACATTATAGTGATATATTTGTTGATTTCTTTCATATTTTTTACGTCTATATAGAACTAACCAAATTAGCATGCATGTATCCACGAGTTTACTGTTGGGTGCAGGCTATGTTTTTAGCTGGTTTCAATTTTTCTATGTTTTCAACAGTTGGTATATATAAAAATTGTCGTAAGTACAATTTGTAGTTGAGTTGGCATTAATCATGTATAGTGCTTGCCATATTCTCACAGCAGAATGCAGAATGTTAGCCAAGCTCATTACTTTCAGGTTTTCTGCTGCAAACCTGGCATAAAGAATTTGTTGCTCGGACTCTTTCAAGATTGTTGGTTAACTTGATTTGGCAATCGTCTTTGACAGTTGCTAAATTGCTAATACCCGGAGTTGAACCATCGTTTTGTAATGAGACAATAATATGACCTTCTGAGCACGTTGGGGAAAGTTTTAACTGGTTAAGGTCAAGAAGAGCATGATTTTTGTCATATTCACATTTTTCGAAGATTTTGATTACGGGTGAAGTTCCATTGCATGAAGTTTCATTGCATGAAGTTTTAGGCTCATGCAGTTCGTCTAACCAGTTATCATTGAATGGATTAGTACTTCGATTATTGTTGCGAAACCTGTAAGTCGGTTCAAGACTTGTTTGGATCCCATGCTCTAGAAAGTCTGCTCCTCTAATTTCCTCCTCCAGGCTCATTCGCACAGGAGTAAATATATTTATCACAACGAGAATCAAAAAAGTGATTAAACCAGCCCAAGCAGAACAACATATGGCAAGAGAAATTTGAACACCAAGTAGCTTCCATCGGCTTTCGTTTAAAATCCCTTCGCCAATTTGAATTTGGTCCACCAGATCTTTTTCTACGAATGCTGCGACTGCAATCAAGCTCCACACGCCCGAAAAGAAATGAACTGGAATACAGCCAACAGGATCATCAATCTTTAATCTCTTCAGTAAGTGACATCCACTACATGCTATAATACTTCCAACTGCTCCAACAACCAATGATTCCGAAGGTTTTGTAACAGTGCATACAGCTAAAAAATAATTAAAATAGTTAGAATTGTTCTACATGCATTATTCTTACGTACAGCTAGAAGTACATATGATATATAATTACCATAGAACTATATTGAGTTAATTGTCTGTGCAACCAATGGCAATAAACAGATAGATCTCGTACATTTCAATTTTTCTATAGTTTTCAACTTTTTACTATAGTGCTAAAATATTGCTCTCGATGAGCAAATCAGTGCTCTTAGAACAAATGCTGAGTCTTAAATATTATAAAAAAAATATTGTTCACGCCGGTCTTCTAGTTGGTGAAAGAATTAATGATTTCCACAATAAAATATATAAGAAGCGTTTGGAGTGGCTTGCGATTTCCCTGCCAAATGTTGTCACTCAGTACTGCGTTTTCTAAAATTAAGGCATCACCTTGAAGATTGTAACCCTTATTTATTAGACAAATTATCATTGATCTCACCTGTTATGCCAACGAGACCGCCCAGTATCCCTGTGACAAATTCTTCAATTCGAAGTTTGTTCTTGCAAAAAATATAACTGTAAGAATGACAAAGAAAAACTTGTATAAAATTTAATAATATATAATTCTTAGGCTGCATGATTTGACCATCACTAATATATAAAATACTAAGGTGAGTTGTTTAGTTGTTTTGGCATAAATTTCCTGGCTAATATAAATTATAGATCATAACTTGTTCTCTCATGCAGCTGGTTCATATATACATTCATTTTTAACTTTGTAGTTTGCACATCACGATCTTGTCAATGACAAGCAAGAGATTAATATTGTGCATTTTGTTGGAAATTATTTGTTTTAACAAACACGGATAATATATATTTTTTAATGTTACACTATTAATAATTCTTATTGAACTATCTGGCATCTTGTTTAGTTTCCTGTGAAGCCATTGCTTAATTCGCGAGATGTTTAAATTCTTCTGTCGTTTGCAAATTTCAAAGTCATGCATGCTGTTAACAGCATGCTGTTAATAGAACAATCGCTTGACACTAGCTCGACTGCTGCAATAAACTATACGTGTTTGTGATTGGACAATTGAAAGGAGGATTTTTTTGCTACCGAGCTAATCTTGACATGGATTTTCTAGTGTCTCATGTCCAGAGCTCTGCCGAGCTATATATAGTCAACGAAATCTCGATTTGAGATGTTTATTTGTCAGAACTCAACTTACATCACATACGCCAGAAGGATTTGCTCATGTACGTCGTTGGAAGTTGGTCAACACGGCGATGGCGATGCATTTTCTGAACTGGCAATGACAGTCAAGCCGTGCTGGTGAATGTTCTTGTTCTCTAACCTCTGAACACACTTGTGAACTGTCTTACAATTTCGGTGAGGAGAGTTTATCTTGTCGAGGTAAGATATCAATTTCTACAAATGACTACTGTTTTTTGCTAGGATATTTCACGGTTGTTTTCTTCTATTTTTAGGTGTATATTGGTGTGGGTTCACTGTGTCTTCATCCCATTTAAGGCAGCACTTCACTTGCGATTGTAACTTCTAATCATTAGCTATTGCCAGATGTTTTGATTGGCAGATATAATTGCGCGACAGGCAATCAAATGCAAGAATTTCTTCTGGAAACTCGTATATTTATACTAAATTTATATATGACCTCTTCGAAGTTAATATGACCAAGACACAAGCCAAATATTCGTTCTTACCTGTAGAATATGCCACAAATTCCACCACCAATGGACGAATTAATTGTGCACACGGCCGACCTAATTTTAATAAGAATATGAATACAACGCGTTAATTAAGACAAATGTTGAACTCAAAGATTGTTGTTAAAGTTATACGCTCTTTATACCGCACATTCACAGACTCTATGTAATTTCAAAATCATCCTAGAAGAATCATGAAGGAATGTTTTTTATAACTCTTCTTACATTGCCGAAGTCCAAGGGCGGCGGAGCAGGGGGCTAATATTTCTAGCAAGGGGGCTAGTTGATTATAAGCTGCCTCACCAATATCTGTTAAGGTGGGGGGGGGGGGGGGGGGGGGCAAAATACACTCTTTGTCATTCTATTGACTAAATAGCCCTTCCGATATGAAAACATCTTCCGTCGCCACTGCTGAAGCTAACAGGTTTTGAAACCAAACCAATAGAAACCATGATAACTACAAATGTGTAGTGTTTGATTTAATTAAATTGCAGTAGCGGTAAGCCTAAATTAGCCAGACGCCTGATTAATTGTCATGGGAGAGTACAGACACTCACTGACAGTCTAATAATTGTTCTGCGTAAATATTGCACAACACAAGAGCACATTGTGAAGCTTTGTTTGGTTGCTTTGTGCATCCTTGATCTTTCTCACACGGCTTATTCTAGCTTGGATGTTCAAATTATAAAGTGCTGATATGCGTTCGCGGTAACCTGTGTACAGCGGCTTCTCTCCCGCATTAATATCGGTGTTCCAGGTGCATGACGTGGATTTTCCACGGATTGGTGGTAACAGATCTGATTAGTCGCCGTAGTATTATTGTGGCTGCATGGACAACATGATCCAAATGTGGCAAATATAGATCAATCATACTTTAGTGATCTCACGGTGTCAATTTTAAAGGCAGATGAATTGGTAATAATTAACGTTAATTATTATACATCTATGACTATTTTGCTGAGCGGCCCGGAACGCAAGATCCAGCAATTTGATTGGTTCCTGAGCGATCTGGAATCTGCTGCTCCGGACCGCTAGCGCTAGAGCGGGAATATTTAAACAAATTTATTAAAGGTAATTATATTACTCAACTCACTGAAGGTAGACAACATGAGAGATGAACTGTGCGAAGTAATGAGTCTATTTTTTTTTAATTTACAGGCTTATAAATTAAAATACAACTCATACAACTGCAACAACTGTGAACCCATAGTTAATATAACGTATACATGGTTTGGAAGCTCCATTGCATGTCTTTCCATATGAAGTGATAGTCATGTTGAAAGACAATAGAGTTCCATATATGGAAGTCGATTCTGTGGACACGTGACGATAAAGCACCACAACACGTAACGATGAAGGACCACACTAATTAAACCCGATCGTTGCTATTGGATTACTGCTTCATTATACAGAAAATACAATACCGTGAAGTTGCATAAATTTCCATAAATTTGAACAAAAACATAGAACAATGCTTTGGACGGGTTTCCAAACCATGTATAAGTTCTGTTAACTATGGCGAACCTAGGTAAGCGTCAGGTTGGGAAACCACATGACCTGGAACACAATTATCGACTCGAACTCCCAATGATTTTTTCCACAGGTGAACAGCAGCTGAACACAGGCTACGTTTGCGATACGTAAATGACTCCTTGATCTTGAAAATGAACTTATCACACTATATTCACTTTCCCATGGTAAATTATCTTCAGACAACTTAAGATTTGATTTAATGATCTCTTTCAACGATTTTAAAAATATATTTTAAAACACGATTTAAATTATTGAGATCACCCCCCCCCCCCCCCCCCCCTTAAAAACAACAAGTGCTGTCAGATTAATGTTCAAAAAAATTAATTATTCCCGGGACCTCATATTTACAAATGCGGATCCACAACAATAAAAACATACCTGGCTGCAAGTTTCCATTTCCCGCCGCTAATACCAAAGGTGCTTCCGCAGTTGAATCCCAGCCACCCCCACCACAACATGAATGTTCCAAGGAGAACATTTGTAGGTGAAGCCATGGCGGTATATTGCTTTCTAGCGCGATATTTCCTAAAACAACCATTCCTTGGTCCCAGGTAAAGTGTAGCCACAAGACCGCTTGCTCCACCAACGATATGAACCGCGCTGCCGCCAGCAATGTCGATTGCTCCGAGCTTTTTTAGCCAACCATTGTTGGCCCAGATCCAGTGAGCCGGAAAACAATAAGTAAGTGTATTGAAGAAAGAGAATGCCATGTATGCCTTGAATTTAGTTCTTTCTGCCAATGCTCCTGAAACAATTGTCGTTGCTGTGGTGGCAAAAGATAACTGGAAGAAGTATTGTGCAAAGACAGAACCCATTTTTGTTTCATCAGCATCAGTTAGAAACATACCGAAACCCGAGAAGCCGTTTGAACCTGTTTCGTTTCCAAAACTGAAAGCAAACCCAAACATCCAATAAGCAAGACCACCAAAGACGACGTCGACGGCGTTCTTCACCATTATGTTAACTTCGTTCTTTTGAGAAACTAAACCTGACTCCAACAAACCAAAGCCAGACTGCATTGTGAATATTATAAACGCACTGGTCAAAATCCATGTTGCATCATCTGAGCCAACGTCTTCCTTCTCATGGAAATCCGTTGTGTTCGAAGTTATGTTCATAAAACCAGACATCTGAATATTAAGTTCTTGGCAGTCTTGAAGTTGATTTGAACTGAAATAGAAAGAGAGAGGTGTATTTGGCAATAGTAATGCAACCCTTGTGAATATTACTTGTGGATACGATTTTCTTGGTGTTCACATTTCTGCCGACCTTAAATGAAATGTCCACATATCCCATATTCTGACCGTAAAGCCTCAAAGCGCCTCTATTCTCTGCGCTTACTTAAACGGTCTGAAGTTGACTATGCTGCACTCTTATCTGTTTACACCACTTGCATAAGATCTGTACAATACGGCTGTCAAACCTGAAACTTCGGCATTCCACAATATCTTTCTGAAGAAATCGAACGTATCCAAAGAAGAGCTTTAAGAATAATTTATCCGCAACTATCTTATAAACAGGCTTTGGAAATTTGTCAACTCTATGACAAAGACGGGATAACCTATGTAGATCACATTTTAATAAATTAATGAACCCTATTCATAAACTACATTATCTTCTTCCTGAGAAACGTAATAACAATCTTCGAAATAATGACAATTTTACGAACTTTCGTTGTCGCACTTCTCGTTTTAAAAATAGTTTTATCCCAAGTAGTGCATGTAGTTCTTTTTAATGACACTTGAATTGTTTCCTATAGCTTTATTTGTACACATACTTAAATTTTAGAGTAGTCATTTTCAAATTTGTAAACTGAGCAATTCAGCTCTATGAGCTGCAATTCGGTTTCGGCCTATTAAAGCTAAAGTTAAATATAATAAGAAACCTGCGTTTGAAGTCTCGATGGAGTTTAGATTTGAAACTTAAAACAATTTGCATTATTCTTCTCAAACTCATTAATAATTCATGAACCAAAAACAAAAGAAATTAATGTTTAATCAGTGCTTTGAAATCGGAGGAAAAGTATACGAGGAAAAGTAGGAGGAAAAGGCAAATTATATTACGTTTCAGAGGTATCTTCGGAGTTTTGAGTTTGAGAAGTCAGTTCAAATACTCGACGTCAGACTTTACCGGGAATACAAAGCCCTCGTGCATTAAAACGGCTTGCCTTTGGCTCGCCTTTTCAAAAAGCACTCGGACTTTGAAATCCCAGTAAAGTCCTCCGTCTTGTATTTGAACTATTACATAAACAATGCAATTTCTTTCTATGACTGATGACCACCCATGCATGTGAACTTGCTTTAACAATAGGTGTTTACAGGCAAAAAATAAAGAACGTTTACATATGTTAGTTTGTAGATAACGGAGTAACCATCTTTCTATCTGATGACAATTTTACGTTAAATATTCAACGCGGGGTTTAAGTTGACAAAGAACCTATAGAAATGCTCACACTGACTAATTGATAGCTTAATTAGTCAGTTTTCATTGCGAAGGCGGCCTAGCTCATTAAAATAAATGATAAAAATATAAAATATTATGTATTTTGACCATCCATGAAAAAACGTACTGCGTTAACACTTTCAAAGACGGTCTCAAAAACCGTTTATAGTGCAAAATCTCCAAATCTTGTCAAGAAATATTTTCTTGTTTTAAAATTCTATTTATTGTTTTAACTTTAAGATATTTAATCATGTTTTTAGAGAAAATCTCTTGTTGATAAAACTCTATAAGATTATTACCTTCCAGACGGCGGAACAGGAAATTGCTTAAAACAAGTATTTCAGTTTACTTAAAACAAGTTTAATGTTATCTATTTAAACCCGCACGCTTTTACAAAACCATTTTAATTAACGCCTTGACCAAACCGCTTAATATTAAAGTTAAGCACCTCGACTAAACCATTTAAACGCTTTGAGCAAGAGTTGTTCATTTGGCAGAACTAGTTGCTCAAAAAAGTGCTCAATACCGTAAAGATAGAGCGAATATACTATAAGTTTGCTTACCTCAAATGTTGATGGTCGCTACTGTCAGTTTCACCCAGCGTGAAACTGACAGTAGCGACCATCAACATTTGAGGTAAGCCCACTTATAGTATATATATATATATATACTGGTCAAATAGAGAAAACTCTATACTTGGCTCGGATGGGATTCGAACCTGCGCCCTCCGGTTTACTAGTCCGACGCTCTACCGACTGAGCTACAGGCCAAGTTGGGAGCTGGTGGTCGAATGATGGTACTTGGGTTATTTGATATTTCGAAACAGATCAGTACTTAGTTTCTTCAATATCGAGACATTAGTCTTTATACATGTAGATTTAGAACAATTATTATGGGACAGTGAACTCGGGTTCGACCACCAGCTCCCAACTTGACTTGTAGCTCAGTCGGTAGGGCGTCGGACTAGTAAACCGAAGGTCGCAGGTTCGAATCCCATCCGAGCCAAGTACAGTTTTCTCTATTTTACCGGTATGGTTCGTCACTCGGAGTAACACCTAATATCATTCTTCACCCGAGTTCACTGTCCCATAATAATTGTTCTAAATCTACATATATATATATTCAAACAAACAAAGTGTTGCTCGCGGAATGTCGGGAAGTGCTCAATACCGTAAAGATACAGCGAATATACTATAACCGCCTGAAGATCGTCCAGCGTGAAACTGACAGTAGCGACCATCAACATTTGAGGTAAGCCCACTTATAGTATATTGGGAATTTTACATATTTAGGATATTTGGAACATTCCTAAAATTTCATCTTCATGGACTTTTTTGCTGTTAAATTTGGCGATTTTGATGATGGCCGTGAAAATGTTTTACTGGGTTCTAGTCGCTGGAAGTGACGTAGAAGCAGGGAGACCTTCTCAGACAGTAACAGTGTTTACATCGGGAGTTTACGGGTCACCTTGGATTTTCTTGGCTTTATTCATGTTATTTTGTCGGAAATTCTTTTAAAAATTATGCCAAACAGGTGCGTAGTGTTTTTACTCTCGAATGAACCCAATTGATATGCTAAAATAGCGCTGTATGCTATTTCTTTTTTGCGATAATAACGATGTACTATCTCGACTCACGGGAGGCGAAGAAAACAAAGGTAGCTTAGTGTGAAAGGAACGCCGATTTCGTCAAGGATAAAGGTGTGAAATGAACGCCGACATCTACTTCTGTGACCTGGTCGTGGTTCGAAGTAATTTCAACGGGAATATTTGGTACTAAGACGATTCACAGCAGTTTATCACGAGGAAAACCCGTCGGTGTTGCGATTACAAAACGACAATAATATAAGAGCGTGCTTTTCCGGAAAGTCACAAGAACTTGTGCATGTCATCAGTCTCATATTTCTTTTTATCGAAGTATTGTTTGCGTTCGATCATCGATCAAGAATATATCGAAATATACTTGACTTGGTAATGTCGTCTACCTCTGGTTCTAATGCTGATAGCCAAAATGACTAGACTAGGATGTAAATATTATTCCGGGATACGTAATCGAGATCGAAGACGAAGTAAAACTGTCTAGGCCATTACCTGAAGACGAATCATTAGAGTGCATTGTCAAGCCGTATGAAGACGAGTTGATTGCAGATGAATTTAGGATCGCAAATTTAATGAGCAAATGTGACTTGAAAAATATCTTCTACGATGGCTATAATTCGCTTTGCCGGGCACAATAAGGTGGACGATTTGTAAGTTATGAAAGTTTGCTTTATCAGTGAATTTATGTTTACGTTGGTTTTATCGAATGTTGTATACTGGCATGCCATATTTGCAATTGGCCATATTTGCTAAAACAAAATTGTATGCTGTCAAAGCCAAATCATTCGCATGTTTATATTTGTTATATATCTGGTCACTGCGTCTAGTGGGCTGCAAATATCGAAGAATTGACGAGGCAAAGTATAAAATAGAAGATACAGAAAGCAGGTAGATACTGTCAGTATTGATTAATAAAAATACTCGTTCGCTTTCCGATTTCCACTTGCGAATAAGCCAGCTGCGCACAATTCACCTAGGGTAATAGAATTGCTTCATTCTTCAAAATTGCCACAATTCAGTGCTCGTCCAATTCGATAAACAACAACAAATGTGCGATTTCATCTTCAAACTTGAAGAAATTGACTCTGTTAGTGTATGTATACTGTCGCCGGCAAGTTCAAATTTCCAAAGTGTATACAAGTATCCATTAGCTAATTTATAATCAACCGACAGTTCCTACCTCAGTTTTCTGTACTGATCTTTTATTTGATATTTTATCTTGTCAATTAGTCATATAGAATAATCCCCTTTATAGTTAACCCTGTGTAATAAGCTAGAACAGTTCAAAGGAAACGAAGATTTGACCTTGGGTTAGTTAGGTAATCCTTCGTGCTGAAGGTATACAGATCTCCGTTGAGAGGAAAGAGGCTGTAGTATAGGAGAACAAAAATACTTAATCTAATGAAAATGGCACTTTTTAATACTACCAACACACTATACGCCTGTAATTTATTTACGCCTAGTGGATGTATAATTTATTATTTGGAGCACTTGCACATGGAAGCAGTTTGGGTTGATGTCACCGTGGGTTCACAAAAACTACTTCTAGGCTGTGTATATAGACCTCCAGATGATTACAGCTTTTATGATAAGTTATACGAGACGCTTGAATGCATAACAAGGAAAAGGAAGAACGTGGTAATCTTTGGAGACCTAAACTCTGATGTGCTTGCTAAAGGTACGTAATAACGATGAAACTTATGCTGGGAGAAGACTGCTTAGAATTTTAGGCAGTCTTGACCTGCACAATGTTATTAAGAATCCTACAAGAATAACAGAAACAACATCTACTCTTATTGACCTTTTAATTACAAGTGATAAATCTAAAGTGATTACTACAGGAACTTTCGACCTTGGCTTATCTGCATGACCATTGCCTTATTTACGGAATTTTGAGTCTCCGACGAAATAGGACTCTCCCAAAAATTATATCTCCGTGAAAAACTACAAGCACGTTAATGTTAACACCCTGAAACAAGATCTTGAAGGTGCTCCTTGGTCAGTAGTTGAAACTTTTGATGACATTGACGATGTGACCTGGGCTTGGGAAACTCTCTATAAAAACATTCTGAATGCCCACATACCAGAAAGAAAGGTTAAAGTTCGCTCAGATACTCTACCTTGGATGAACGCTCACATCAGAAAAATTATGAATAAACGGTATAAAGTACTTAAATATGCAAAGGAAACAAGGTTAAAGGAATCATGGGATGAATACAGAAAATTGAGAAATGAAGTCACCAGACTACTGAGAGAAGCTGAAGCAACTTACTGGAAAGAAGAATTTAAGAATACAAAGTGCAGCAAAGACTTTTGGAAACTGGTATAAGTAGAATAACTCATAAAAAGGAACAAACCACCATTGGTCTATGAATGACTACTTTATTGCTGTTGGAACAATCCTTGCCTCTAAAATGAACCTGTGGAAAATTTCTTTGATACATGCACAACATCTATATAGAGTAACTCCTACACTTTCCCAAGCAACACTCAATAAAACTAAATTATGCAAGTGCCTTAACCATATAAACCCCCAAAAAGCAAAGGGGCCTGACCTTATTTCCCCACGAGACCTTCGCCTAATAGGGGAAGTAGCAGTGGAAGGACTGTATACTGTCTTTAAGCCCAGTCTAGATGAATCTACTGTTCCATCACAGTGGAAGATATCAAGAATGCATACCACCCATAAGAAGGGTGATTCTTCAGAAAGGGGTAATTACAGGCCACTACAGATGTTAAGTGTTCCCAGTAAACTGCTAGAGGGTATTATATGTGAAGACCTAGATAACTTTACTTCAGAAACCTGGAAAAAGGCTATTGATAACAAACAAGTGGTCGGTATAGTATTCATAGATTTTCAGAAGGCATTTGACACTGTTTCGCACACAATTTTGAGATATAAACTACAAGCCATGGGAATAACTGGCGATCTCCTTAACTGGATGACTAGCTATCTGAAGGATAGGAAACAATTTGATGTCGTTAACGGTTGCAATTCGCAGACTAAGATAGTCAGCTGCGGCGTGCCTCAAGGCTCTCTACTTGGTCCTAGATTCTTCTCATATTACATAAATGATCTTTTTGATGTAATCACAGAGGGTGAGCTTGACATGTACGCTGACGATACAACATTGTTCTTCATTGGTGACGATGTTGATGTTGTAGTAGATGGCTTAAACTAGTAAGCTAGTAGATATAAACACTTGGTGCAGAAATAACAAGCTGACCACACACACACAGGGAAATCAGAGGTTATGCTTGTATCTAATAGACCTTTCTGTGGACCACTTAAACCTGTTAAGTTAGGTGACAAGATGTTGAAGTAGGTAACAGAAAGTAGATGCTTAGGCATTACCATAGATTCCAAATTATCTTGGCAAAGCCAAGTCCATTCAATTTATAAATCTTTTGGTGCGAAGGTAAATCAGTTAAAAAGGCTAAAGTACCTATCTAAGGATACTTTACAAAAAAATTATTTCACTAGTATTGTCCCAACGGTCACCTATTGTAATTTAGTATGGGGCACTTGTTCTCCATCCCTGACAAATGAAATAGAACACATATATACATGTGAGAGCAGCTAAAATAATACATAGGCTACCTGATAATATTTCTGATCAGGATGCCCTAATAACCACCAAATTGGAACCTCTCAGCAATATGTATAAGAAGAAGCTTTTGGCACTTATGTACAATGCAGGGGCGCAACTAGAAAATTTCGAGGGCAGGGGTCGAACGCAAAAAAAGGGCAAAGTCATTCAGTATTCTAAACAATTTGGGAGTAGAAGCCAAGCAGAGATTCTAGGGGGGTCCGGGGACATTCTTCCCCGGAAATGTTTTGAATTTTGGGTCTCTGAAACGGCATTAACTGCATTTTGAGGACGCTTTTCTCGTATTTTCGGTTGCGGAAATTTTTATTTTGGTCTCGCATTATTTATGCTAGAAGCCTCTGAGTCTCGCCAGATTTGCGGAGAATTGTATTTCGTACTACAACAGACGATTAATTATCTGTTTATCTAATGTCTAACCTAGTATTAGAGGTCTCACAAAAAGGGCAGGGCTTAAAAAGGGCAGGGGTTGCAACCCCCCCCCCCCCCCCTAGTTGCGCGCCTGCAATGTATATACAAACCAAGTGCCAGCTAAGATCACTAGTGTCTTTACTCGTAATACTAGCCATTCATATAGCTTACGTCATACAAACAAGTTTGTCTTGCCACGCTATAACCTTAAAATTGGTAGAACCCGCTCACTAAGATATAGAGGTACACTTGCCTGGAACCTTGTACCAGATGCCCTAAAACAAGCTAGTACACTAAGTACTTTTAAATCTGGACTTAAGAAGAATAGCAGAACATTATTGGACAATATTAATTTTTCGAAGGAAACCTGCCTGATTACTAACAAAGATTTAGATTATTTGTATTATTAATATTAGAGTTATAGGTATACCTTAGAAAAGTTTTAACATATACAGTATTACTTGATGGACCTTTTTCATAGATACCAGCGTGCATCATTCCCACTCGGTGTCAGGGATACCCTCTTTAATCTCGATAACTATAAGGGAGTGTCTGTGACGTTGGGGTGGTGCGTGCTGGTGTTTGTGAGGGGGGTCTATTATTATTTATTATTATTTATCGTACTGTTATTTCATTTAATCACTTGTATCTCACTTAATTATTAATTAGCAATGTATGTATACTAAAACAAGCGAATTGCAAGACACAAAGGGCGAATTACTAACGCCGTCAGCGAACGAAATATATATATAGGCCTGGCGCTGTGCGCGGCTGTGCTGCAAACTGTTCATCAACTGACATGCACTATATTATATAGGCCGTAAATAAATTTAATAGTTTAAAGCAGTAGTATATACTATGACAAAAATAGTAGTTTTACAGAATCTTTTGGATGTAGACACTTTTCTACTCAATTTTGTTTTTCTTGTTTATCTACTAATATAGTAATATACACAAGCCTAGTTTATCAACAAAATATCTTTCAAAGCCAAACTCACCGCCTGTTTTGCCAGAAGCTATATATAGGTATATAATTGCAAAATATATTTCGAGATTAAAAGACCAATCAAATTGCGTTAATAACACTACTCATGCACTTCCGAGGTATATGCTAAAAGATAATATAATACCATATGCTGACGCGCCGCAAACAAAACCATTTATGAACAAATAATTAAATAGATTATTTATCAGCTTCAAATAACAAAAAAAGTATATTAACTATATTTTCAAAATTCATCAGCAAATGGTGATTGGTGAAATAATATTTTTCGTCCAGTCAAATGGTTTTGTCTGAACTTGTTTTCATTTCTTCATTTTTCTAGAGCAATTAACTGCCTAATGCATGTAGGTCGAATTTAACATCGACTTTGATCTTGACTGCATTTCTTGTACCTTTTTCTTGTAACTTTATCCCAAACTGTAATTAAGAAATGGTTCATGGTTTGGCGTGCTCCATGCACGTGGGAAGTTGGGAGCGCACGTTGGAAGAGTCTAGATTTTTGACTGCCCTCCTAACTTCCCAAGTGCATCCATAACTAGCTCAATGGAGCTAGCCAAACCATGAACTAATTCTTCAATAACAGAGAATCAGACACAAAACAATATTTATTTCGCTAATTAAAAATGAGTTTCTCATTACGTTTGAAATTGCCGTGCTCCATCGAGTTATGGAGCATGCACAAACGCCGTTGTATTACATCTATGTTATAAAATGTTTTGTACATACAGTTGCCACGTGCAGTGTGGCGTGTATAGAAGGCCTGCATACATGTACTATTTACGTTTCACATCTGCTCATTGCAGCATGCCATGCACCAGATCCATTTTCTTAAACTATATAGCTAATCTGAAGAACGCCTCAGCCAATAGAAAAATAAAAAGCAGTGGTAGAATTTACGAAACAGAAAACAATATTAGTATATTACTCGTATCTTTATTATTGTCTGATATCGCGAAAAACAAACCCACGGCCATCATGTAATTTTACACATCCGCGGTGTGTTAATTTAAACACAACGTACTGTATGTATATTTAAAGTATTTGCCCCTTAAAATTTTATCATACTTTCTGGGAGAATCTTTATCCCTTGTTTAATCGATTCAAATTCTGCACCTCAAAACGGGGCATTCTGTGTCCCTTTGCCTTAGTTTTGGGGGTAATTTTTAATTTTACCCCCTAAAATTTACAGTGCATGCATATAACCCCGTCAACAATATATATAGATACGGTATAGTCTTATATAAATAATTATATATATATATATATTGCAAATAAATTTCAAGACATGCAAAAACAAAAAAATCTTGAACTTGACGCACAGCAGATCGATTGTTCCAGAGTTGTTGTTTTTTTGCTGATCATATGGCTATAGACAGTGTAGTTGTTTGCACTTCTCAAACTCATTAATATAATTCATCAGGAAAATTCAAAAGAAATGTAAATATTTATAATTAGTAATTAGAATTGAAGGAAATTACGGTCAAATTTAGCAAACGTTTAGGTCGGTTATCTTTAGAATATACTTTACTAATTGAGAAGCTATACCTGTCTGTGTTTGTCTTTCGAGTCTAAATATAGCCAAGGCCCAAGCTGGTTGAAAAAAACCGCTTCGTATTTTCAACCTACTTATGCATGGCTGAAATTAGAAATTGGACTGAAGAACACAGACACACACACACACACACACACACACACACACACACACATATATATATATATATATATATACCAAGGTAGATCGTATTGCATGCATATATATACTGTTGAATAAAAGTGCTCAATATACTGTATATACCGGCATGCAGTAGAGCGAGTATAGAATGATTGTACTAAGCTTAAAATGTTGTTGTCGCTACTCGGCAATGATATAGAATTTAAAAACAAAATGAAAGTTGTACGTTAATGTGATTGTATTAAACAATTGGCAACTCTAGAGCTGTTTTTACCACTCTATTATATTATGAATCGTAGGTTGTCAAAAACTGTTTAAACATTGTTAACATTTTAAATGTTAAAATTATGTATTTTAATCTGGCTATAACGCTAGATTTTACTCTGCCTATAACGGCAGACGATTTTACTCGTCACAGCTATAGAAAAAGACGACGGGATACCGAAAGGGTTAAACGTTTGGAAAGAAGTTTTATTAGACGTTTGACTATAGTACAGTTTATATATAAACAGTTGCATTTATCCGCCTGAAAAACGTTTGTCTTTATAGCCGTGTACCATCTGTTTGCCATCCGGTTTTTCTGGGCCGTTTGAAGTGAATATTGTTTCATGAAGGTTTACGTTTTTTCCTGATGGACGTCTACAAATACTTACTGTACGTAAAACGAAGATTATACCTTACTTGTTATCACAGAAGTCGACTTATTATAGTTTAGACAAAGTAAAATTTCTCGAAGCGGAAGGTGTAGAAACTTTAATTTTTCTCATAGATTAATGGCATGTTAGTATATATAGTATACAGAATTACAGACTTTCAAAAATATAGGCTGTATGCAGCGTTTAATATATATTTTTTGTCTCCAATGGGTGTAACGTAAAAGAAATAAATAAAATCAAAAGTGAACAGTTTTCTTACCGTTTTACTTTTTTACAGCAGTACTGTAGACAAGCTTCTTTTTAATCGGCACTTTCATTTATGCCTTCGTGCAAATGCAATTTGTTTAACATGTCCACTGAATTAGAGTGAAACTTCTGCTTTTCTAGCATTATTTGCATTTAATCTTTTTCCTATTGGTCACGTGAGCTTAATTGTGACATTACCTTGACCAACACCTGCCGAATAGTTTCTCAATCGACAGTCTTTTTGTATTTCCAAAGTTACTTAATATCTGATGCCATATAAATTTGCAAGAATAGTCTTAGTACCAATAGTCGTTTATATAATTTATAGATATTAAATTTAAGGCCTATTCGGCTTGTACAATAAAATAATATTGATACTGAAAAAGGCCCAACTTACAATATTGAAATTATTCAAAACTAAAATTTATAAACATGCACATGCACACATAAATACAACATATATATATAAATATATTTAAAACTCATTAATGATTCATTGCGAAAATTCAAAAGAAATAATTAAGTTTCATAGTTTAATAGTACTGTACAGTATACCATGATACAGGACTCATTAATAAAACATCAGTTCTGTATCATATTTACATGCACGGACGTTTTATTAAACGTTTTAGAAGCCATTGACAAAATTCGTGTCCGTTCTGTTTACTCTGATACAGAACGGCCACGCGTTTTGTAAATAGCACATGCACACTTAGAAATGCTATTTGAATAAGAATAGAGAACAAAAACCCGCTAGATAGGAATATGGATAAATAAAAAAATTATTTGAGACACTAGTTTAGTCTTTGCAACTATTTGTTGCTGGTGCCAGTGGCAGAAATTCAAAAGTCAAAACCTTGACAATACACCAAATCGTAGTTTCATTTAGGCCCACATGCAAATTAGTTTCCTATTCAATTTGTTTCCTATGCAAATTACATCGTGTCTATTAAAGCATAACGGGAAGCTAACATAGGCTGCATGGACTGTTTTTTCATGTTTTTAGTTCATTATATTTAGACACTATACGTTTAGGATTATTGTCAAGGATAATCGATAAGCAAAGTTTATCCTTATAGAATACCTAAACATTAAAAAGTTTCTGAAATCAGAAATTAAATGTTATGTTTACTACGGTTGCTTCAGCCTCATGTTATAAATGAACTACGTTTTATCCCGACTCAGATTGTATGCGCAGTCGAAACTCCGATTTCGTCTATATTATACTCCTCTACTAGAGAATTAGCGAATGCATTACATACTTATTTGTCAATTGTATATATCCATATAAGAGATACAGAAATTAGGGCCATTGTCGGTTACCTTTTCCGTAGTAATATTCAGTTTGAAATAGCTGTAGCTGCGTGG
This sequence comes from Paragorgia papillata, assembly GCA_035771165.1. NCBI lineage: Eukaryota > Metazoa > Cnidaria > Anthozoa > Scleralcyonacea > Coralliidae > Paragorgia > Paragorgia papillata. The sequence goes on from JAWNZC010000337.1 coordinate 5,823,475, forward strand.
TTGTGTATAAAGTGCAGTATAATTGGTCACACTGATATTTTCTTAACTTTTATCAAGGTTGGCCGACCATCTATAGTTATTAATTCGTTTAAATAATAGTAACTACTGTATGTAATACATAAACTGCCGTTGTGCAGAGTTTTCAGTCTTTAACACTTTGAGGCCTGGACTCTTCTTGTGCAGAATTAACCTTAAAGACTCGTCGTCAGGCTTCAAAGTGTTAAAGAATATTGTATGTTAAAGTGTCTATGAAGCGAATTTTTTTCGGTTTTGAACAGATCAGCGTGACAGGAGCATTCAATGAAAATTTCAAGCAAATCTTTTGCATAGTTTTTGAGCTATACACTCACAAAATTTGCCATATGGCCAAATGTGGATTTCACGAAATGAATCGCTCGGTTTGAGTGCTTGATGACGTATGCAGTTGGACAACCATGCATGACAACAATGTATTTTAGTATAATCCAACGGCATACATCATCTGCCCTGCATATATATTCAATCCCAGTCTTTCCTTATTTTGTAACATCAGAAAGGCAAATTTGGTACTTCAATATCTTGAAAAGTACGCACATGCTACATTTATTTCATTTTTGTATCTACTGCGCATGCGCGAGTAGATACATCGCTGTCGTCCGTGTAATGTAATGTAAGGTAAGGTAAGTTAACAAAAGAATGCCTTCGGAGCCAATCAGAAATAAAACGATTGACACACGACAGACCACCGAAGCCAAAATAACTACTGTACACCAAGTATTTCATATGTCATTGTTGACCGCATGGTCGCATGGAGCGAGATATTTGACAAGGAACGGGATATTCAACAAGAGGAAGTTTTTACAAAGTATTTTAAGTATGAATCGTAGTCAATTCTTAATTGTGATGTAATAGACGTTGTTGGTATAATGATAAACGTTTTTGAAAGCAAATTAATCGAATCGTTGCGTGGACGATTTCATATTCAGACGAGGCAATTTATATGGCCAACATGTCTGGTCGAGCTTCGTAAACTGACAAGACTGTGCGTTGCCGAATAGAAATGGATGACCTTCTTCTAAGAAAACAAAGTTAGCTTCATGGTCAAGCAACAATGCCCAAAACCTATTTGTAGTCCACGAGCGAAATATGCTATTAAATATTGTCGATGTAGATGACAGACAAATAGTCAAATGTCAGTAACTGGCAAGTCTATATACAGTATTAATGGAGTAAAATTGTATTCTGCAGCTGTCAATGTCATGCAAAATCTGTGTTATGAATGTGCAAACATTTATTGTACCTTTTTCTGCATGTATGCATATGTCTTGAAGAACAATTAATGTATGGTTGCTCTTATAATTTTGATGACATAATTTGCTGGACATCTTTCTCATTCACTATTAAATTTTACAGCAGTAATACTCGAGATGCTTGTTATCTCAAGCGATTTTCTTTACCTTCTGACTCATGCCAGATATGAGTAGAGTTGTTAGCACTTAGCCTTCTGTGCCTTGCTGGCTTTACTCTGAGAGTCTGAGTTGACTGAGTTCTTTATCAAAGTTAAAACACAGCATGGCCTGTGAGCATACAGTAGACAATTTTGTCAAAAATCTTGTTCAGCTCTAGATCTGAATACAAGGTTGTTACAACTAGATACAATTCCATCAATTTTGTCAAGATTCATGTTCAGCTATGGATACAAGCTTGTTACAAGTACACAGTTGCATCATTGTTTCTACCATAGTAGCTATAGACATTAAACGCAGTAGATACATGCACGCCTGGGGGTGCCTATTTTTGGAAATTGGTTATTTAGATTATGAGCTTCAAATTTGTTCTATCGGAAATTTTCACTTCACAGCTGACACTTTAAAAACACATGTAAAAAATTCAATATCTTCACATGAATATGTATATTTGGCATATACTCGCAGGTGAATAGCGCTTTTCACGCAACCTCATTGGTTCCTCTACCTCGGGATATCCCGCACTATTCACCTGCAAGCAAAACAAAATGGCGGTCACTTTTGCTTTGTTTACCGAAGAAGCAGGAGATTTTGTTGATAAACAAGCCTGAGGTAGTAGAATAACGAGAAAAGTCAACAAAATTAGGTAGAAGAGTGTCCACAGATATGTTTCTTTACAATGTTTTAGCCATTAATATATACAAAAGTTGTAAAAGCTGCTTTGTTGACAAATATCGAGTACGCCAAGTTACTATAGCGGAAATAATATCCAGCACTATAGACCATAGATAATAGAAGGGGATTCCCTAGAGATATATTACTACGGTATAAGGTGTATTTAATCGCGTACAATTTCCGTGCTATATAAAGATTGATTTAAAGCTTGATTTTTTTTAGTTGACTAGATGTCAAACTATCATAAAACGATGGGGTTCAAATTTTCGACCTTTTGATATATACAGGAGGGTCGAGGGGTCGGAGACGTGGTTAATAGGAGTGACTCGAAGACATTTGCTGCCCTGATCCTACCCCAAATAGTGTGGTATGAAGTGTTATCAAAACAGCTTTCGTAGGATTTGCACGCTAAAGTTGATTTAATTTTGTTTCTTTTTTTCAGCTCTTTTATGTTGTTTTTTTTCGTTTGTTTTTGCTGTACAAACTGTCGTAAACTAAACTCAGAGAAAAACTCTGAGCGCCAGACGGGACTCGAACACAAAAACTCTCGCCATTGAGCCACTGGAACTCAGATGGTAGACCGAGGTTGTTTTCGATATTTATACGCCTGGGAACTAGTTAATTTTTTGTGTTGACTATAGGCGTCAAACTATCAGAAAATGTAGTTCAAATTTTCCGAGCTCTCAACTCCCCTGTATGTCGAGAAGTCGAAAATTTGAACCCCATCATTTTCTGATAGTTTGACATCTAGTCAAATAAAAAAATATTAAAAAATCAACTTTAGCACGAAAATCCTACGGGAGCTGTTTTCATGACACATCACATCACATTATATGCCATATCTTCAAAATCTTTGAAAATTGTCTAGTGCATGCCAGTGAATCTCAAAGTCTTTAACAAATAACTATTTTTCCTATTTTTTTATATAACTCTAAATCTACCTTTTCCTGTAGATGTTCGTTCATCAGTTTTTACTTTAATTAAAGGGTATTGGCAATAAAAAAATAAGTTTGTTTAATTTGAAAGTACTCGTGAAATTGTGATAGAAGATCTTTACAACTGTTTTGTATCTTTCTTCGTTTTCAAGATATTCCAGTTTGTTTATGTAAATGAGATGGGCTCTGACGTCAGGAGCAGGGTAGAGTATTTTTACACAAAGCAACATCTATGAAATGTTCAGTGTACAAGGCGTTTTTATGTGCACATTTTCAAGTGATTCCGCTGAACAAATTTAGATATATAACTGATTTTGCTTCTTGGGAAAATACTACATCTCATTTACATATTAAACAAATTGAAATATCTTGAAAAGGGAGAAAGATACGAAAAAATTGTAAAATATCTTCTATTACAATTTTATGAGTTATTTGAAATTAAACAAACTTAATTTTTACTTATATTAAAGTTTGCCCACAACATTTAACTGTCGCTTCAAAATATTGTTTTTTGAATGAGGTCTACGCCGCGAGGTCCGTACTGCTCACGTACGAACCTCTCGTTCCTCCATCAATAAGCTTGATTTGGAGTATATAGACTAGATAATTTTGGTGAAGTAAAATTTCGAGTGTAGTATACATTACATTACATTATAAGACCAAACCGGGACCAGTTGCGAAAAATGCAACATCAAGATCCTCCGGCTAGGAATTGAACCCACTGAGCTACGGAAGCCTTTGCCAAGAGCTTCGCCACGAGTTCTGTATATATATAATGAAGCTCAGTGGTCAGAGTACTACACTAGTATCGCAGGGTCGCGGGTTCATTTCCTAACCGGCCTTGATGTTGCATTTTTCGCAACTGGTCCCGGTTTGGTCTTATTCCCGAGCCCGGGCGTAGGGCCGAAGGCCCAGAGCCCGGTGATGGTGCTAATCTCGACTCGCGTGGAGTCATTTTACACGCGTGGACAAGCGTGATATGCGAGCAAATTTCTGTGACGTTCAGCTTGCACATGGCTTGCATGCGTGGTGATCTGCCTCCCCCGCAGGCCCTCGTTACATCATGGACAGGTAACGTTCACACACGCCGAATTTAGGGCCTGCAAGATCCTGTAAAAAATTTGGCAAAACTTGGCACGGAATAAATTTGCATAATTAACTACCATTGTTAATAGCCATGGCTATATCCGAAAATTTTGAAGGCCATTGAAGACTTATGACATACGAATCCTAGCTTTAAAATGAAGGAATTGTTGAAAAAAGCAATTACGGTTGAACTTTGTCAACTTTCGGCCGGAATAATCAACGAAAATGCACTTTAATCGCCTCTAGGGCCTAGTCTCGCTGTGCATAATGGGATCAGTCCCCATTTTGTTTACAGGATCTGGCAGGCCCTCTCAAAAGTGTGACCTGTCCATGATGCAACGAGGGCCTCCGGAGGAGGCAAGCGTGGTGATAGCCTGGTACCCTGGCCCAATCAAAGAATATGGGCCAGGTAACCACTAAAGACCTCTGCTTTCATGTTGGTTAAAATTTCGCGCGTTTTTAGTGGCTATGAGTGAAATTGCAATCGTCATAAGTGGATTTAGCCCTGATGACGCCAGAATGAAATTAGTGGTTACCTGGCCCATATTTCTTTTGAAATTGGGCCAGGGTACCAGGCTAGCGTGGTGATAACTGTGGGGCACTGGGAACAACATGGAAATATACATGCAAAAATACTATTATTTTCACTATGGAAAGAGAAAATGCAGCTCAAGAAAACAAGAAAACTTTAAGGGAAGCCGCAAGAACTATTAGCTCGAAGGAAAAGCGTTGAAGGAAAGTCGAAAAGATTGAGAGATCGTACAGAACTATCGCTACGACAACGAATCAGCGAAAGGAAGGGAAGTTATTTGCTTAGCAAAGAAAAGCGAAGCTAACAAACTGAGGCAGAAGAAAAGGTAAACAAGTACACTAGAGAGAGAAGGCAACGGGGAAGTGGTCTTCCTAGAACCACTGTAGAAGCTATCAAATATACTGGAAGAAAGATAATTCATCTGGCTACAACATACGTACAATTTATCCGACCAAATAGCTTAGTTTAATTAGCCTCTCTCCTTGCTAGGAATGGTGGAAAAACGCTTTATCCGATTCAAACAATTATTTTTTGACGAAATATTGGAAGTTTAAAAAATAGCCAACATCAGAGTGCATGATTGCGAGAGAAACGGCAATGTTTAAGACAAGTCTAAAAAAATCTCACTGAGAAATATGTCAGTTTACTTGAAACGTGAGTTGCGTTCATGACGTTTTCTCGTCAATACCTTGACAGTCCGATTAATACTGTATATTTTTGTTTCAATTGCTGGTTTTAAAGTTATTACATGCAGTTTATTTTGCTGACGTGTCTTGCTGAACTGACGCCAGTCTAGATTGAGTTTTTCTATAGGACGTGGCATGTTTTCATATTTTTATTTATTTTCGAATCAAAATCAGGTCCAATTATACTGTGTGGTTTGTTTTTCATCTATATTATATATTTTTTTTGGGCTATTAATTTTCAGATTACGTTGCTTCAGTTCTGTTTTATTATAAACTATAAACGTTGTTCCCCCCCCCCCCCAATCAAAACATGTACAGGGAAGCCATTTAATTAAAGGCTTGCTAAAAAAACCTTCCGAAACCGCTCGAATAAACAAAATATGTTTTACAACCAGACTACCAGAGTTCATTAAATCTAAGTTTTGCTTTGACTCTTCTTTTTTCAACCACTGCTATATAATTATTTTCGACTGGAAATTTTGCTTTAAACATCGGGGGGGGGGGGGGGGGATACACATTAAAGCCGGCGAGGGGTTGTTGCGTTTATGTATTTCTAGTATATATTCTGCACTCGAAATTTTCCTTCACCAAAATCACCTTGTCTATATCCAGTTTAATCGAGTGAAATGCCAAATATTACCTGATTCGGAGTATATACGCTCCATAGATGTTATGTCGCTAGCTAACTGATCGTACAGCAACTGCACAGTAAGCGAGGAAAAAAACGAATACATAATTATTGCGTCACTAGCTTAACATAATAATAGACCATGAATTATTGATGTTTCATAATTACATCTAATCCGTTACTTTTAATTGTGTTTTGGAACAGCCAACTGATATAACAAAAATGGGCGCGTTTGAGCGTACCTGTATCTACCGGGTAGGACATGCTATATAACAACGGTAAAAGTAATGTTGTAAACAGTATGTTGTAATACAGAACGCGGTTTTACACAGGTAAATAAGCGAGATGGAGTCACGGAGCATAATATCACAACTCAAGAAATTAATATTATAACCTAATTAATTAATATACTTTGAATCGGTTACAGCATTTTACAATAAACATGTACTATATTAGTATTACAGACATAGGCTCGTGGCGATTGCGTCGTCTCATTCGGTATAACAGCTTGCATGGCTAGTGGCCGCTGCATTATTTAATGTCATCCTCATACGTCCTCTGATCCGAATATGAAATTCAGTTCATGCTTTTCTAGCTACTCCCTATGTGGCTCTGTAATTCAGGGTAGTTTATCCGTTTGATAATATAGACCGGGTTAATATATAAGCCCCGGGTTAAATAAGTCAGCGCAAATAGTTCGTATAAACGAATAGTTGCGGCTTACTGAAGAATTGACCCTTCATATACTACTACTGTGCCTGCACGACAAAACTGAAATACTTCAGTATTTTGTAAGTTGCAAATGCAATTCTATAATTCTATTGCAAAAACCGTTGTGATTTTAAAGACATATAGACTAGAAGTAGGACGTGTTGCAAAAGTAGTAGGTTAAACAGGTAGGTATCGGGTTGCTTATTTGTCTGTCTGTCGCCAGGATATATCTTTTTTTATGAAAGTGGAAATATTTTATTTTTGAAAAGTTTTTGTGGAAGATTGATCATAGCCCAAGGAGTAAACCATTAAATTTGGTTTTATTTGGGTGAGATTTGAACGAGAATTTAATAAAAATTTGACCACAAGGTCTCGGTGAAGAAGAAATGCTTGCTTGCGCTGATTATCCTTATTTTGTGCAAACATTTTGGCCGATATTTCCCATGGTCTGGAAGCCCGACAAAACGGTTTGTGTACTTTCACGGTTACTGAACATATTGTGTTTTCTCAAGCAGTTATCCACTAGCAACGTTTGGTTGCAGGGTGTTGTTTAAATATTAATAAAGCTAAAACAAAAGATTTGTGCACCTTCAGGTTTCTCTCAACATAAATCGAAGTCGACGTTAGTCGAAGGCAATTATTACTTCTAATTGACTATGGTTAGCGAGATGACGCGTTCTCCCTTTAAGCATCTCTAATAATAAAATGACCCACTGCTAGAAATATTTATATTTAACAATTAGACAACTCGCCCTCGTTTTCTATGAGCGAAGCCTCGTTGACTATCGCTCATAGAAAACGAGGGCGAGTTGTCTAATTGTTTTAGTATAAATTTACCAACAAAATTTAAATAAATTCTCGACCATACCATATTCTTTGAGGCTCGTTTAATACATTTTTTAACAGCCAACAACAAACGTTCAACAGTCATTTCGGACATCTCCTTGGCCCGTACAGCAATTGATGGAAAAGAAACGTTTTCTTGCATAATTTAGCATGGATTTTCATGTACAATATTGAAACAATATATATCCACTCATTTGTTTTGTAAAAGTGACAAAAAGTTGAAAGAAACATTCAATTTAGCATATAGTTTACATCACGAAATCTTGTCAACAGCAAGCGTAATTTTGAAATGTGTTTTGTTTGCAGTTATTTCGTTTTAAACGACCATGCACAGATAAACAATTTAACGATCTTACCATTAATAATTTCCATTCTAACCATTTTGTAGCCGTTTTTGTTTTCTGTAGAGCGTATTGCTTCGCCGAAATGTTCAATTTCTTCTTTCATTTGCCCACTCTGTTATAATTTCGGTGCCATTGTTGCTTAACAGAACAACTGCTGGCTCTAATGATCACTGTTCGTGCTATACTACGCATTTTGTCATTGGTCAATTTTTTTAAAAGAATGACTTTCATTGGTTTATCCCAGAGGTTTATATCACCAATTATAAACTCCTGGAATAGCCAATGAAATTCGAGGATTTACATTATAAACTTGTAAATTTATACTAAATATATATATAATCTCTGAGAGCTCTCTTGTAATGTTCTATGAATTATTTTATCATACAGTTCAGTCTTCTGCTTAGTCAGCTCTGCTAGAGTTTCAAGTCACTTCGTACTTTGAAAGCATGCACCCTAACTTTCAAATTAAATAATTTATTTAGCTCATGTGGGTTAGGGAATTGGTAATATAAATTAAGTTTGTTTAATTTAAAAGAACCCGTGAAATGGTAAAGGAAGATCTTTTACAATCTTTCCGTATTATTTTTCGTTTTCGAGATATTTCAATTTGTTTGATACGTAAATTAAATGGTCTCTGACGTCATAACCAGGTAGAGCATTTTCACACAGAAAAAACTCAGTTATATCTCCAAGTTTGTTCAACAATATTATTCGAAACTGTGCGCATCAAAACTCCTCGTGACACTGAACATTTCATGATGAGCAATCATGGAGGTATAAGTGATTTTGTAAAGCATGAAAATGCTGTACCCTGGTTATGACGTCGGATATCATCTCATTTACTTATTAAACAAACTAAAATATCTCGAAAACGAAGAAAGATACAGAAAAGTCGCAAAAGATCTTTCATAGTTCCACTACAATTTTACAAGTTCTTTCAAATTAGACAAACTTAATTTATATTGCCAATGCCCTTTAACAAGTTTGAAAATCTTATATAGTAATACATGCATATATAATAATTGTTGTTTATAATTATTGATAACTTTCGGTTGAGTGCTTTTTTTTAATTGTATTTTCATGTACTAGTCTTTTTCCCTCTAGTATGATAGATCACTATGTGTTCTGTAACTATTCCTCAATTTGTAAGACACTTTTTCGGCTGGGGAAAGAAAAATCCAGGATCTAGCAACGCTATGCGCATTCAGCGCTACTGGAAGGAAAGTTAGCATATCAGGATGTTCGTAAATTAAATTTCTCGCAACCTCCCACCATTTTTCTCCTCCTGACCAACCCGTATCCTCCTTCTGAAGCTGCCATGGCTTGGCGTGATCAAAATGTAAAACAAGCGGCTCGATACCATGTGTTTCGTTTACTGCGCTGCACCCGTACTTGTGGTTCAAATGATGCCACGTGTTCTTATAAAGCATAGTAAAAAAGTATTCGTCGGGACCAGGATACGCTGCTTCATGCCCCGCTTCCTGTTGTGATCTGGACAACAGATAATGACGAACGCAAGGTTTTAGAACCATTATACATCCTTTCACACCGTAGTTGTTCAACACAGATTCCTTTATCTCCTGTTCTGGTATACGCTCCCCATGCCATCGCTCTTGGTCACGTATGCTTGTGCATATGCCGGCTGGAGTGGCTAACTGAAATAGGACGTCGGGGTTGCCAAGCGCTAACATGTCAGCATCCATCCACACTATTTTATCATATTCCACGAACTTTAACATGCTCGCCTTTGTTAGACAATATTTCATCCACGACCTCTCTTGCCGATACTCATGCCCTCTCAAAGTGCTATGCGCCGCTGAATGTATGTATTTTACTCTCTCTACTCGATCATAAATCTTCATAAGCAGCTTGCGGGCCTTAATTGTAACATCAGGTGTTACCATAACTACCAGCTCATGCTGGACTCCTTGCTTGCGAAGGGACCAACCAAGAACAGCTGCAGCCATGACGTACTCATCTCCGCACATGACAAGCGTAAAGTAGGCGTAACGCGGCCGATGTAAGAATCGTCTTCGTTCGTGAATCGCTGTCGACCGTGTTGCTCTAACTTGTGGTGTAGTTGGTCGGTGGATAGCTGATATGTGACGTGTTGCGTGATGGGAGATTCTTGGGGTTCTTTTGGACATTTCAGTTCCTTTGAAAATTCTCTTCTAGAAAGAAAAGTATAATTATATATATATATATATCTGTACTTCCAATTTGTTTAATTAAAGATAAATAGAAATATCAGCTAAAGAAATATCTTCGAGCTGAGTTGTAAAATTATTAAATGTAAGTAAAGCGTCCTTGTGAAAAACCTTAATATATATATATATATATATATTATATATATATATATATATATATATATATATATATAAGTGAGTTTTGGTTCACGAAATGTTAGAGAGTGCTCAATACCATATATAGATAGAGCAAAATACAAAGTATAAAGTATAGTTTTACCTTAAAGTCTTCGCTACCAGAGGTTTCACCCTAAACGGGATCATCAGGCGACTGATGATCCCGTTTAGGGTGAAACCTCTGGTAGCGAAGACTTTAAGGTAAAACTATACTTTATACTTTGTATATATATATACTGTATATGCAGATATGGTAAAAGATTCATTTAAATACTGGCGTCGGACCGTGTATGAGGATTTAATTTGAATCAGTCAATATCATAATTGTCGTGTCGGGTGTAGTCGGCTTCACCCGCTGCGCTTTTTCATTCAATGTCCCTATATACATTTGAGTTTATTGCACATTAAAGCCTACATGGTTTCCATATGGCCGTAAGAGCCGGCGGCATGGCTGCTGCAAGGGGCGAAGGTCCAATCATAGACAGTGTTGAATTAGCCAGCAATAAAAAGCTGTATGCGATTGGACCATTGCCCCTTGCCGCAGACATGCCGCCGACTCTTACGGCTATATGGAAACCAGGCTTAATAGCGTGCGCATAGCGTATTGTAAAGAATTGTACAACAAAAATGAAAGTTGAGGTCTTTTTATTTACATTGTACTTTAAGAAAATTAAAGAGAAAGAAAACGCTCTATTTCCTACATGCATGGACGTACTGGTAAAAGACACTGGCATATATATTTGAAAAACCTCATGTCAGGGCCTTTTTTAACATATAAAGGGGGGGGGGCATTTGCCCCCCCAGTTCCCCTTTGTGCCCCCCCCCCCCCCCCACGAATCAATTTTTGCGCCCCCAGGAAAAGTCCCTTTTTCTTAAATTTAATACAAACAAATAAGCAAGGAATAAAAAATAAACAAACGGAAAGTAAGTTTTAGCCCTTAATTAACAACTTAGATTTACTTAAATTATTATGTTGACCTAACATGAAGTGAAGAGAAATTATTTATAGATAAAATGGCGGACCACAAAAGTCGATAGTTTTTATGACCTTCAGTGTTCTTAAAAATCACCCCTCAGAATGCAGGAAATGGCATTTCCGAGACTCTAAATTTCAAAAGTTTCCGGGGGGCATGCCCCCGGACCCCCCTAGAAGAGTCCCTTTTTGGGAACTGCCCCCCGACGGGAAAATCCTTAAAAAAGGCCCTGCCTCATGTGTATCTAATAACACTATCTCGACTGTTGGTATATAGCATGATAACGAATGACGATGATATTATTGGCAAGACATTAGACAACAGTGGCCGTTAATCCCTTTGTTTGGTTTGTCGTAGGCTTTCATTTTGAGCACGACGACATATACACCGCATATGCCACACAAAATGAAAGTTTCAGGTCGCATATACGTTCACTTCGATTACGAGAGAAAAATGTGGCATTATAAAAAATTGGATTGGAAATGTAAGCTGCAGTAATTACTATAATGTCTAATGATATTAATAGCTTTAAAATTTTGCATAATTTGTTTCATTTTTGTCGCTAGTACCTGTGACAAAATTCAAATATATGTGAATGCCGATTTGTATACGATCGGCCGATTTGACCGATAGTACATCATGGGTGAAGCTTTTAGACTCTACCTCATACGATATGGAGATTTCAATCTGACTGTCGAAGGGCTTTTCGAAAAGAATTAACGTAATCCGATTTTGTAAATGGAGAGCAAGTTTGAGTCGTGTGAACTGGCGTGTTAATTAAATGAGTCCGCATGGCAACGACTGCCGCACGTAATACCACTGATAAAAATAGAGTATTAACAACTTTACTTGATTTCAGTTTATACATATACCTAGCCACCTAGCTTTGTAAGGCAAGTAATATGTATAGCACAAATTACAAACTTAATATATTCGATCTACACAGTCTAGTAAAGATTCAACCAAGTGATTAAGGATTTACCTTGAATATTGGAAGGATTCAGTAGTTGTAGCTGTATACGTTCATTGTATTATCGGCATATTTTGAAGCTGTGATAATCAAGATGGCTAGCTATATAGCTTTCTTTTTATAACAGTAACTGTTGGTAGAATAGTAGATTTCGTAGCATTAAGATTTCAAATCGCTCATGAATACCGTCGGTTTGTTTGTTATAGTTCTTTGTAATAGTTTATCCGGTTGCCAATAGCATCTACAGCCCAGCAGGAAGTGATCGTGGATATTTAAACACCTGCACTGTTCGGACAACATTGGCGAGTGAGTATAAGATTTCACCAAGCCGACGTCAAAGACGACGTTGTGCACATGATTTTCTCAGTATATAGACCTCATTCATAATGAAACCAATTTAGATATTCTTTTATGTGCATCTTAATAAACCTATTTAAAATATACATTTCTCCTCCAGAAACATTGATTGGAAAGAATAATTTTGGTGTTAGTGCAGATACACTTTTTAAATATTTTACCGGTACGGATTAATATTAAACCGCTTATATGGCCGAGTATCAAAATCAGAAATTCGATTACTTGCTTTTTCAGTATATAACATAAAATCGGCTGTTGACTTGATCAAAATACTGAGCAGCCAGCTATCTGAGGCTCTGAGCTAGCTAAGCAAGTACAACACAAATCCTACTGAACGTAAACAAATCCCAGAAATCCTGTGTTGAAAGTCTTGAAATGAGGTCTATAGTTTTAGTCTCGGTCTGGTCGGTCAGTCTGTTGCCTGTTTGACAGTAGTGTTTGTCCGTCACTAGGATTGAATAGCTCAAAAGATAATATTGAACCGGTTTTGATGTAAGTATACATGTTTAAACTTTGTGTAAAGGTTGACAGAGCAAAGCGAACCAATTCGGCAAATTTTGAATGAATTTAGTTGAGAAATGGTCAATTGGATAAGAATTTCATAAAAATTTGATCGCAAGATTCTCCGTGTATAAAAAATAAATGAAAAAATGCTTGATTGCGTTATTACTCTAATATTACGCAAACTTTTAACTGAATATTTAACTGAATTGAAATAATAATAGGCTTAACAGTTCCATTGTTTATAGAATAGACCTAGCGCTCATTCGGCCAGGAATATACTATTGCAAATCCTGTATTCTAATTGGTTGAGCTACTAGTGTATATTAGTGATGGACTACTTGTAACAAAAGGTTCGTTTTAAATGCAAAATAATGACAAAAAACTCGATTTTTAATTGAGTTTTGTTTCTTTAAACTAATATTTTGTTCTAGAAATTGCATGGTAAATAATAGTTCAATTGTATAACACAAAAGTGAAATTCATATCAATGGAAACGTTTTCACTCACGTGATCGGTGGCCCCGTTGCGGGTGGTGAAACAATACGAAATGTTTGAATAAGAATAGAGTTGAATTCCCATAGGATAAAGATTGTGCACCAATATGGCCGCCATTTCATTGTTTCCCACCAACATGGCCGCCGTGACGTCAGATGAAACTTGCTGACATATTAAAATAAAAATTATTTTGAATTTAAAAGCGTAAAGAAAAGCTTCTAAAATAACTGGAGGTATTTCATCGTATATATCTTTGTGGTTAAAACTGTCTAAAAGTTTGCGTAATAGATCCAAATTTTAGTTCAGATATTGGAGACGGAAAACATTGAAAAGCAGATGGGACATTATAAATTTTCTACGTATTATTTGAAATAATTTATTTACATTAATTGTAATATATTATCTATTTTATAGACGAAGGAAGATATCTCTAAAATGCAAACATTTTCCAGTTTTAATATGTCTACTCTAAAAGTTAATAATACGGTGAAGCATTTTCTCAAATCAAATAACGAATCTTAATTATTGCAATAGCACCGTACTGTAATTATACTGATACATGTATTAGGCCGTGTTTACATGAAGCGGATTGAGTGTTCAACTAGTCAAATCTCCCATGTTGTTTCTCCTGGTGTGTTTACATGAAGAAGATTGAAAGTTTCGATCTGATCAAAACAAATGGCTAAAGTTAATCCACGAATTTGAGTACTAGGTGGACTGAGTTGAGAGTCAGGCAGGAATCGGCTTGAATGTCTCCAATCTGATTCATCTAAACACGGTTTGACTTAAAAATGACTTCAAATCCAAACAGATCGGATTCTCCATGTAAACAGCTGCCGGATATTAATTGACTTAACTATAGTGGCGTTTTTTCGATCCGATTCGACTGAGTTTACTATATTTATATGACTGCATGAGAATTACTATATTTTGGGAAGGATTAATGAGGTTCCTTCAGCAGTACAGTTTAATCGCTTTTCCTCAAGATATTAATTTTGTTTGAACCTAAGAGATTTAGCCTGCCTATAGTTGGCGGATTTTTGTAGGGAGTATGTGGGGCCAGTGGGGGGAAATTGAGGGTGAGGAAGGAAACTTCTTGCAGAACTGTTTTTTGTTTGTTTGTTTTACTCCGTCCGGTATAGCTTTAATTTAGAGGGCGAAGTTTCTGATTCGTTAGTACTAATTGAGTATAGATGCAATTCCAAACGCAAACAAGATCTAGACAAGTTAAACGCAGAATATATAATTATATAATGTATATTGAGAAAGATTTACCGCCGCGATTCAGGTAAAATACATGTTGTAAAGAAAGATATTTTTTGATAAGGACGTCGCAACGCAATTGCTGCAAAATGTTTGGATGAATTAATACATTGCTGACAAGGCCAACTGATTAAAATTTGACTATTGTGTGACCTAATTGTGTTGCCAGTCAACGTCTTTCACTTTTAAACGAAACCTATTACAAAATGTTAGTCATGCAGTATTGCCTATAATTAATTTTCCTTTGTTAAACATGTCTGGGAACTTTTTTATTACAGCGGAGAACTTGACGTTGGATAAATGTTGGGTAGTTTTTCAACTGTCTTCAACACGGTTGGCTTTGTTTACTTTGTTTTGAAATAGCGCGAGGTCAGCTGCTGATTGACTTTTGGAAGTTCCCACTGTTCGATGAGTTTGCCAATAAACGTCAAAATCTTATGACCGCACCGTAATTGCTAGTTCCAAAAGTTCGCGTTAATCAGTTTTCTTTGACTAAACGATTTGATGAACATCTGTGTCAATGTCGCAAATTATTGCTTAACTTATGCATGGTGTAATTATAGGTACGTAAATTTAGTATAGATGATGTCATATAAAAAACAATGACAGATTGTGAAAGATACAGTCCCAATTTGTTCTTGAGCAACCGAATCAGCGAAGAGCGTGAGTTCACGATCGCGGAGTGAATTACGCAACAGTCAATCACTCCGCAATGCTTTTTCTTCCAAAATAAAAAGCCCTCTTACTTCTCCCCCCGTTAACACCCCAATTCCTAAAAACAGCAGCTATACACAGGTTTATAAAAGATTCAGCTAGTCATCTGAATCTGAAGAGTACCAATTATTGTGTTCTTGATTATCCATAATTTTAGTAGTCGTGACTGACCAACTATGAATAACAAGATTTACATGCGGCATGCACAACTTTGTTTGGAATTTTATTTTTATTTAAGCACATTTTGAAATAATATTATCATATACAACAAGAGAGTATTACATATATTTTTTTCAGAGCCTATAATTTATCTACAATAAATAATTGATGACCAACCCAAATTAACAAATATTATTTCATTTCCCATCCATATATTTCTTTTGGCTTACCCCAACAGTTACTTTATGACGGATTTCTTAGAAACCAAGAACCTCTTTAAATATATAGCCAGTAAACACTTAAACTTACCAAGCATTGAAACAAGCTTTTATTACTTTAATAATATACATCATGACAAAATTACTGCACCGTGATTGGTCGAAAGGTACGATTTTAATGTAATACAGTGCAGAAAAGGTGTAATACAGCTAGTGGAGAAAAAGGTGTACAAATACAGTGCAAATTTCAATGAGTATTAACCATTCTGATTGGCTAATAAACAACCGGAAACTACCGGAAAGCCAATGAAATGCCTATGCGGATTTTGAAAGGAAGGTTTTTCAATTCCTTCACGAGAAAATCCAATATGGCCGACCAAAACATATAGAGTTGTCGACGAACATTTTGATGAAATACAAAATGAATTTGCTTCAAATATTGTCATTAAAGTTCCTGCAAGAAGACTATATAGAAGAGGTTTGTCAGATGCTATGAGTAAAACGTTTGACGTTTTAGTGAACGAAGTGAAGCAATTTTAAACAATTGAAGCTTCGAAAAGTGGAGCAATGAGTGATATATATAACTTCGCAACTGGAAGAATATTTGTCTAACATTTCCATTTATATTGTTAATACGTAATAGCATGATTTCTCGTGAAATTTTGAAAAAACACGCACTTCTGAGTTTTTCAAAACCTCAAATAGCACGAGTCCGAAGTGCGAATTGATAGTTTTTGAAAAACTCACTCGTGCCTGTTTTTTTTCAAATTGCACTCGAAACCATGGCTAATACCTATACTAATAATAAATCGATGCAAGTTTTTATTACGTTTACGTAATATTTTAGTTCTACGTATAAACTGATGCTAAGTTAAACAATAGGAATAATTCGGATAAACTGAAAAACTCATCAATTCAAAACAAAGGAAATCAGTATCACATGCATATACGCAGTTTTATATCTGATAAAGAATCTTTTTACATAAATTTAGCTTTGATTTTTTCGGCTTAGACACCGGTTGTTTTTCAAAATTACTACGCCAATGAACTTACCAAATGGGTGGTTTTTGAAGCTTTTCAAAAATTTATATCTTATAAAACACTGCAGCTCACTGCAGTTTTAAATATTGACTAAAAACGCTATTGGTCACTTGCTCGTGTCTCAATTAGGATTAGAGGTTTAATCTTGCATACAAGATATTGATATTTTTTTAATCATAGGAGGTTGATCTTTATTGACGCAAATATACTTTAACTTATATTTTTCAAATTATAATTAAGTGTACATGCAGATGAATACTTTGTTTAACTCATTCCTGTCCGAGAGCCTCCCCAGAGGTGAATAAAATCGTCTGGCGTTCACCAGAATAAAATGGTAAAGATCGATTCGGACAGGAAAGAGTTATAGGAGTCGTGTTAAGCTGGTTTTCCACTTGCGAATGTTTTCGGACGAATCGAATTTTTCTTTTGCCTTATGAGCTCTCAGCTGGAACTAATTAGAAATCTATTCAATATTTACAATAGAAATGTCGATTCGAGCGAAAAAATTCGCAAGTGGAAAACCGGCTTTAGACAGACTGAATTTCAGTCTCAAAACTCTTTGATAAAACATTGATGTTTTATTAATCAATGTTTTAACATGCAGTGTTTACAAATATTGGTTAAACGTAATTTCTTTTAAACTTTCCTTATGAATTATTAATGATATTTGATAAGATTACTTAGCTGTTTATATGGAGGCGAGTTCCTCGGCACATGGCGAGTTCCCGGTCGGTAGAACAAACACTGTTTTTAGTTAGTTAGTTAGTTAGTAACAATATTTATTCAGGAAGTCCACTCACAAAAGTGATTTTCAGTGGAGCCCTGCATAGGTAAAACATATACATACATATTTATATATAACAGATAATGTCAGATATAGTAGAAACGGTACGGTATAACAGATACGGAAGAACAATATAAATGAAAAATTACAAAACTAAAAATTAAAGTTTTAAATGTTTCTTAAGTTTAAGTTTAAATAATGAAAAAAGTTCAATGTTCCGAAGTTCTTCTGGTAAAGTGTTCCAGTCTTGAGCACCGTGGTAGGTCAATGACTGTTTCCCCCAGTTCCTGTTGACTCGTTGTAAGTGTAATTTATGTTTTTTTCGGGTGTTGTAATTGTGGATATCAGCAGTGTATTTGAAATCAAAATCAGAGGCAACGTCATTGTTTAAACATTTATGCATGATAAGGCAACGGTGAAAGAGCCTGCGCACTGATAGCGGTTGCCAGTGTAAGGATCTCAGTGATTCGGTGGCTGACGAGAGTGGATGGAGATCAAGAATAATTATTGCAGCTTTGTTGTGAAGGACTTGAAGATGGTCCATGAGGACAGAATTGTTTTTATCACCCCAGACAGAATCAGCGTAGTCAAAGAGCGGCATAACAAGACTGTTTACTAAAGTAAGGCGGGATTCGAGAGATAGAAGGTGTTTATAATTCTTCCGTTTTTCTCACCGCAGTGTTTATATGAGACAGACTTGAACACTTTTCCCCGGGTAACTCGGCATAGCGGGATGAATTTTCTATATTCGTTACTTCATGTCACTTTCGTTGATGATAGATAATCTTCTCAAATATTACAACCCGCCAGGTAACTCGCTTTCATATAAACAGAACGTAAAGTTTATCCCGGCAAATCGAGTAACTCGCCTCCATATAAACAGCCCCTTAAAAGGAAGTTGTGTTTACTTGTGATCTAATTACGTTAAAAGATCTTAAACGAAAAGTTTTCATCCCACGAAAACACCAACATAACGCGATCTTGAAACCTTGTTGAAAATTTTTACTCATAAGACAGTAAATGACAGGATTGTATGCACAGTTGCAAAGTGCTAAAAGCATCGACAAATACCAGACAAAACTATAAACAAAACAAAAAAGTAGACGTTAACATATACGTTTTCTTTTTACCTTATTTTAATAAATATCCACAAGTCTTGTAGTAATCTCAGTTTATATATAATAGAAAATTTGACTCGTTTTCATTTTAAATCAGAGTAGCATTATACACCGTCACCATGTCTTATAAATCCATATTGTCACACACGGTCTTTTGACGATAACGAATAACGGTTAATCCTGCGTACGATTTTTTTTCTCACGAGTGCTCATATATTATAAAACAAGAAGCCAAATGTAATCATAACAAGCGAATAAAATTTTGACAAGAATTTACCATTAAATTAACTTTTATAGATTGATGCATGAAAATTGCAATAATGTTGTGGTCTGAATAAATGTCGACATTGTCGCTGACATATATGTGTGAACATTTCGAACACCATATTGTGTATTGTGTATCAGTTAACTTATTTGGACACTCATATGAAGGAAGGAGGGCAGTAAGGAAGGAGAGAAGAAAGGAACAAAGGGAAGGAAGGAAGGAAGGAAGGAAGGAAGGAAGGAAGGAAGGAAGGAAGGAAGGAAGGAAGGAAGGAAGGAAGGAAGGAAGGAAGGAGGGAAGGAAGGAAGGAAGGAAATAAGGAAGGAAGGAAGGAAGGAAGGAAGGAAGGAAGGAAGGAAGGAAGGAAGGAAGGAAGGAAGTGTAGAGATGATCACGTGCTACCCCAACACGTGATTACGTATAGGGCGCCAAAATAGTGTATGTCAATAACAAGTGTCTGTGTGTGTCCGTTCTGTATTAAAAGCGTTGATATTGACCTGGTCTGACCTGAGTGTTCGAGTCTATATTACTACATTGGTGGCAGCGGTAAAGTTTTAGTGTAACTGTTACGAGTACGATGGCTTGCCTTCGGAATCGAGAAAAGTTGTTAACCAGACCGAGGAAAGCAGTAGCAGTGCTAGCCTGCAGTGCAGGCGTTTCGCTAGTGGGAGGGGCGAGGCGAGCTGGGGAAACGCCTGCCGCCATGCTATTCAGAAAAAAATTCCACCCCCTTTTCTCAATTATGACATGAGCCAATCACGTACGAGAAATATATGAAAATTGTTTACTTCCTGTCAACTGATTTATTGCGAATGTCATAAAATCACTATAGAATATAGATAGAGAAACTCTTCACAGAATTAACGGCTCAGAGAATGTGGTAATGTTTTTTGACATCTATGTGATCTAGAGTTTAGTCTGTAAAGTTTAGACCTAATTAGAGCGGGTTTGCGACAACAAAACTCGTAGAACAGAATGAGCGCTGCCGAGGGAAATAATAATCACACGGAGTCTATGACGGAATTTAATATCACGGAAAGCAACTAAGCGAGGAACCACATTTAAGAGCACTCCTAACACTTTACGTAATTTTGCTTGAGTCACAACACATTACCAATCGAAACTATTTATAGAAATGTATAAAATCGTTGATTTCAAATTCATGTCTGTAACCGCGTTCTCTGCCGGCAACGGCTAGACTTCGGTGACGGCAAACCACAACACGGCGTTTATATACATAAAACAAGCGAGGATTTTCCCACACTGACAAAACAACACCTGACTACTAAAGTTAATTAATGTAAAAGCACCAAGATATGTATTCAATTTGATGTAGTGTGTGTTTGACCCATAAATATAGTTTGACCATGCACGGTTTGATCCTGGCTAAACAACGTCTTGAAGTAAACGAAGTTTGTCTGAATTAAATGCAACAATAGTGCTATGCGATGAAACGTATTTACCTTGCGAATGGAGTATTTCTGTTTCTGTTTTAAAACAAACTACCAAGCGCGACTAAAATATAATTAAGAATATTAAGACTTTATAGAAGAGCGTTCATTGTCTTCGGAGTTGGCATACAACAGGCTTCAACAACAGCTTGCCGGAAGAGAATTTGTTAACATTAGCCAATGAGATCGCTGCGTTCGTGGACGAACGCATTTTTTTTTTCTGAATAGCGTGGCTGCAGGCGTTTCCTCAGCTCGCCTCGCCCCTCCCACTAGCGAAACGCCTGCACTGCAGGCTATAGCAGTGCAAGTGGCGCCAAAGCTCCAGACAGCGCTTCAGGTTCGACTTCAACCGAACCAGTTAATTCAGTTGTAATCGTCCTTGGTTTTACCTGAATCAAAGCGCGTTGTAATTCGGGAAATAAATTCGTCATAGGAAAGGTCGTCTGGCAGTCGTAAAAGCTGGACAGCTCTGTATGCAGCAAAGGCGCGCTTCTTTGACTTTGGAATGTTGGCAAGCTTCGAATACTCCTCATACTGGGACTACCATATCTTAAAATTCTGACCGACATAGTATGGTCGCGGTTGCCGTAGCCTTACATTCCTTGTCGTGGAATCGTTTGGTCCAGTTGGTTGAGATGATTGCTTATTAAGGTGAAGAAATTGCGAGAGACCTCATGGAAGGTGTTCGGTGCAGTGATGAAATCAGAGAGCAATTATTTTTTCGACAACCGGAAACCCTGTCAAAAGCCGTGCGTTTGGTTCGACAACTCGAAAGCGCTCGTCTGGCTTCGCGAAACTCTGCTAGTTTCAAACAAGGTCAAGCTAGCAGCCAACAGAACCCGAAAGTTCAGCTCAACGCTATCGGTGATGTCAACGGCGAATCCGAAATTCAAGAGCTTAAGAATTTAATAACGCAACTTAATTCTCGGCTTGACAAATTAGAAAAACAACCTGTCAGACGTCAACGTGATCGCAGCAACGTCAAGTGTTATTCATGTTCGCGATACGGTCATTTTGCTCGAGATTGTCCAAACCAAGAGCCAAAAGAACAAGGGGTGCAGCCTGGGGCCAGACAGTGCCCCTTAAACGGTAAGCACTAAATGCCATACCGTGAGGCCCCTTGAGCCCGCATTCGGCTAACTTTGTCAGCGGTATACCGGTATAGTAGCAACTGTGGCATCTATATTAATAAGTATAGCGTGTTGCGTAGGCAGTGTTGAAACAATCGAAATTCAAAATATAGTAAGCGGTCGAAACAGAGAACGTAGTAGTCTAACGTTTCGAGCGAAGGCCCTTCGTCAGAGAGAAACGTCTAGAGTGCTCGATACAGAGATGTATCACTAAATTTAAATTTAAATATGCATGTCTGCGGCGGAAGTGTTAAATGTCTGGTGGTATTTCCTTGAAGTTTAATACACAATAAGTGCTTGGTGACATGGCGACAACTTGATAAAAGTTCATTTCTTTTATTGAGTGAAGTGATATATCATACAGAGTGTTTCATCAGGGTTTCCAAAGGTGTTTGGAATCCTGATGAAACACTCTTCCAAGTGTATGATATATAGCTTCTCAAACAAATCAGTATTTTAAGAGAAAATCGAGGCGAAAGTTGGCTTAATTTATGAAATTTCTTCCTCCGATATCAAAACCTCCGTCTCGGTACTGATTTCCTTTGTTTTCGCTTCATGAATTATTAATGATTTGAGAAGGGAATTTCTGAAATATAATATGAAATTTCTCAGTAAGGCAGAGTTCGCATCTTTTTGATCCGTTTTTAAAGACGGGCGCTCTGTCTAAGACTAATTTAACGACAAAAAAGATTCGAACTCTGCCTTACTGAGAAATTTCATATTATATTTCAGAATTTCTCTTTACTCAATAAAAGAAATGAACTTTTATCAAGTTGTCGCCATGTCAACAAGCACTTATTGTGTAACTTCAAGGAAATACCACCAGACATTTATTATTATTATTATTATTATTATTATTATTATTATTATTATTATTTAACACTTCCGCCGCAGACATGCATATTTAAATTTAAATTTAAATTCAGTGACACATCGTTAGTCTGTTAGTCTTCTGATGATTGCGTAAAGTTGGTTTTCCACTGGCGAATTTTGTTGCGCGAAGCGGCCTTTTTCTTTTATCTTATGAGCTCTCGAGTGGACCTAATTAGAAATCTATTCCAATCTATTCAATTTTGACAATAGAAATGTCGACAAAATTCGCCAGTGGAAAATCGGCTTAAAGCATGAAACACATTGTAATGACAACCTGTATATATATATTAGATAGTTTCCAATAAATTATATATATATATATATATTCAATATATATGTTTTTATATGTATATATGTATATGTTGTTTTTTTTGGCATAAAGGCTCAGACGCTCACACCAATTGACCAACGCGAATGCCCAGTTTCTGTCTCAAATCCAAAGCGAAAGCTTACATGGCTAGAAATCCAGGACACTCAGCGGCAGTGGCCTGTGGGCTCATATTTAGATGGTAATATTAATTTGAAAATTCTGATGGCTAAATATCGATCATTTCGGCTATAAACAGAAGTCTATAGCAATAAATTAAAGTAGAGTTATTCGCTAAAATGTCTTATTGACCCATTTCTTACCCAAATATCAAATTACAAAAGGTTTAATCGTCTAGACAGGCCTGTACACTCATACTCACAAAAATTGCCGCATAAATTTCGGTTATTATTTCTGAATCCACAGTCACATTTAATAATAATTAAGCGCTTAAGACCCTGGCAACCTAGCAACAGCTCCATAAGAAATGGCGGACAAGAACCTGAAATTATCGAGGAATGCATTGCTTCTTCACGCCGAGTTCAGTATTTATCTCGGTGCTTGATGGATTAAATTACAACGACTCGGCTGCAATAAATCGTACATTTTAAGGTCTTTGGGAACCTATTAAACAACGAAAAAGTGGAACGAACAACTCCGCAAAACAAAGTAACGTTCATCCCGAGCAAATTCAGACGTTCGCATCGTGGACAAACAACACAGAAGCAGCCAAAATTGGAGCTCCAAAATAAGTGATATAGCAGATTAATAGACTTTAAACAGCGAATAAGAGGTATGTTTGTGAGGGGCTCGGGAACCTATTTAGGACGCTCCAACCTTAATAGAAATTGTAGTGCTGAACGATTGTTCAATTTGATGAAGTTTTGGACGTTCGCATGTCGGAATTTACAATAGTAAATAACCGAAAATGATTGTTCTTTATATTTCCTTAAGAAATCTATTGAAGGACGCCATATTGAATTAATTAAAAAGGGATTCAGTGCGCATGCTTTGCCGCCATGTTGTCCTAGATTTCTGGCCATGTAGCTTTCGGATAGCTATTCTTTTCACAATGAGTTCGGTTTGCAATAAATTAGAGATTTCTTATAGAAATCGAACGATTTTCCAGTCATCAAGCGGGACTTCCTTCTCACGAATAAGTGAAATTTTAAACGTAGGTTGCTACAGAGGTTAATAAGGGAGACATCGGCAGCACAGTGATGTTAACTACAACACTTGCCTAGATGACGGTAGTATTGCGGGCTCAAGGGGCCTCACGGTATGGCATTTAGTGCTTACCCCCCTAAACAGCCAGAAGGCCCATGGTAAGAATCTTAAGTCGAAAGAACATAGTTTGTTTACGTTGAACGGTACGGGAGTTTATATTTCCGGTCTGCATGGTTAATCATTGTCAAACACTTGTATATTCTTTTGAACACTAGAGCAACTTCAAGCATTTTAAGTCATGAAACGTGGAGAAAAAGCGGACATTATCATCCCGAAAGGTTAGAAAAATTAAACGCTACCCTTAAAGTTGCCAATGGAGAAAGTTTGGATATTGAAGGACGAACCGTATAGTTATGTTACGCTTGGGAAATGTGACATTGTCTGTTTCAATGTTGATACTTCGTAATATTTCGCATTCGTGTATCCTTGGATCTGATTTTTTTAAAAGTCATGGTTGTCAAATACGGTATGACTTGGGAACGCTCGTTGTTGCTGGGACTGCAGAGGTTCCAATCTTTTATCAGAAGAACCCATCAAGTGTTTGTCGCATTGTGTTATTTAAACAGAAACTGTTCAACTCCAATTAACCAGGAACTGAAGTTTTGACAAGTGCATCGCTCGAGCGTGGTTTTGATCGCAACAACGGAACGCCTGGTATCATCGAGTCAACAGCAGCGAAAGTAAAGCATCTTGATTCCTGTGGTATTGCTTGTACACTCACCGTTCCAGTCAATGGGAAAACTACTGTGCGTCTGGCTAATTTTTCGGAAGAAATTGTGACACTTCAACCAGGACGAACACTGTGTCGTTTTTACCCTCTCCGCCGCAGTTGTGCATCGGTCAACACTTTTGATTCCAGTACTACAGAGCCTCCTCGGAGCAACCAGCAGCAAAATGGTGTGAACAAGCCTAAAGTTCAACAACAATGGAAGAATGAAATTAAAGCTGACTATTCTGAACTGTCCGTTGAGGAGAAGCATTCATTCACCAGGCAAGGAACACCGAGTTGGTCGGACGCATTTAGTAGAGCACACAATAGAAACTGGTTTCTGCTCATCCTATCAAGCAGGCACCACGACGTTTACCACCTTATAAACGTGATGTGGTTGATAACCAACTGAGTGAACTAATGGAACAAAATCGAATGGAGCCCTCAAGTAGTCCCTGGAGTAGTCCAGTTGTTTTGGTTCGAAAGAACGATGGAAACTATCGCCTTTGTATAGACTATCAAAAGCTCAATGCTATCACCGTGAAAGATGCTCAACCATTGCCAAGACCAGGCCAGATGATATTCTGGAGTCTTTTGATGGTGCCCAGTGGTTCTTTTTGTCTTGATCTTGCATCAGGCTACTTACAAGTCCCTGTTGCTCACAAAGATCGTGTCAAAACTGCCTTTGTGACACACAAGGGACAATTTCAATGAAAATGCATGCCCTTTGGTTTGACCAATGGACCAGCAACTTTTCAAAGATAAATGAATTTAGTCTTGAAGGGACTGGCTTGGCAGATTTGTCTTGTTTACCTTGACGACATTGTAGTTTGGTGAACAACTTTTGAAGACCATTTGCTCGTTTGCGTGCTGTGTTCGAGAGACTGAAAGAAGCTCGACTCAAATTAAAGCCTTAAAAATGTGCTTTTCTGCAACGTCAAGTTTCTTTTCTTGGTCATCTTGTTTCAAGAGAGGGTATACACACTGATCCGGAGAAAACAAAGACTGTACATGAATGGCCTTCACCAAGGAATGTGACAGAACTGCGGAGCTTTCTTGGTTTGTTGTCATACAAACGGTTTATTCCTCAATTTGCTACAAAAGTAGAGCCGTTACTCCGTCTTACGAGAAAAGGCAGTGGTTTCAAGTGGAAAGAAGAACAACAGAATGCTTTCTGTGAGCTGAAAAGTGCCTTGGTTCGACCACCAGTCTTAGCCTATCCCAATTTTTGTGCTAGTGGAGGACAATTTGTTCTTGACACTGATGCCAGCAGTGGCATGGCCAGAAATCGAGGACAACATGGCGGCAAAGCATGCGCACTGAATCCCTTTTTAATTAATTCAATATGGCGTCCTTCAATAGATTTCTTAAGGAGATATAAAGAACAATCATTTTCGGTTATTTATTATTGTAAATTCCGACATGCGAACGTCCAAAACTTCACCAAATTGAACAATCGTTCAGCACTACAATTTCTATTAAGTTTGGAGCGTCCTAAATAGGTTCTCGAGCCCCTCACAAGAATACCTCTTATTCGCTGTTTAAAGTCTATTAATCTGCTATATCACTTATTTTGGAGCTCCAATTTTGGCTGCTTCTGTGTTGTTTGTCCACGATGCGAACGTCTGAATTTGCTCGGGATGAACGTTACTTTGTTTTGCGGAGTTGTTCGTTCCACTTTTTCGTTGTTTAATAGGTTCCCAAAGACCTTAAAATGTACGATTTATTGCAGCCGAGTCGTTGTAATTTAATCCATCAAGCGCCGAGATAAATACTGAACTCGGCGTGAAGAAGCAATGCATTCCTCGATAATTTCGGGTTCTTGTCCGCCATTTCTTATGGAGATGTTGCTAGGTTGCCAGGGTCTTAACCGCTGTTATTATTATTAAATATGACTGTGGATTAGGAAATAATAACCGAAATTTATGCGGCAATTTTTGTGAGTATGAGGGTACAGGCCTGTCTAGACGATTAAACCTTTTGCAATTTGATATTTGGGTAAGAAATGGGTCAACAAGACATTTTAGCGAATAACTCTACTTTAATTTATTGCTATAGACTTCTGTTTATAGCCGAAATGATCGATATTTAGCCATCAGAATTTTCAAATTAATATGCCATCTAAATATGAGCCCACAGGCGACTGCCGCTGAGTGTCCTGGATTTCTAGCCATGTCATGGTATTGGAGCTGTCCTTTCCCAAAAACAGCCAGATGGTACAGACTATACAGAGAGAGTTATAGCATATGGAAGTCGAGCCCTCCACCCACAAGAAAGGAATTACTGTACCACCAGGTTGGAAAGGTTGGCCCTTGTACACTTTGTGGATCATTTTCGCTACTATATTCTGGGTTGAAAATTCCTAATACGGACAGACCACCAGTCTTTGAAGTGGCTTATGACATTTAAAGAACCACAAGGCCAAGTTGCACGATGGCTTGAACGACTTCAGGAGTACCAGTTTGACATCGAACACCGAAAGGGAAAGAATCACTGCAATGCAGATGCCTTGTCTCGAAGACCGAGAAGACGACATAGAGATTGTCCCTCATGTGGTGGCGGCCCGCCTGCTAGTGATCCAGACTCAGCAACACCAATGACAATGGAAACTACAAATCAACCTGAAACTGTTCCGGCAGCGTCTGTAAACTCTACTTCCTGTTGGTCATCAAAATAAATTGGAGAGGCACAACAGAATGATCCTGCAATGGCAACAGTTATTGCAAAACTGCAGAAAGGAGAACAGAAACCAAGTGCTACAGAGCTATACAATATTGATCCTACCTCCCGAGCAATTTGGGCACAGTATGAGCGATTGGAAATAAAATAAAATATATTGCATCTTAAAACTGAGAGTCAACAAAAGCACTTTAAACCACGAATAATACTGCCAGAATCCCTCGTGAAACCAGCTCTTCAACGAATGCATGATGGACCAGAAGGAAATCACCATGGAGTATTCAAGACTCAAAAGAAGATACAGACAAGATTTTGGAGACCTGGTCTTACATCAGCAGTGAACATGAACGAAGCCTAAAGCACCTTTGCAGCCAATTCCGTCCACATCTCCTTTTCAGCGAGTGCATGCATATAGACATTATTGGACCTTTGCCAAAAACGAAGCGTAAGAACCAGTACATCCTAACGGTACAATGCTCATTCACCAAGTGGATGGAGGCCTACCCTTTACCCAACAAGAAAGCTACTACTTGTGCTCAAGCAATAAAGGACAACTGGGTGTCCAGGTTTAGAGTGCCTGATAGTATACACTCAGATGAAGGTCGTAATTTTGAATCTCGGATTTTCAATCAACTTTGTCAGATGCTTCAAATAAAAAAGACACGTACAACAGCTTACCATCCAGCGGGCAACGGTCAAGTTGAAAATGCTAATCGAACTGTTAAGAACTTACTGAAGACTAGGGTGAAAGAAGATCCAGAAACTTGGGACCAACATGTGGCAGCATCCATGATGGCATACAGAAGTAGTGTACATGTTTCTACAGGTTACACTCCATTCTCGCTAATGTTTGGACGGGAAATGCGACTTCCTCTTGACATAATGATTGGGGAAACAACGCCAGGAGCCATCTCATAATTATGGTGAATTTATTTCCAGTATGAAAGATCAACTTCATCGAGCGTATCGCGATGTCCGTCACCAGTTACAGTCAAGGCAGGAATATTACGACAAAGGTGCTAAACAGTGTCAATATGACCGGGGTGACTTAGTCTTTCTGTATGACCCACAGATCAAGACAGGGGAAGCTGCAAAGTTTCACCGCTATTGGAAGGGGCCCTACAAGGTGGTCAATCGAGTAACAGAAGTGACCTACAAGATTAATAAACCAGGGAATCCATCACGATGTTGTAAAGTCGCCCATTTCAACAACCTGAAGTTGTACCAGCGCTTTAACAAAGATAATCACACCAAGAAGCCACAGAAAAGAAGTAGAGAACTAGGATTAAATCCTGGAATGGAGGAGAGAGAGAGAGAGAGTGTCATGATGACGAGAGAGAAGAAAGAGAGGGACAACACAGTTTTCCCCCGTCCGATGATGTACATAATCAAACAGATTATGAGATGAGCAGTCCAACTGTCCTCCAAGTGAAGTAGAAATGATTTCTGACGATTTGACCACAGACCAGCAAGAATCGGATGTCACACGTTCCCTGGAGAATTGGGAGGAAGACACTAGCCAGCACAATGCTCGACCACGGAGAACAAGAAATCCTCCTGACCGCTTTGGATTCATGGCATTGAACGCTACCCAGAACCTGGTTTCGTCTTTAAAGCAATGTGTGAACGGGTTGGATATTGCTCAGCGTCAACAGCAGGAACGTATTAAGAGATTGGGACCAATTTGGTTACAAAAAGGACAGGAGCTAAGTTGAAGATAAACAGAACTTTTATATCTTAATTAAATACTGTAGTGTACTTTGTTGTTGAGTTAGGAAACTGCATTCCTATATTTAGAGGAGGGGATAGTGTAGAGATGATCACGTGCTACGCCAACACGTGATTACGTATAGGGCGCCAAAATAGTGTATGTCAATAACAATAGTGTCTGTGTGTGTCCGTTCTGTATTAAAAGCGTTGGTATTCACCTGGTCTGACCTGAGTGTTCGAGACTATATTACTACAGAAAGAAAGAAAGAAAGAAGGAAGGAAGGAAGGAAGGAAGGAAGGAAGGAAGGAAGGAAGGAAGGAAGGAAGGAAGGAAGGAGGAAGGAAGGAAGGAAGGAAGGAAGGAAGGAAGGAAGGAAGGAAGGAAGGAAGGAAGGAAGGAAGGAAGGAAGGAAAGAAGGAAGGAAAGAACGAACGAACGAACGAACGAACGAAGGGACGAACGAAAAATAAGGTTATTTACTTACCTAAAAACCTTTCTCGTGTTTACACCAGTATCTCTCAAAAGATATAACGTGTAAAATGGCGTCCACGCCAAAAAGAAAAACAGTGAAGATGCAATTAACATTTTCACCACACGAGTTCTTGTCTGACAAGTTGTAAAACCCGATTGAGTTTCACCTGGAGGTTGGTGGCGGAACTTTACAATTATGGCGGTATAGTGGTATATAATTATAATGGCTGGAAAAACATAAACAATGAAATATCGGAGAATGGCGTAAACGATGGCAGCTTTCATTGAAGGAAAATGTTCAAAGCAACTACAACTTGACTGCTTGTAACTGTTCACTTGAGTACCACAATAGATTATAGGAGGAATATGAACAACTAGGGCAAGTAACCACGTTTGTGGTATAACAAACTTAACCGAAGCTTTGAGATGTTGTCTTGTTAACGGATGGCAAATAGCGTTGTAACGATCGCGAGCAATTGCAGTTAACGTGAAAACAGATGTACCATGGCAGATATAAACCAAGCTTCCTCGGAATTTGCACGCTATATCACCTATAATTAAAAACCCCGTATAAATACATGGATAAATAATTAAACGAATGTAAATTAAACGGTCGGAAATAAGAACGCATGCATGCCATTTTTAGACCATTTTATTATAGACATAGAATTACATAGACGTGCAATTGTCACTGTCAGTCAAAAAAATTCACTGTTGCAATTGTCAGTCAAGAAATTCTGTCAAAAACGCCGTCTCTTATTTTTCAAAGTAAATAACGTACCAAAATTAAAATGAATATAACTGACGATGACAATTTTATTTCTTTATGACAATCTTTAATACAAAACTTTTATTACCAAAATGTCATTATTTTTTAATACCAAGAACCTGCTTCTCTTGCGGCTCTGTCTTTTGATCAAGAAATACCTAATTAAGTCTTGTCTAAGTTTTTATTATTTTTAAAGAAACTCTAGGTTATGAAATAATTTTTGTAAGAGAGCGAGAAAATTACAAAATAATACTGAACTAATAATATGTTCCTTAAAGCTTTACATGGAATTGTAATTATTATTGTAATTAATAAGTATACTGAAAAATTATAAGCTCTGTAAATGTCCGAGGGCCACAACTGAGTTTATCAGTTTACTATACTATTGAACTGTTGTGTCTTTTTACCTTCATTAAATGGATGTTATCTTTGCGTTTCGGGCGAACGGGACGAAAACTTTGCAATTAACGAAAATTTTAATTGACAGTATCCACAATTTTTATTCTTATCAATACTGAAGTAGCCATTATAGAAATAGTAATCTTTGATATTTTCATATACTTAATTGATAAGAATTCAACTGATCAAATACCATGCACTTTTATTATCTATAATAAGGAACTATCAGATTAGGGGGTGTTTATATGGAGGCGAGGCAGCCTGAGTACCCGAGCTAGCTCGCTTTGCCGAGATGATTTTTATTGTGTTTTGACATGAGAAGGGCTAGCTGGCTTGCTTGTTGTGCTAATTGCGTAATTAGTTCTGGTAAGACACGAAGTCTCATTGTTTTAAATATGAACTGTTCATGAACAAGCAGAATTACTTGTGAATTGTCAATATGTCAAAAAAGCTGATAAAAACAAATTTTGTCGCGGTGTACAAAGCTTTTAGTGCCAGCCCGGGTAGGCGAGCCAGACCGGTCAATCGTGTTTACATGGGAAAAAACGAGCCCGCGTATAACCGAGATCTCGGTCTCACAAAGCGAGAACTCGGCTAAGAGCCCGCCTCTCATATAAACACAAGATGAAAATTAACACTAAGAAATAGCAGCATAAGCGAGATCTCGACAAAGCGGGCTAGCTCGGGTACAAACATACAAACATCCCCTTAGATTCTAAAAACATTACAGGGAAGTTGAAAAACTTGCAGAAATATAGGGGGCTCATTAATTTTGGTCACCAGCATGTATATCTAAAATTTTCAAGTGGCAGTATTCACAATTATTACTCTTATCAATACTGAAATAGACTAAAAATCGTAATCTTTGATATTTTCATATACTTAGTTGGTATAAATTCAAATCAGATATCACTTCTATAATATGGAACTCTATTAGAATTTTAAAAACATTACAGGAAAGTTGAAAAACATGCAGAAATATAAGCCGTGATCATTAATTTTGCCGGCCACCAGTGTAGATATGAAATTTTCAAGTTAAAAGTAAAATAGAATCTATTTCATACAAAAATAATAATATATAATAATTATATAAAATACCAAACACAGACCCTTCTTGAATCTTGTAAATAAAAAAGTGCTGTACTCCAAGCGTTATCAAGCAAATACTATACTGTGTATTTATGCGGCTGTACTTGTACTTACCCAAATGTAAATCAATTGCCAAGTAGTCAACGACGTGGAAGATAGACAAAATTGTAGCCAGCATATCAGCTATGGCTAAATTGATCAACATGTAGTTAATACTAGTATGCATTAAAGGATTTCTTTTAACAATCCAGCACACCAATCCATTGCAAACAACTGATGGAACAAAAATGAGAATGTACATACAAATGAATACTGGGCCATTAAAAACTTTATCGTATGGTTTGGCAGCTTCAGTTGTAAAATTTGCCTCCAGCGTTATCGTTGGAAGTGTTGGATAATTCATGATAGAGCGTAGCGATGACGGCAATACTAATTCATAGCGTATACGTTTTCATAGCGTTTTCATATTGTTTCAGGTAATGAGACCATTATTTTCTCCTCCCCTGAGGACCGAGAACAATATAAAAACGCTATGGAAACGCATACGTGTGGACGTGGCCTTAAACTGAGGGCTGTTCATATAGGCGGGCTACAGGTTACTCATGGGCTTATTTTAAGTCACGAAAATCTTTCTGCAAAAAAAGACTGCAAAAAAGAATTAGAACACCCTGTCTACTATACTTACAGAAAAACAAAGGCAATTCTGCTTTTAATTTTTATATCATTCTGCATTTCTCAAACAGTCATATAGTCAACAGTCAATAAGATTTTCGTGAAATAAACTCAACCCGGTAATTGGGTTAGCCCGTCTCATATGGGAGCACGGGTGGCGAGTGCAATTAGGGCGCTGCCTCTCACCAATAGTATAAAGCCCGGTTAGACGGGGTTAGTACTTGGATGGGTCTAGACCGGTTCTAGAGCTTGGGACTTATGTGAGTAGAGTTTAGTTGGTCTCTCCTGTGCTCCGAGGGTTTTTTACCGGGTTCTCCAGTTTCCCCCTCCATAAAATCAACACCTAACATCTTAACTGTGATCCGTGGTCTGAACTGTGTAGTATGGCGGCAGCCTGGAGCGCCATTTATATGCCTCGACATGGCCACGTGGATCTGCGTCCTTCGCAATTCAGCCGCTGGCTGCAAGTAAGGATGATTAGCCCCCAGTCCTTTATCCTTTTATCCTTTATCCCTACAGTTAAAGGTGACCTGAAAGTTCACAAATCTTTTATTTTACATTAATTTATAATATTTATACAGCAACGCTGCTATTGGCCGATTGCTTCGTCATACCGAAAATACAATGTGATTAGTAAACGTGAAAGTGCACAAACATGAACATGAACGAAAATACAGGTCTGAACAAAGACTTTGGCCGCGATTCCAGATAATTTATTTCTAGGGACTATGCGTAGACTTACGCATGCATATCCACACGTATGCATTTTTAATAAATCTGTTTATTTTTAAACTGAAAAGGTATTAAAATATTTGCGTCTAACGACGTACCTTTTGTATCGTGTTTTTCTGTCCACACGACAACAACGAAAGCGATTAAAAGTGTTGGCTAACGGCTGTACTCTTTTTGTTCGCAGTCGTTTTAAAAGGATTGAATTTTATTAGAATATAAAAATATCCCCACAGACGTCTATAGACTATTGTTTATGATTTTTCCCATATTTTCTATTAGCAGCTATAACATCTCTAAACCTAAGTCTAGAATACTATATCGTTCAACCTCGTACCAAGGGCATTTTGCCTCCACGTTGCTCCCGGCGAAAATGGCCCTGGCACGTGACACCCAGAATTGGGGTGTTATGGCAAGAAAATTTATGCGGTCTTCGTGTTTTGTTTTTGTATAATACGTATACAAAATAATAAATGAGAAATATTTAAAGCTCTGCCGAATCACTCATGTAGGCTAGCTTTATTTATCATAACCCCACGATTATCCAGGATACATGTATAAATGTCATGAAGAAACATGTTTCTATCGTTTCCATTCTTTGGGTAAACCTTGAAGAGTGGATCTATTGCAATTCAATTTTTTGCTGCCGAGCGTCAGCGAGGCAACACACTATTCTTGACGTTCGTTTGGGGTGCCCTATGTCCTTACTCGTGCCCAGTCCATTTGCCGAGCTATGTATCTGCCTCCTCCACAGGCCCTATTGCATCATCGACAGGTCACACACGCCGAATTTAGGGCCTGCAAGATCCTGTAAAAAATTTGGCAAAACTTGGCACGGAATACATTTGCATAATTAACTACCATTGTTAATAGCCATGGCTATATCCGAAGATTTTGAAGGCCATTGAAGACTTATGAGTTACGACATACGAATCCTAGCTTTAAAATGCAGGAATTGTTGAAGAAAGCAATTACGGTTGAACTTTGTCAACTTTCGGCCGGAATAATCAACTAAAATACACTTTAGTCTACCCAGAGACTCTTTGGTTTATACTTTTTCGGTTTCCACAACAACTGAAACTTGAATTACGCTACACTATAGCCTACAATTTAACAAAATTAAATCTTATTATTAACTCTTGGTCACTTGACAGTCTTCGATAGCTGAATAAACCAAAAAACAATACGAAAAACCTGTTACTTTTCTGACCGTCGAATTTGCTTTTGTTCGGCAGATATTTTTCCCTTCAATTCCTTTTTGTCGCTAAAAATATTATTGGCAGAAGGTCGGTAATTCTAAAACATATTGGTTTCTTCATTGTCATGATCTGTAAGAAAGTTTAGACCGAATTTCCTGGTGGGTCCGTCACAGTGTTTAAAGAACTTGGACGTACGTTCGTCGAACAGCGGCCGGAAAGATTTTGCAGGCTCTCTCAAAACTATCGCCTCTAGGGCCTAGTCTCGCTGTGCATAATAGGATCAGTCACCATTTTGTTTACAGGATCTGGCAGGCCCTCTCAACAGTGTGACCTGTCCATGATGCAATAGGGCCTGTGGAGGAGGCAGGCTATGTATCTGCCTCCTCCGCAGGCCCTATTATTTTCTTAACACACCAACGATCGAGTGTGCCACAGTCCCCCGCGCGTCTTTCGAGTCCGCCACAGGGTGCCCACGTGCTGCCAAGATGGGCTCCCTGTGGCTTGGGGTTCAATTTTGGAAGGTTCAATTCAAGCAGTTTTAATACCTTCTTCCTCGAAGGAAAATTCACGGTAAGAACGATACATCATGTCTTTATTTGCTTGCAGAAGTATTTATCAAGGCCATCATTGATTCAGTGGTCTTTCATGAGTTCATGCATCTTCGAGTGGAACTTGACAACAGTTGACAGTGTCTTGTTCCAAGGAGACAATCAACCCCAGAGCAGCGGAGATAAGACCCTGGGTACGAGGTTGGGAGACAATATGTACATGAATGCTTTTGAGAATGATATCATTCCGTGTAACGAATTTCTCTTGCTTAACCATTTGATTCGATTTAACTTGATAGCTCCTTAATATTTCAACACGATATTAAAGTAATTTAAGCTACAAGCTTGTGGCAAACTTGAGTTCAGTGGGCAAACTCATGTGGAGTGGGTAAACTTGGTTTGGGCAAGAGAGTGTTACTTGGGGCACAGACTGCACAGAGTTGCCTGTGGGGTCAGCACTTCACTTGCGATAGTAACTTCTAGTCATAAATAAATTATAAATTAAGTATCTAAATTACTCGAGTTCTTAATTAACCGGCCAATCAGATTATAGAATCGACCAGCCGATGCCAAGGCCATTTTCGCTGACCTCCTGACGTGGACGCAAAATGCCCTGGGTACGAGGTTGTATATTTTTGTTGTATTATTCCTCACAGTTAAGTTGTCCAATCATAAGTTAGACTTGTACCAAGTGACAATATGTACGTCACCAGGGTATTAGATACTCGAATCAGGGCCTTTTTTAACACTGATAATGGGGGGGTGCCACCCCCATGCCCCCCCCCCCACTGGGCACTTTTGCCCCCCCCAGTACAATAGCTTTTTAAATTTCTATTTGTATGAACTATAAAGCAAATTAGTTTACAAATTCAAGAAATATGAGTTCAAAATGCCTTTAATCTGTTTTATAACGAAGTGAATGATTTTAAAGAAAAGACAGCACAAAGGCTCATGTTTTGTCTTATTAGTGATGACATGGCAGTTGCGTGGGAAACTGGGGAAGAGAGCGTGTTAGGGGACTAGTGCTGAATTTAAGTGGCAGCCATTTTGTTTTATTGTTCTTTTATCTAAAAATAATTTTTACAATCAATCCCGTTATGTAAAGGTGAATATAGCATGACTTTCATGCAACGTATGTAATTTTGGTTATGTATATTTTTGTGGCTAATGCCTCATCTTTTTTCTTCATACGTGTATTCTTTGTTGGAATAAAGTCCAAATCTGGCAAATCATTACTAGGTTAGAGTTACTGTCAAATGTTTGAGGTCTGAAATCATTTAAATAACGTCAGAAATATATATTATGTGCTAAAAGTTTCCCCCTGATATATAAAAAATCGAGGATGCTCCCAACTTGTATTGCTATAATGCTGAAAAAGTGAAAATAATTTTCCAAAAACGTTGAAATTTTAAAAATTTTCTTCTGAAGTATGCCGTCATACCACAGACACTAAAAGACTCTGTTCTCTAAAAACTTTTATTGGATTGCAATGACCGTTTAATTAAGAACAGAAACCATGAAGGTCCCTTTCCCACTGGTAAATCCTTAAAGGCCCTGACTCGAATACCCACTTGCCTACGTCACAACGTGTTATACATTCACAGAGTGAAAACAGACAATGTCAGCAATACTGGGCAAGTTAAGCTAAGTTTTTTTAAATGTTTTAAATGCTCTCTGCAACGACGCTCAAACTTTAAAAAAAATTCGTGGACTAAATCAAATTATTTCAAAATAAGCGTCGAATTAACGAAGAGAAGTGAACATATTACTATAACGTAAATGCATGAAAACACAATAAACCCACAGCTACATCTTGTGAGAATTCTACATCCGATATTTTACTATTTATTGCAAAGACAGCACGGTTTTCTTGGAATTTTGTCAAACTCAAACACTTTCACCATCATTTAGTGCCTTCTTTTGCGCCGGCAGTATATACGGAATATTGGGTAGTCACGTGGTACCCTGCTGTTTAAGATTTTTCTGTTTTATTTTATTCTGGCTAACGCCAGACGATTTTATTCTGGCTAAAGCCAGACGATTTTATTCTGGCTAAAGCCAGACGATTTTATTCAGATTATGGCACAATATATTATTTATAGAGACCCTCTGCTCGGGGAATTCGATGAGACAGTCACATTAACTCTCGGGATAATATATATAGCTCTCGAGCTTCGTGCTCGGGATATATCTATCGGAATTTTCCTCGCTCCGTGTCTATGAATGATAATAATAATAATACACATAGCAAAAAAATTCTCAATTTTGATTGGTTGAGAGCAATGTAGTTTCAAGGAAATACAGTGCAGTTGAGGAAATACAGTGCAAATTTTTTAAGCCAACGAGCCAATCAAAAACAATAAGTATACTGTAGGTAATAGCATGGTTTTGAGTGCAATTTGGAAAAAATATGCACGAGTGAGATTTTCAAAGACTATCAAAATGGCCCGAGTTCGAAGGACAAGCGCTATTTGAGGTCTTTGAAAAACTCACGAGGGCATGTTTTTCCAAATTGCATGAAAAAACATTATTTATTATTACTATATGGCACGGATTACTTCCATTAAAATCACGCGCTGTGATTGGTTGCTGACGTGGCGAGATTTCTCCGTAATGCCTATGGGCATTATGAAAATTGTTAATGCCCTACGATTGGAAACAAACAAAAAATCCTAATAAGAAACTTTTATTGCCGAGAAACAACGAAAATAAATGAAATAGTCGACGATAAACATTACAAAAGTAAATTCTAGTATCCAGACGAGAAAGAAACAATAGAAAATAACCATATAATAAGTATAGGTAATCATATGATAGCGAGTACAATTAAGGATTTACACTACAAGTGATATTTGAAAATTTTGCCAAAATTGCACGAGCCGTTAGGCGAGTGCAATTTGGCATAATTTTCAAATATCACTAGTGTAAATCCTTAATTGTACGAGCAAAATCATATGATTACTCATTTATTATATGCATGACAAAATTACGACACGTACGCTTCGTACTCACTCACGCCTTTAAAAACATCTTGTTTCATTACCTGACAAGCAACATTTTCACTCTGGGTGTTCATTTCATTTCAAAATATTTACATGGAATTTTTAGTTCATAGTGTACCACAAGTCGTTGGAAATGTGAAAACTTTCCATTGCAGAATTGGCCGCCATTTTGAATTTTATTGTCAACATTGTTCCCAGGGCCTTGGGAGCAGTACAATTAATAAAATAATTGTACTCCTCTCAACCAATCAGAATGTAGTAATTTTGTCATGCATATAATAAACTACTTAATAACGTTGACCATTCGGGCTTCACGGTAAAATATTAAACCTCGGTCTTCAACGTAATAATTAATATCGCTATTGCTCGGTCAATACAGTAAGACCCCGGTTTAATATTTTACCGTAAAGACCTCACTCTCGGTTATTAAGTAGTTAATAATATACATATAAAAACGTTTAACTCAACTGTACTTACGAAATTACAGTGCCCTTTCGACCTTTGGTTGTTCAAAAAGCTTCGCTTCTTTTACCAGTGACCACTGCTTGAAAACGTTTACCCAAAGCACTAACAATGCTCTAGACTTCTGCAGGTACTTCACTTGAAAATATTAAAGAATAATTAACTCAGTCAAATTTGAACGAAATGTCTTCCACTATTCCGTCCAAATCTTGGCCGCCATCTTTCTTTATTTCCAAGTCAAGTGTACTTACATTACAGTTCCCTTTCGGCAGTGTCCGCTCCTGGTATATAATTTGTTGTTTAAAAGCGCTTTGCTTCTTCTACCAATACTCGAGAAAGTTTACTAAAAGCACTTCAAAAACTCATTAATAATTCATGAGGAATTCAAAACACAAAGGAAATCAGTACCATGTCCGTGGTTCTATATATACCTGATAAAAGTGGGAACTAGCCGTGGCAACAACAACCAGACAGTAAAGACTAAGTAAGACTCGATTATTCATTTGTGTTTTAAAAAAAGGGTAAATAAAATTACAAAGGGGTTATTTCGGAATGTTACAATATTGACAAAGAAGCCATGTACAAATTACCTACCTAATATTTCAGTGTTTTCCTGCTCTTTTTTTGAGGTGCGAGCGCATGCGCAAAACGTTTGGCAGCGGTGTTTTGCAGAACGCGATTGCCCCCTTTCAGTTTTTATTGTTTTTGATTGGCTTATTCGCTTAAAAAATTTGCACTGTATTTCCTTTTTTCTGCACTGTATTTCCTTAAAAACTGCACTGCTCTTAGCCAATTAAAATTGAGAAATTTTTTCATGCATATTATTAGAACAGAAAAGACTCAAAAGAGACAATCACGTTCTATAAACACCGCTGCCAAAGGTTTTGCGCATGCGCGACGTCCGAGCTCGCACCTCAAAAAAGAGCGGGAAAACACTGAAATATTTGGACTGTTCCGAGAGTCCGACACAAAAGTTAATTATAAGCATGGTAGTAAAAAGATAAGGTAGGTAATTTATGCATGGCTTCTTTGTCAATAATTAACAATTAGTCACCGAAGTCGAGGTGACTATCGGTGAATATTTACCGAGCGGCGAAGCGGCGAGGTAAATACACCGATAGTCACCGAGACTGAGGTGACTAATTGTTTTAGTATAATTTCAGACGTTGAAAAAAAAACAATCACGTTGAAACAAAAACTTTTAAACAACTGCTTTCATTTTAACAGTGGTGATACTGTTTATTCACAGACGATGTTAGCAAGCCACAGTCTTTGTCAGTAAATAATTTCAAAAAAAGAGTAAACAACATCCTACTTTGGAATTGAACTTGTACATACATTCAAATATATGCTAAAAAGACTTTTATTCTGGTCTTTTGGAACCTGTGTTATGGCTTTTTTGCACTTAATTCATGTTCAATCTTATGTTCTTCACTCATGACGAAGTTTTCGCCACATCGCTACGACTAAAACCTAGCTAAAACATACAAAAAATACGAAGAATTATAGAAAATATACTTCCTTACCTTTATAAAGTTTTGTTTTTACGATATTTGATATGTACAACATCTCAGTGATAAATGTTTTCAGTATTATCAGAGGTGTAACTTAACGCTTGCCCGCTTGCCCGGGGCAAGTGAATATCATGACGGGCAAGTAAAAGTTTCCTCTTGCTTGCCCGAACGGGCAAGTTGCTTTGCCACAAAAAGCTGGCCATCTTTAAGTTTATATTATTATTGTCGGCGTAGATTTAATTTTTTTGTCAAATAAAAATATGATTACTCGGTTTTTACCTGGATTCTCGTTTATACAAATATTCACAACGAAACAATTAACTCTGTCACTGATTTAATAAAATATCTTTTATATTCATCGATTTCGATTCGAGTAAAAGCCATTTTCGTAATTTTCATGCATGTGTTTTTTTCAAAATGTGCGCCCACAGTTCCACTAACCGTAACGAAGCACTTCATGTAAATAAATTGTCGTACATGACACACACGTGCACGGCAGTAAAAAAAAACAGTAACAAAATTTACTATTTCAATGGACAATGGAGCGATATCTAAGTGTACTTGATTCAAATATTGTTTTATGTGGGTCAAAGCTAGATCTGAGGTAATAAGTCTAGATCTGAGGCAGTAACATAGCCATATAGAGGAGTGGGAGGAGGGCTCCTGGTCATATTTTTGCCCCTGAGAAAATATTCGGAATAATCACGTCACTAGTCTAATGAGTCGATATGTTGTCCCCCTAATTTATACCCCCCCCCCCCTAGGTACCCCATTGCCGGATGGCAAGTGGATTTTATTCAGGGCAACCCATTTTCATGTCCAACTTGCCCTGAGGGCAAGTGGTCAAAAAAGTAAAGTTACACCACTGTATTATGCTCTTTTGTTTGTCTCAAAAACTACAGACCCCATTTTGAAAAAAAAAATCAACAGTTCAATGAATCAACAAATTCTAAAATCTCATACTTCAAAATGACAACTCCGAGGGGGAGACTGAAACGAGTAAAGTCAGTGCAGTGTTGAATAAGTACCAGTCTCTTTTCCAAAACTACTTTTGAAGAACAATTTCTTGTGATGCAATAGTCACCGCGCTAGGCGGTGACTATCACCTCAGATTCACCGCTGAGCGGACCAATCAGAAAGCTGGAAAGCTCTTTTCCACTATGAAATTATACTAATGTAACATATTCTGAAATTACCCCTTCGTTATTTTAGTGGCGTAGCCAGGGCCTTGAGTTTGGGGGGCAAGAACCTCGTTCTCCTAGGGGAGTCCGGGGCATGTCCCCCGGAAAATCTTGGATTTCTAGGGTCTCACTATTTCAATTTCTAGGGAAACACTATTTCCTGCATTTTGAGGCAAGTATATAAAAGTAATCCAAAAGCCCCCCCCCCCCTCCTTGGCTACGCCACTACGTAATTTTCATTAACACAAATTAATAGTCGAGTCTTACTTAGTCTTCGCTGTCTGGGTGTTGTCGCCACGGCTAGTTCCCACTAAGCGAATTCACGCATGCGCAAACGTTTGGCAGCGGTGTTCGTTCCATTTTATAGCGGACAGGAAAGAGTTAATGCATGCACGGTTGGTCATTGTTAATTTCTTGTGGAACGACTCAAGAGGCCTGCTGGATTATTTGTCTGACCAAATAGGAATATCAGTAGAACATGATCTTGAGTTTGTGTAAACAAAATATTTCGGTGCAATCGGTGGTTTATCCATGTATAATATTCCTTGACAATTATTACTGTTGTAGCTTTCTAGCAGTCTGAATTAAAGTCGTACCGGTGTCACAGCGGATTTGGAACCCCCCCGCAGTAGATTTGGACCCCCCTTTTTAAACATTTTTTATCCAAAACAACCCAGAAAACTATGAATATGTTACATTCATTAATTTTCATATCCAAAGCCAGTTATAAACCTCACATCGACTTAACCTCGAGCTTATTGTGTTTCAATAGCGAATAAAAACCATTGTAGGCGACATTTTCATGCATCAAATAAAATTCTATTGCCAGTAACATTATCTAAATTCAAAAATCTTAACACTGTTATTAAACTGAGTAAGTACTACAAAAAACTAGAAAGTTACCAAATGGAAAAAATGTATACAACTACAAGGATAAATAAACATCGCTAAAAATGGAGAGCGTGGAGATCGCTTTTACTAAC
Source organism: Paragorgia papillata (assembly GCA_035771165.1). Classification (NCBI taxonomy): domain Eukaryota; kingdom Metazoa; phylum Cnidaria; class Anthozoa; order Scleralcyonacea; family Coralliidae; genus Paragorgia; species Paragorgia papillata. The sequence continues at coordinate 5,865,693 of JAWNZC010000337.1, forward strand.
TCTGGTAGTGGTTTCTATTTTACGGTTTGTGTTCTTTATCACTAATATAAAGTGACAAAAAAACTTCAGACTGTTCGCTATTATGAATTTCGTTTATATTATTGTGTTCACACTACATATATTTAACTTTTGGAGGGGGGTCCAAATACGCCAACGGGGGTCCATATTTACTAGTAGATTTGGACCCCGGGGGTCCAAATCTACTAGGAGATTTGGACCGGGGGGTCCGAATCTACTAGTAGATTTGGACCGGGGGTCCAAATTTAGGGGGGTCCAAATTAACTGGGACACCGGGCGGCGTACGACTACGGCACGAACACTTGGCAATAAAATAAACAAGACTGTCAATACACATATATGGTCATGGAAATCTACAAACATTTCGTTTTATGAAGTCGCCAGCTCTATAAAGAATCGCTGAAAATCACGAGAAAATCGTAAAGAAGCGAGGCGTACCGAGTTCTTCTTGAGAGTGTCTTTATCAACCTTTTCCAAGTGTTATAATTAATAGCAGACGAGAAACTCATCAGTTGTCACGATCAGGTGTTTAACCGTGTTTTAAAATCCTGTAAACGGCAAGTTCGTCCGTCTATTTTCCCGTCGTTAAAACAAGAAAGCCGGACAACAAACTATATCAGACTGGGACAGTGGCCGTCAAAACCCGTCAGTCAAAAAGCTTTCATCTTCTATAAATATGAAGACTTTATCGAGTTATAAATAACATAATTCGACTGAATGCCGAGCAAAATATGAAAATACAGGTTCTTAGGTATCGGTCAGCGACCTGCACCATTAGCAAAAGGACCCATAAATGCCGCCATTTTGAAAACGATTTTGGGGACACTTTTCCTAACTCAAAGGTAATAGGAGCACGCATTCCAGTTATATATATAGGTCAGTGATTTTGACGGATGGTAATTTGAGTATTTCCTAAACTCGTACTCAGGTTCTTCTGCGCAAAATAAAGAAAGATGGCGGCCAAGATATGGACGGAATAGTGGAAGACATTTCGTTCAAATTTGAAGCTAATTTAATATTCTTTAATATTTTCAAGTGAAATATCTGAAGAAGACTAGAGCATTGTTAGTGCTTTGGGTAAACTTTTTCAAGCAGTAGTAAAAGAAGCGAAGCTTTTTAAACAACCAAAGGCGGCGAAAGGACACTGTAATTTCGTAAGTAGCTACAGTTGAGTTAAACATTTTTATGTAATAGATAAAGCATGAGCAGCCGCAGCGATCTGTATCTGATTTACAAGGCGAGCTGCAAGCGAGCAGTAGTAAATCAGATACAGATCGGCTGCGAATGCTTTATCGTACTTATCAAATCGCATCTAAATAGCCATGTTTTCAAACTATTTTTCAAGTTGGAGTGATTTTAGCTAAGTAAATTGAGGAAAAAGTTATGCAAATCAGAACGAGTCTGCAAAGGCGTACGGGCAAAATTTTGTAGCGGGGGCTGAACATAACTTGCCCGAATAAATGATGACTTCATAATTTATTAGGGGGCCCGGAAAAATTTTTGAACTCTTGAGTCTCTGAAAAGATATTTCCTGTAATTTAAGGGCACTATTCTGGTATTTTTGGTCGCCGCACCACGCGGGAGCGCTAGTTCGGATTTAAGCAACAAGTGCTAATTCGGACTTAAGCAATGCAGATTTTCCAAATTTAGATTGTGTGGATAACTAGAGTTCTCCCGCGGAAAAATTTCACGAGCAACACATTGCACAATGGCTGCAGAGAAGAGGGAAGAAAAGACAAGCCGAAATGAAAAACTAAATAATTTTTATTTTTGTCTTGAGTAATTCGAAATTTATTAGGTATAATATCAAATATGCGAGATAGCATTTGGACAATGCCTATATTGACAGCTGATGCCTAAACCCTTAAGCTTGATCACATTGCTAAATGAAAAACAACAATAAAATTCCCGATTTCCCTCGATGGCAATCAGTGATGTCATTTTGTTGCATTACAACATTTGATTAATTTAATGCAGAATCCTTTTTGCCCGAATGACAAGACCATTTTTGCCCGAATACAGCCAATTTTTCAGCCCCAGCCCCCCCGGCCCATACGCCTATGCGAATCTGTATGTGATTTACAGATATTGATTAAATATTCATTTCTTTTGAATTTTCTTCATGAAATTTTAATGAATTTGATAAATGTATATTATTAATAAATAACGTTTTTTCGTGCTTCACTCGTCCTTTGGACTTGTGGCTTTGGACTCATGGCACTTGTGCCAAATTACACTCAAAACCATGCTATTTAACCTATTAAGTTAATATGGAGAGAATGATATTAAAGTCTAGCATTCTTAAAACATACTTTTACTTGAAGAAATGTAGTTTGTACGAATGTAAACAGTGGTGGATCCAGGGGGGTTATGGGGGTTGCAACCCCCCCTTGGCCTATTATATATGGTATATTATATTATATAATATATAAATTGTGTTTAGTGTATAATATACCGTATAGTGTATAATATATTCTGATCCTAATATTGTCCCCAAAATGCAGGAAATAGCATTTCAGGGTATCAGAAATCAAAAATTTTCCAGGGGGACATACCCCCGGACCCCCCTAGAGGTGTCAACCCCCTCTTTAAAAAAATCCTTGATCCACCCCTGGTAAATGTCCTAAATTATCGACGGTAAATGATTATTTTGTGTTAAAGTTGGATTGAACAAGTTAAACGACCGTCGAAACGTTAGTCTGTGAAGCCAGACTGCTGCTTGACCATGCCCCCCTGGAAGCACCATTGCACAACATTGCTGTGCCGAATTGGCAGCTATCTTAATTGGCAGTGAATTGGCAGCTGGTGAATATAGCAGCTAACTTCACGGGGTTCCGTTCCTTGACTATCTCGCTCCATGCTGTCAACAATGACTTATGAAATACTTGGTGTACAGTAGTTATTTTGTCTTTGGTGGTCTGTCGTGAGTCAATAATTTTATTCTATGTTTTGATTGGCTCCGAAGGCATTCTTTTGTTAACTTAACTTAACTTATCCCTTAAGTTATCCCTTATATTTTGAAATCATGTTACAGTACAGTAGTTATGCAAGAGTATTTCTATATATGTCGGAATTTAGAGAATATTTCAGGTCTTATAAAGGGAGTATTTCCCGCGAATTATAATCAATTTTGAAATGCGCAAGTTCATACAAAAGTGGATGTAATCTACGGGACTTGAGGAAAAAAGTTTGCGCATAGTAAAAGCTGATAAAAAACACTGAACAAAAGATCCGAAATCTTTTTTAAATGCTGCCACAAAAATAGATTTTGAGAGCAAAATAACAATGCAATAATTATCAATTATTGGACGAGTGACTCGAGTCTGAGCAAAATATCATGATTTGTCAGTGGCAAGCTACTAGTTATTTGCCAATGCCGAAGGCAGAGGCAAATAACTGGTAGCAAGACACTGACAAATCATGATATTTTGCGATAGACAAGTTCAATAATTGATTTATCATTCATAAAATAGTTAAAAATCTGAAATGCCTGAAGTTAGAGATCGCCACTCTTCTCTGTGTCTTCGGCATACTAAAATCTTCGTAAAACTTACTTTTTGTTGGCACGAGTGTTGCTTTTTATCTCACTAAATCTTCCTTTTAACTATTTCTTTTCTAAAGTACATTGTCGTTATGAATGCTTCCAAATACTCTCGATTATTTCCTCGGATAGCTGAAGAACTAGCCGCCGTGTTTACGAAAATTATTTGCAGTCAGCAGCGCCATTGCTAGTGCGCATGCTCATAACATTATTTGCAGCAAAAAAATATTTGCACTCAGTTGTTTGCAGGTGAATTAACCAATCAGAATGCAGGATAGAAACGAAATGAATGATGATAATGTTTACCTTAATATGTTCAGTTACGTAGAAAAACACCATTTTTATATCATTATGATATGTTAATACTAGATATGTATATCTACAGTGGATAAAATGTTTAGTTATTAACATCCAGATGGGCCTATATCTGGTTTTTCCACCTCTTTCTCATGACCCTGGCTTTCATCTTTAGCCAAGTGATCAGAAATAAAAAGAAGAATCAACAAATGTTTTAACTTAAATGTACATCATTTAGTGGATTCCAAATGATCACAACCGAGTACTGAGAGATTATCGCGACCGAGTACTGAGTTTTGGTTTCTAAACTCTTTAAATCCAGGTCTTCCACTGCAAATTTGACAAAATGGATTTTCTGGTCGGTCTTTTTCCGAGTTATCGAGTTGGCAATTGTCTTCGATAGTTGCTAATACGTGGTGAGTTGAGCTTGCTTTTTGTAGACGAATGATTATGTGACCTTCTGGGCATATTGGAAACTTTTTCAACTCATTAAGGTCAAGAAGAGCATAATTTTGACCCGATTCACATATTTTGCAGCGCCTGTTTGCCGAAGAGGCTTCATTGGAAGGTAGTCTAGCTTCGCTTGTTTCGTCTAACCACTTGAATGAAGTACTTTGACTTTGTTGCTTCCTGCTTCCAAATCTGTAACTATCAGAACTTGTTTTGATTCCATGTTCAATAAAGTCTGCTCCTCTAATTTCATCTTCCAAGCTCATTCGCACAGGAGTGATTCTATTTATCACAACGAGAAGCAACAAAGTGATGGAAGCAGCCCAAGCAGAACAACATACGGCAAGAGCGATTTGGACACCAAGTAACTTCCATCGGCTTTCGTTTACAATTCCCTCGCCAATGTCAGTTTGTTTTGCAAGATCTTTTTCAACGAATGCTGCGACTGCAATTAAGCTCCACACGCCCGAAAATAAATGAACTGGAACACAGCCAACGGGATCGTCAATCCTTAATCTCTTCAGTAAATGACATCCACTACATGCTATAATACCTCCAATAGCTCCGATAACCAATGATTCCCAAGGTTTTGTAACCGTACATATGGCTAAAAAATAATATATCGTTAGAAATACTCTACATCATCTTGATAGATGTAGAGTTAAAATAATATGATGCATTATCCAAAATTCGAGATATAAATGTGATAAACAAAACGAAAAGAATTTAACAGAAAATAATCTGGTCTGGTAGTCAGGTTTGTGTTCAGTTACAATTGCACACCATTTATCAACGTATATAAAATTCTCTTCGTACAAAAATATATGTTTTTTAGTATTGTTCCTGACGTCAATATTTATCAGGTATATAAACCACCGACACAGCACTGAATTTTTATGTATATATATTATATTTTATATACATTAAAACGAGGTTATTATGGCTAATTTATATGCACATAAAAGAATTCTAATTCGGCGGCCATTTTGGAATAAGGTCTATAGAGTATAGTTTATTACTTAAAATTATTCAAGGTAAGAAGGTCGTTATTGGCAATGCAGTTGACTAAATTGTCGGCAAATAAACAAAAATGTAATTACTTCTGGATAAATACATTGATTAAAAACTTTTCTTTCATCTTTCTTTACACGAGGCCGGCCTGGATTTGGACCGGCCTGAATTTTGCATTTCAGTTTTTGTTTACATGAGGCCGGCCTTAAAACTATATAGGCTTGGTTTCGCTGTTACTTCAAGATTTGTGTCAATTTCCTTACAGCTCGTGACCGCAGGAGAATCATTATTTTATGTGGATTTGACACCAATCTATTTAAAACAACGTATTGAGTTTGAGAGGTGAATTTAAAGTGCTTCAGTTCGGTCTAGCGGGCGACCAGAGATTAGGTCGGTGTAACAGGACTATGCAGGTCCCACCCCTACAGAATTCCCCCCAGGGCATATGGTCCTAGTGCCAGATGTGACCCCCTCAGGACCAGATGCTCCCCTTGTGAAATCCTTTAAAATACTTCGAAAAACATCTTAAACCAAGTTTGAAATGTATTGAAACTTGTTTCGAAACTAACAATAAAACGCTTTATATATAGATGGTTAATAAATTATGGTAAATAGATGGGTTCGCAAGCATCCAATATAGACGTTGAAATGTAGGCCAAAGCGCCATTGAAATGTTAATCACAGTCGGCAATGATTAATGGTTAATTTTTTCTATTTTTTAAACAGTGCTTCGGAGAAAAACCATTGCCGAAATTAGTGCCTTTTTCAGAGTATGCCGGTGCAGATCCGAAAACCGGGGCCGAATTCAATGCTTTGAAACATCAGCTCTGCAACACAACGATGTTAATCAATAAGAACGAAACTTGGACATCTATTTAATATATTGCAAATTTGGCATGACCATCTGACACGGAACCATGACAAAACAAATAAAAAAACTATCGAAAAACGTGGAATAGTCTGATAGCCATATGAGAATCTGAATTTCGGCACGGGTTTTTCTCCGAAGATGTTTTACTAAGTATTTTGAAGGATTTCACAAGGGGGCATCTGGTGATTTTGTCCTGAGGTGGGGCATCTAGTCCTGTTGTTATATACCAATGACTTTCGTTTGCCAAAGATGAAATACTATTGGTCAAATCATGGTCACGTGTTGTTCAACAAACTCAATGTTTCCCTCTGACGTCAGCTTTAATCATGCGTTGTTCACGTGAATACACAATGATTATTGCATCAGATCAAGAACTTTGGACTTTTCGGAACATTTTGAAAACAAGAGCTGTTTCGAGTTTGTTTGGTACGAAATAGTCCATTTTCCAAAGCAAAGAATATCTATACATATCTTCAAAGAAGGTCTGAAGAAAATCTGGATAAATTTAAAGCAGTTCTCTGTACTTGTTGAGTCTGGTGTATTTGTTCAGTTGAATTGAAATACGAAGACAAAGTGAAAGTGTTTTGGTAAGTCTTTTTGCCTTTTACAAGTTTCGAAGTGTTTTTGTAAGTCTTTTTGTCTTTTACAAGTTTCGAGTCAGTTTGGTATTTTGTATTTTAAAAGTCTTTGGTATATAACAAAACGCTTGTTGACTTTTGCCTCGAGAAACATCGAGTTTTACGGTCCCTCGGGCTTCAATGTCACCCTCGGGCTAAAGCCTGGGTGACATTGAAGCCTTATTCGGTTCCGTAAAACTCGATGTTTCACTCGGCGCCAGTCAACAAGTGTATATTATACACCGGCGTGATCGAACTGAATCTCAGGCCGGACTTATCAAAACGATCTATAGTAAAAACACTACAACCGACCTAAAGTCAGTCCAGCCTGAATTTGGGCCGGCCTCATGTAAACACCCCTTAAGCCTGGTTTCCATATAGCCGCAAGAGCCGGCGGCATGGCTGCGGCAAGGGGCGATGGTCCAATCATAGACAGTGTTGAATTAGCCAGCAATAAAAAGCTGTATGCGATTGGATCATTGCCCCTTGCCGCAGCCATGCCGCCGACTCTTACGGCTATATGGAAACCAGGCTTTAGCTATTCGCTTCTGAAATTATACAAAAACAAGTAATTATTGACAATTTACATTGCCCCTTAGCGGTTTGGTAAACATTGACATCACAATTTCGACTTTGAAGACTATTTGATAAATGACCGTATAGTGCTGCGTATTGGTGGTGTACATCTTACGTCATTGTCGCCATGTTGGATGAATTTGAGAAAAGTTTTTGACTATAAAGTGAAATCTATAATGCGTCAAAAATTTAGTCACTTCAATCTCATTCAATAACTTCAATCTCATTCAGTAATTATTGGTGAATTTTTACCTCTTTGGCATTAGTTTTAGCTGCTGTTAAATTGCTATTAGGAACAATTATTTACTCATTAAAATACCATTATACAAATTAAGTACAGGTTCTCACCTGTTACGGCAACGAGACCGCCAAGTATTCCTGTGACAAACTCTTCAATGCGAAGTTTGTTTTTGCAAAAAATATAACTAAAAGAATGACCAAAAAACTCCACATCAAAAGTTATTTTGCAATCCTGACGAAAAATAGTATTTTACAATATGTGTATATAGACCACTTGCAAGCACTTACTGTATGTCCTTGATGGAGGACAAATGCGTAATTAAACAATCAAATTTTGAACAATAATTTGCTCTGTTGAATATCGGGACTTTAAAGTTGTCCTTCAGACGGACCGTTTTGACGCCGGCATGTGCTTGAACCAGACGCATTTTTAGTTTGCCGCGCTTGATATGCCGCCCAGTGTATTTTTTATTCATTGGGCTCCAGTTTGCTTAGAAAATAATTAATTCGATGAATTAAACCTTTCAACCCGAAAGGCTTCCCAATGACGAGTAAAATCGTCTGGCGTTAAGCCAGAGTGAAATACTAAAGGAAATTCAGGGTTGAGTTATCTATAGGCTGCTCATTAAAAAAACACGACATGTGAACAAAACGTTTGCTCATGTGAGTAAAGTTGTAAGTTGCTCCCCTTCGAGGCTATAAATTTCACGATTCCTCCGCAAGTAACCATGGCAGCTTTTTAGGCACCTTAAAACCCCCAGTATATCAACGCAATTTATAAAATGACTAAAACACATTAAGCTTAGCTAATCGTTCTTACCTGTAGAATATCCCACAAATCCCACCACCAATTGACGAATTAATTGTGCACACGGCCGACCTAATTCAAATAAAAAGTACCTTAAAACCCTATAGGACGACGACTAGCTGAGATCACAAATATGTTGAAGTCGCTACATTTCAATCTAAGGATACTACAGTTAAAGTCACTGTTTATCGAACACAACTTTATGACCTTTATATGCTATCGCACCTTCGCTGACTCCATGTTATATCTGAATCATTCTAGGGGCCCGCGTTCATATGAGGCGGCCTATATAGCCCAGTTACCGCCGGGCTGATTTTATGTCGCGAAAATCTTATTATTATTTGGCCGGAAATGCAAAATCACATAACGAAGCAAAAGTGGTTTTTTTTTTCTGTGCATGCATGGTATAGCACACGGAGTGTTATAATTCCTATTTCCATGTAGTCCAAGAAAGATTTTCGTGACATAAAATCAACCCCCGGCCAGGCCGGCTCATATGAACAGCCCCTAATTAGAGAAACATAACTGAGATGAGAAAATTTCAAAATGTTCTTCACTAAAGAAGTCAACTGATTCGCGAACAGCATTTTAATAATTACTTACACTTCCGGGATGCATTAACCACTTCACCTATTAAGTAGATATTCTCACGATTACTTTACGCTAATGAGTAATAAACGGTGGCAAGTACCTCGCTGCAAATATCCACTTTCTACCGCTAATACCAAAAGTACTGCCACAATTGAATCCAAGCCAACCCCACCACAACATAAATGTTCCAAGAACAACGCTTGTAGGTGAAGCCATAGTTGTGAACGGCTCAGTTTTAGCGCGATTTTTTATGAAACGGCCATTCCTTGGTCCCAGGTAAAGCGTAGCCACAAGACCGCTTGATCCTCCAACAATATGAACTGCGCTGCTACCAGCAATGTCGATGGCTCCGAGCTTTTTTAGCCAACCGTTGCTGGCCCAAATCCAGTGAGCAGGAAAACAATAGGTAAAAGTATTGAAGAACGAGAATGCCATGTATGCTTTTAAATTTGTTCGCTCCGCCAGTGCTCCTGAAACAATTGTCGTTGCTGTGGTGGCAAAGGATAACTGGAAGAAATACTTTGCAAAGACAGAGCCCATTTTTGTTTCATCGGCATCAGTCAAAAACATACCGAAGCCCGAGAAGCCGTTTGAACCTGTTTCTTTTCCAAAACTGAACGCAAACCCAAACATCCAATAAGCAAGACCACCAAAGATGACGTCGACGGCGTTCTTCACCATTATGTTAACTTCGTTCTTTTGAGAAACTAAACCTGACTCCAACAAACCAAAGCCAGACTGCATTGTGAATATTATAAACGCACTTGTCAAAATCCATGTCGCATCGTCTGAATTATTTACGTCTTCGTGATTTGTCTCGGATGTTACATTCGTCAAAGTAGACATTTTCAGCTTGAAATTGATCCTTGAATTAAATGAATAAGAGACGGTAGGAAAAAGTGTATTTGAGCTATAAAAGCTTGTGTTTGGAAGAAGCTAGAAGTTTTGTATAGTTATGATAATTTTATGATCGACATAAAAAATGATAATCGTTCCTTATTTTGATAGGCCATTTGCACGATGACGCGAGCTGGCTTTGGGTGACTACAACTACCAGAATGCTTTGCCAGTATTATAAGGTTTCGGCTAAAATGGCTGACTCAAAAGGACCCAACCAGTCCTTTCGTGGCTTTTCCAAAATATGTCGTCAAATCCCAATTTGTCGTTAAGTTTCAATGAGTCTCGAGATTGTAGCAATCTTTTCGATACCCTAACCACAACGTAACCCTAACAGACTAATCAGAAATATGGTTTACTGCCTAGCTTTATAGAAAAAACATATTTGACGGCACATTTTGGAAAAGCCGCAAAAGGACTAGACGGCTCCCTTTGAGTGATCCCTTTTAGCCGAAACTGTAGAATACTGGCAAAGGATTCTGGTAGTTGTAGTCACACAACGTCATCTACGTCTATATATGCAAATGGTCTATTATTATCGCCCCATGTGACCAAGCGGCCTAGCAACTTGCGGGCAATTGTTAAAATTAGAATTTTATGGAAAAGAAAAAATGAAAGCTTTTATTACTCATGTATACTAATTATCAGTTGAAAAAAGGATTTAACGCTTTTTTGGAAGACGGGATGTGGGTGTGTCATAATTCGTCTCGGTTATTATTCACCGATATTCACCTCGCCTTCGGCGTGTAATTGTTAAATAGGGACTTAATTTAGCTAGGACGACAATTTCAGCGGTTAGGAAGAAACGCAAATTTTGCAATGAAAAGAAGTCTCGGCGCATTGCATTAACAAACTTAAGGTGGTTCGACAGCCTAAATAATGAGAAATTGCGTATTTTGTTCATGAAAAGTTTTGCACAGATCTCATGAGCTTTATTTTAGTTTATTGCATAGCTCTAGTGGTGGCTTAATTATTGAAAAAATTTAGACTTATAAGCGCTTGGAGAAATTGTGTTTGTGGTATAAGTGTACATATTTTATGCAAATTAGGTTTTCTGCATTTATTGGAAACACGATTTCCTCGCTATACAGGTAACGTTTGAGGGTGTATTTAAAACTTTTCAATAATCAGGACCACCACTTGAGCTATGCAATGAACTAAAATGAGGCTCATGAGCCCTGTGCAAACTTCATTTACGCGACGATATTTTCTTGTGATTTAGACTGCCGAGCCACCTTAATAAGTTTCTAAGCCATTATAAGATCTTTTGAACTTCGTGTTGAACTTATAGATTACTGTTCCTTCTGTTGTCAAAAGATTTACGACTTTGTAAAAAAAAACTACTCCGGCTTAAATCCGGTTGCTTCCTCGAGTAGAAGACAAAGAATTTCTCAATATTTTTACGCTCGTTTTGAGTAGTATGCTTTGTTTTTCAAAGTTAGCGTTAGGGTTAAGAGTTAGTATTTGAATTTTGGTTGGGGTTAGATGCCGAAACTGATCTTTAAGAAAACAACGTTAAATGTATAGCTATGACGTAGTCTCTGATTATTGTCTTATCTCGATCTACCCCAGGGATCTCCCTAGTAATTTTAACTCAAATTATTCATACTTTGCTTGCTTAAAATTACACTAAAATTTGCTAAAACATACCACGTTCAATCTGAAAACAGTATACTTATGTTTTATTAACATTGTTTACCTCTTGATTGCACAAGAATGATTTTATATGGGATATCAAACATTTTGCTTGTTCTATCGCAACCTCAACTTTTCACTCTATTTCCTGTTGTCAAAAAAAAGCTATAGTACCAAGGAAGCGTTGTTTTGGGATTTGATAGATATACTACGAAACATGTACTTTGCTTTAGTGTTAAGTTTTTTTGCTTGTTTAATTCAGTTTAATTTCCAGGCCCATTAGGTTCAGGGCCCAATAATATATCACTCTTATGTTAACTAACTTCTAGACCTTATTCAAAAATAGCCGACGAATTAAATTTTTTATACTATTTCCTGCATGTCTTATCAGCTTTTAATGAGTTTAGTCTTGTTTTTGTTTTAATTCTTTATGTATCCTTGCACGTATTCCCGAGCAGGTGGAAAATCCATATAAACAAAAGGGTTACCATTGGTCCACTAAACGTCGGTACTTTGAAGTTGCCACAAACATCCATACATATAGCGACTTTGACGTCACCTAGCTGCAAGAGCCCAATACAGCTTCGTATTAACAATAATTTATGATGTCACATAATCTGTGAAGATACATCTGCGTTCGTACACTTTGTATGAGTCGTTCGGTTATTCCATAGTCCCTGGAATTAAAGTGTCTGGAAACGCGGCGTACTTCAAAGCGCACACTTTTTGTTCCCTCTCAATTCTGATCACGTGGGAAGAAGGGGCACGTTTCAGATGTTATCTGTTTAGCCACGCTAAACAAAAATTGTTTTTGGCGCAAATTGTTCAACATTTGGATGTAGAGTAATAATCGTGGAGAAAAAACACGAAAGGATAAGCTGTCTATTAAGCATTCCATCTGCTTCAGATGTTGCAAAGGCGTCTTGGCGAAGAGAAATAATAAATATTACGGTATTACAAAGGAACACGACGACACGTCGTTGTTGATGTAAAAGATATTCGTAGATAAATAGACATTTCCAACCAAGTGACATTGAAGATAGTATATAAGTATATACACGCTACATTATATAATTTGGTTATCTGAATTTAATGATTTCCAGAGAAAGTTATACTTTATCCGATGATAGAATGACTTGACAGCTGGTTAATAATAGTAGGCCTCGATCGCATTTGTTTGGTCTCACTTTATTTAATATTTCTCGATTATTTCTTACTTTAAATCGTTAAAAAAACACAGATTGTGACTCAGAACTAGCCTGCCCTAAATGCAACAAGCAGTTGCGCATCACGTTTGCCAAAACGGGTGCTAGAGCGGGAAATAAGTCTGTTATGTCATGCACCGCGCAAAGCTTCGGTCAGTGGGCATGGCCTTGGTAAACTGACTAAAGTCGAAAATACCGCTATCCATGCCAAGTGGTTAAAGGCAATATACCAGTTTTGTGAAGCGGAGAGAATCGTTAAAACAAGTGGTCGAATTCGCTCAGATTGCATTAATAAAACTTCCATATATATGGGTTTCGCGACAAAATAATCCGCGGGTCGGGTGAGTTTGTTTACTTAACATGCATTTCAATACAAATTTTATAATTTAGACAACTCAGAGAAACCGGAGCTGGAGCATCACAAAATTTGCCATAAAAACCCCATGCATGAGTCAAGTTAAGCACAGAGTGAAAATTCTGAATGATGCACGTACGCGTGCAGTAGTTGACAACAGAATTTTTACCTTTTATCAAGTGTTGGAAAGACCCCAATGTTTCTCACAATGTAGAATGTTTATCTCAACACAAACACAGTCTAATAAAATTACAACCTACTTCTTTTCAATTCCTTCTTCAAGGATTAAAATACATCCTGATGGCTGAAATCTGTCACGATGTGCATGGTCAAAGAGTAACTTGATGGTTAGAGTCCATCAAATGAGGATTGCAGGGAAACGCTCACTCGCTCAGGCAACCCAAACTTGATCTGTATGAGTTCAAGTACATTATAAATGCTAATGCCATTTCTATTCAAAGAAAAAATGTTTGCCAGTGATACAAGGAAATGTTTCAGGATGTCATAAAAAGGAAAAGCACTGATATCACTAATCTGCCATTAAAAGCCAGAAAGCATACTGTAGAGAAGTCTGTGATCACTGCACAGGATAATTTATTATGTATTACCAGTAAAATAATAACAAAGAGAACAATTGCATGGTATATAATCTTTAAATAGCATTTAATTGATGAAAAAGTTAAGACCACTCATTTTAATATGTACAGAAAATAATGATAACAAGTTTAAAAACACAAGATAGTTACTAATTACCAAAAGACAATATGCTTTGACAAAACTAATAATTTAAATCTCAGCAGGTCACAGTCGACAACAGAAGTTTAATTAGAATTTTCCAACAACTTGGCTGAGCGCAAAATAAATAGCCATAGAATTGCTAATCACTCGATTCCCCTTTTCGGTGCCTGTATATGTTTCTGATTTCGACAAGCCAGAAAGCGGTTAGTTATTGCGAATAAACACCGGACTGCAGAAAATTTTGTTTAGCCCTTTCGACAATGTTTGATGGTTTGACAACACCGCACATGTAAGGATGCCAGCTTGTGGTTGTCTTCTCCCGTTTCACAGCCTTTTTACTAAGCTAACTGTGGTTCCTTCGACCATGTAAGGTCAAACCATCTTTCGATTTCATGTTTTGATGCACATAACACACAAAAAACACTTGGGGGTTCCTGCATCTGAAAATACAAAGAACCATTTCAGCCTTCGGTGTTCCTAATGTCCTGAGAGCAGCACTTATCGTATTATAAACATCGATAAAACACTTACAGCGCTGACAATAGTCTCCATTTGAGCTTCAATCTCCGCCGCATCCATCTCCAGTAAATTTAAATTTATCGCTAAGGTATCATCTCCAAAATCAAACTCATCGTCGTCAATATTTCACTTGGAAAGCGCTCGCGCCTTGTTCTGTCGCCATATTGATAGCCTTGACCGTGCCCCTTCATGTCACGTGATACGCTTACCTCAATATAGGCAAATCTTGCCGTGTTTTTCCTTTGAAGTACGCCGCGTTTCCAGACACTTTAATTCCAGGGACTATGGTTATTCTTAGTTCATCTAGGGGTATTCGGTATTCCTATTTCCCAGTTCCAACAACACCAATTTGTTAGGAGTTATATAAAGATTTGTAATTAAACTGTTTTCATATAATCCGACTCAACGATCGCCAGGATATACTTTTTTGATCGCGAGATAAAACATTTTTTGATCTCGAGTAAAACATTGTTTGATTTGCCAGGATTGCTGAACGTATAATTTCCATATAATCACTACGATCGCATATGATTAAAAAATTTTACAGGATTTAGTTTGGCAATTGACTGTTAGCTTTTACTTTTACTTTTACTGATATATTATTTCTTTAATTTATTCTTGCTGATAATCCTGGTCAATAAGATCAGACGCCATTTTACATAGTTAATTCTTTTAGCCTAAGAAGATTGTAGTAATAATATGTTTAATAATACAAAAAAAAATGTATTGAAATTTTTAAAGTTAACCGAAATTTAAACTTTTTAAACTCACTTTATTTTACCTTATTTCTAATTAAATTTTTTTAATAATATTTCTTAATTCTATGTACCATCAGCTTTAAAAATCACTTCAAAAGTCATCATCATATATATATATATAGACAAGACAAGACAAATATATATAGACAAGACAAGACAATTAAGACAAGACAAGACAAGACTGTAGGACAATTTATTTAGTACCCAATTTTGCTTACAAGTGATTAAATATTATGACAGAATTAAAACTTTGTTATAGGTACAAGCTAACTGAAATAACCACAAGGCTAAACTAGTCAATTAGCTTATCAAATTATTTAGATTAGTTAGCTTATTATATATATATATATATATATATATATATATATATATATATATATATATATATATATATATATATATATATATATATATATATATGGGGAAATATATTTGATTATTCAGCACACAAAGTGCACATATCGTCGAAATAAAAGCATTATAGTATATGTATAATCGGGATCGTAGCTAGGTTGCTGCGCATTTAATAATGCAATACTTTATGCCAAATGGTTTCAAAATATCTGCTGATTATTATCGATTTGGCAATTGTCTTCGATAGTTGCTAATACGTGGCGAGTTGAGCTTGCTTTTTGTAGACGAATGATTATGTGACCTTCTGGGCATATTGGAGAATTTTCCAACTCATTAAGGTCAAGAAGAGCATAATTTTGACCCGTTTCACATATTTTGCAGCGCCTGTTTGCCGAAGAGGCTTCATTGGGAGGTAGTCTAGCTTCGCTTGTTTCGTCTAACGACAACTTGAATGAAGTACTTTGACTTTGTTGCTTCCTGCTTCCAAATCTGTAACTATCAGAACTTGTTTTGATTCCATGTTCAATAAAGTCTGCTCCTCTAATTTCATCTTCCAAGCTCATTCGCACAGGAGTGATTCTATTTATCACAACGAGAAGCAACAAAGTGATGGAAGCAGCCCAAGCAGAACAACATACGGCAAGAGCGATTTGGACACCAAGTAACTTCCATCGGCTTTCGTTTACAATTCCCTCGCCAATGTCAGTTTGTTTTGCAAGATCTTTTTCAACGAATGCTGCGACTGAAATTAAGCTCCACACGCCCGAAAATAAATGAACTGGAACACAGCCAACAGGATCGTCAATCTTTAATCTCTTCAGTAAATGACATCCAGCACATGCTATAATACCTCCAATAGCTCCGATAACCAATGATTCCCAAGGTTTTGTAACCGTACATATGGCTAAAAAATAATCAAGAGTAGATCGTTAGAAATTATCTGCGTCATCTTGATAGATGTAGAGTTAAAAGTATATTAAGAGATTATTAACCGAGAACGAGGTCTGTACGGGAAAATATCAGACCGAGGTCTTGACAGTGCGGACCGAGCCGCAGGCGAGGTTCGTACAAATAAAGACCGAGGTCTGATATTTTCCCGTACAGATCGAGTAAACGAGGTTAATAAAGCGTTTATTATATGGCTATTTCAAGTTTTTCGATAATTATTGTATCAAACTTAGTGTGAAAACCTTAGAAATTCACGCGAGCAAAATCAACATCCAGGACAGCGGTCCGGATACGGAAAAAGACGGACCGTGGTCCGGATACGCATTCCTACGGACCGTGCGTTGACCAATCCGAACTCAGGATATTACAAAGCCATATAATAAGATGTATTATCCAAATTATTCGAGATATAAATGTGATTAACAAAACGAAAATAATTCAACAGAAAATAATCTGGTCTAGTAGTCAGGTTTGTGTTCAGTTACAATTGCATACCATTTATCAACGTATACTAGAAATACGTAAATGCAACAACCCCTCGCGCTCTTTAATATATATTAGGGCCTGGGAATAGCCACTGCTCTTCGACTCAAAATATAGTTTTAAATGAAGTAGAGTATTTCAAATTGAAAACTGTTTATTTTAATCTTTTAAAAAAAGTACTGAAAAACAAAGGGAAAACGACCGAAAAACTTTCGGATAACATTAGGCAAAAATAATTTCGATGAAAAAGTTGCATGTCGCTGCCAGGATTTGAGTGGGATCCGAGCCAGACTGTCCTCGCGTGACAACCAGTGCCGTTACCACCTGGCTACTGAAGAAGATATAAAAATTTCTGTAAAATTTCGTATTAAATCTGTACGTTTTCGTTTTCCATGTTTACAAAATCGGCGATGCAGGCTGAAATTAATATACTTTTTAGCTGAAGTATTTTAAAAACATTTGCAATTTTTACATGTATTAAAAACAACTCAAATCTCTGGCTGTTTGTCAGTTGTCAGAGATATAGTACAAAAACATTCTCAAATGTTGTAACTGTTCTCAGCTTTTGTACATTTTACAGACCAAAAATTACTTCTCTTCCTATCTTTTATTTCAAATTATAAACAAACTATAAACAAACACCATGCATGAATGGTTTACCATAAGAAAGTTATTTTATAAAACAGCATAAGACGACAATCAGCAGCTAAAAGCAAAGAATACAACGGGTAAGCAAAAACATCCAACAAAAATAGCATTATAAACAGTGACAGGATATAAACACGGAAACCTACTGGTTGCTACTAAATGTTTGTCATTACTGAGTCTGAAAGCGGCTGCTCTATGTTTTTACTTAACTTTTCGGTCTTTTACTTTGTCGGTTTTTCTTCAGTATTGTTTTTCCCCATTTCGAGTTGACGGTTTCCTTTAATTCAATACATTGTTGTTCTTCTTTTATATACGTAAAAGTTGATTACGTGTATGTTCTTTTGAAAGCGATGTATTTTAACAGTTAATATATCTATTCACAATTCGAAAAAGCTGCTTTCCCAAGTCTTTTTCGACTTTGATTTGCTTCATCGTTACCAGTGCCAAACAATCCTAACCGCGCAAGTGGACCGAAGTCCACACACATATATATATATATATATAAACATTTTTGTTCAAATTATCTCGCATGGCTTTTCAAACTCGCGTGTAAGTGGATTCCACGCGTGTCGAAATTAGCACCCTCGGGGATAAAATTATCTTCGTACAAAAATATATGTTTATTAGTATTATTCCTGACGTCAATATTTATCAGGTATATAAACCACCGACACAGCACTGAATTTTTATGTATATATTAATAACTTTGTGAAGAGATGTGAAAACACTCGAATAGACCTTATTCAAAAATGGCTGCCGAATTAAAATTCTTTTATATACATATAAATTAGCCGTTATAAACTCGTTTTCATGATCATGTGGGAAATTCTAAAGAATTTTTACTTTAAAACGAGGTCATAAGGGCTAATTTATATGCACATAAAAGAATTCTAATTCGGCGGCCATTTTGGAATAAGGTCTATAGAGTATATTTTATTACTTAAAATTATTCAAGGTAAGAAGGTCGTTATTGACAATGCAGTTGACTAAATTGTCGGCAAATAAACAGAAATGTAATTACTTCTGGATAAATACATTAATTAAAAACGTTTCTTTCATCTTTCTTAGGGGGTGTTTACATGAGGCCGGCCTGAACTCGGACCGGCCTGAATTTCGCATTTCAGTTTTTAGTGCAAAGTTTCACTTTGCAGTATTGTGATGAGTGGCGAAAATTCACACGATACACCGTGTTAACTTTCCGGGGGGGTAAACTTACCAGGTTTAAGGACATACATATACTTGTCGTAGTTGAAAAACCAGTGCAAATGTGAAACACTAGTATCAGTCTTTCTTATACAACAAATATTTATGTCGCTTAAAGCTCGTAAGTCCTAAAGAGCGATAACAGACAGGTTTATATGTTATCTATGGTTATGAGTATTTCTTGAAAGACGTATTAAAAATCCCATATCGAATGAAAGAAGTTTCCCCCCGGAATATATTAGAATAGCACTGCGCACGCGTGGTTTTGTTTGCGACTGCGAATACAATAATGGCGGAGAAACGCAAAGGAGCGATCAATTTTCTTCTCGAAACAACGACTTTCTAGGCTTAGCTGCATGGCTAATTAAATGTGGTCTGGACGAAAGGATTTATGGTCTGCCTAGCGGAAGGTGCGAATAAATATTAAAACCTTTCTATTCAACTTTAATATGGTTTGGCATGTTGACGATGTTGTGAATCGGTTTGTAGAGTGTTGTTGGTTCGTGTCTGTTATATTTTACACGAGTGGCGCTCGAGCAGTTTTGCACGTCAGCTCAATAACAAATTCTGTATACTGGAGATTGTAGACTGTCTTCGCATTTTGATTTGGCGTTCAATATAAAACAACTGTATGGAGAACCCTATATTAAACATGAATGTTTAAGTTCTACATGTATCTGTACCTGCGTGAACTTAGCGCGTGATTAGGCAGACGATTCGCAAGTCTCATAACGTGAAGCTAACAACATAATCATCAGACGATCGTTATTTGTAAAGGCAACAAAAACTTATGTATCTTTACATTCACTTGGCAGATTTTAGTCAATTTTGATCTGGATCGACTGGAGGTCACACGATACGTATTAGTACCGCAATTCTTGTGATGCGCCAAGGATAAAAAATACAATACTTTACAATACTTTACAATACCAAGCTTTTTATACAAAAATTTCAAGGGGTTCAAAAAGATCTTGATGTTATTAAACAGACTGGAAAACAATAGCGAAGGGCACAAGCACAATTTTTTTTTCGTTCTTCACAAGAGAAAATGACTCTTTAAGAATTCGATTTTGGGTTGTTTGTCTGAGTTTTGGCTTGTATTATTTTATTATTGGACTTTGCTTTAGAAAATGGGCTGGCAGATTGCGGGGGTGGCAGCTCTGCCCTTACACGTGGCAAAAATCGTTATTATCTTCGACTAGAAACTTTGCACTATCCTTGGGATCTAGTTGTTTACATGAGGCCGACCTTAAAACTATATAGGCTTGGTTTCGCTGTTACTGCAAGATTTGTGTTAATTTCCTTACAGCTCATGACCACAGGAAAATCATTATTTTATGTGGATTTGACACCAATCTATTTAAAACAACGTCGGAGTTTGAGAGGTGAATTTAAAGTGCTTCAGTTCGGTCTAGCGGGCGACCAGAGATTAGGTCGGTGTAACTGGACTATGCAGGTCCCACCCCTACAGAATTCCCCCCAGGGCATATGGTCCTAGTGCCAGATGTGACCCCCTCAGGACCAGATGCCCCCCTTGTGAAATCCTTTAAAATACTTCGAAAAACATCTTAAACCAAGTTTGAAATGTATTGAAACTTGTTTCGAAACTAACAATAAAACGTTTTATATATAGATGGTTAATAAATTATGGTAAATAGATGGGTTCGCAAGCATCCAATATAGACGTTGAAATGTAGGCCAAAGCGCCATTGAAATGTTAATCACAGTCGGCAATGATTGATGGTTAATTTTTTCTATTTTTTAAACAGTGCTTCGGAGAAAAACCAGTGCCGAAATTAGTGCCCTTTTCAGAGTATGCCGGTGCAGACCCGAAAACCGGGGTCGAATTCAATGCTTTGAAACATCAGCTCTGCAACTCAACGATGTTACAATCAATAAGAACGAAACTTGAACATCTATTTAATATATTGCAAATTTGGCGTGACCATCACGGAACCATGACAAAAAAAATCAAAAAACTATTGAAAAACGTGGAATAGTCTGATAGCCATATGAGAATCTGAATTTCGGCACGGGTTTTTCTCCGAAGATTTTTACTAAGTATTTTGAAGGATTTCACAAGGGGGCATCTGGTGATTTTGTCCTGAGGTGGGGCATCTAGTCCTGTTGTTATATACCAAAGACTTTCGTTTGCCAAAGATGAAATCCTATTGGTCAAATCATGGTCACGTGTTGTTCAACAAACTCAATGTTTCCCTCTGACGTCAGCTTTAATCATGCGTTGTTCACGTGAATACACAAAAAAAGACAAAGTCTTTTTGCCTTTTACAAGTTTCGAGTCAGTTTGGTATTTTGTATTTTAAAAGTCTTTGGTATATAACAAAACGCTTGTTGACTTTTGCCTCGAGAAACATCGAGTTTTACGGTCCCTCAATTGAAGCCTTCGGGTCCGTAAAACTCGATGTTTCACTCGGCGCCAGTCAACAAGTGTATATATATTATACACCGGCGTGATCGAACTGAATGTCAGGCCGGACTTATCAAAACGATCCATAGTAAAAACACTACAACCGACCTAAAGTCAGTCCAGCCTGAATTCGAGCCGGCTTCATGTAAACACACCTTCGCTATTTGCTTCTGAAATTATACAAAAACAAGTAATTATTGACAATTTACATTGCCCCTTAGCAGTTTGGTAAACATTGACATCACAATTTCGACTTTGAAGACTATAATTACTAATTGATAAATAACTATAGTGCTGCGTATTGGTGGTGTGCATCTTACGTCATTGTCGCGAATGTTGGATGAATTTGACAAAAGTTTTTGACTATAAAGTGAAATCTATAATGCGTCAAAAATTTAGTCACTTCAATCTCATTCAGTAACTTCAATCTCATTCAGTAATTATTGGTGAATTTTTACCTCATTGGCATTAGTTTTAGCTGCTGTTAAATTGCTATTAGGAACAATTATTTACTCATTAAAATACCATTATACAAATTAAGTACATGCAGGTTCTCACCTGTTACAGCAACGAGACCGCCAAGTATTCCTGTGACAAACTCTTCAATGCGAAGTTTGTTTTTGCAAAAAATGTAACTAAAAGAATGACCAAGAAAAACCCACATCAAAAGTTATTTTGCAATCCTGACGAAAAACGGTATTTTACAATATGTGTATATAGACCACTTGCAAGCACTTACTGTATGTCCTTGATGGAGGCAAATGCTTAATTAAACAATCAAATTTTGATCAATAATTTGCTCTGTTGAATATCGGGACTTTAAAGTTGTCGTTCAGACGGACCGTTTTGACGCCGGCATGTCGCCGGCATGTGCTTGAACCAGACGCATTTTTAGTTTGCCGTGCTTGATATGCCGCCCAGTGTATTTTTGATTCATATCCTCCAGTTTGCTTAGAAAATAATTAATTCGATGAATTAACCCTTTCAACCCGAAAGGCTTCCCAATGACGAGTAAAATCGTCTGGCGTTAAGCCAGAGTGAAATACTAAAGGAAATTCAGCGTTGAGTTATCTATAGGCTGCTCATTAAAAAAAAAACACGACATGTGAACAAAACGTTTGCTCATGTGAGTAAAGTTGTAAGTTGCTCCCCTTCGAGGCTAAATTTCACGATTCCTCCGCAAGTACCAATGGCAGCTAAAAGCCAGCTATATAGGCACCTTAAAAACCCCAGTTATCAACGCAATTTATAAAACGACTAAAACACATTATTAAGCTTAGCTAATCGTTCTTACCTGTAGAATATCCCACAAATCCCACCACCAATTGACGAATTAATTGTGCACACGGCCGACCTAATTCAAATAAAAAGTACCTTAAAACCCTAGGACGACGACTAGCTGAGATCACAAATATGTTGAAGTCGCTACATTTCAATCTAAGGATACTATAGTTAAAGTCACTGTTTATCGAACACAACTTTATGACCTTTATATGCTATCGCACCTTCGCTGACTCCATGTTATATCTGAATCATTCTAGGGGCCCGCGTTCATATGAGGCGGCCTATATAGCCCGGTTACCGCCGGGCTGATTTTATGTCACGAAAATCTTATTATTATTTGGCTGGAAATGCAAAATCACATAACGAAGCAAAAGTGGGTTTTTTTTTCTGTGCATGCATGGTATAGCACACGGAGTGTTATAATTCCTATTTCCATGTAGTCAAAGAAAGATTTTCGTGACATAAAATCAACCCCCGGGCCAGGCCGGCTCATATGAACAGCCCCTAATTAGAGAAACATAACTGAGATGAGAAAATTTCCAAATTTTCTTCACTAAAGAAGTCAACTGATTCGCGAACAGCATTTTAATAACTCACACTTCCGGGATACATTAACCACTTCACCTATTAAGTAGATATTCTCACGATTACTTTACGCTAATGAGTAATAAACGGTGGCAAGTACCTCGCTGCAAATATCCACTTTCTACCGCTAATACCAAAAGTACTGCCACAATTGAATCCAAGCCAACCCCACCACAACATAAATGTTCCAAGAACAACGCTTGTAGGTGAAGCCATAGTTGTGAACGGCTCAGTTTTAGCGCGATTTTTTATGAAACGGCCATTCCTTGGTCCCAGGTAAAGCGTAGCCACAAGACCGCTTGATCCTCCAACAATATGAACTGCGCTGCTACCAGCAATGTCGATGGCTCCGAGCTTTTTTAGCCAACCGTTGCTGGCCCAAATCCAGTGAGCAGGAAAACAATAGGTAAAAGTATTGAAGAACGAGAATGCCATGTATGCTTTTAAATTTGTTCGCTCCGCCAGTGCTCCTGGAACAATTGTCGTTGCTGTGGTGGCAAAGGATAACTGGAAGAAATACTTTGCAAAGACAGAGCCCATTTTTGTTTCATCGGCATCAGTCAAAAACATACCGAAGCCCGAGAAGCCGTTTGAACCTGTTTCTTTTCCAAAACTGAACGCAAACCCAAACATCCAATAAGCAAGACCACCAAAGATGACGTCGACGGCGTTTTTCACCATTATGTTAACTTCGTTCTTTTGAGAAACTAAACCTGACTCCAACAAACCAAAGCCAGACTGCATTGTGAATATTATAAACGCACTGGTCAAAATCCATGTCGCATCGTCTGAATTATTTACGTCTTCGAGATTTGTCTCGTATGTTACATTCGTCAAAGTAGACATTTTCTGCTTGAAATTGATCCTTGAATTAAATGAATAAGAGACGGTAGGAAAAAGTGTAATTGACAATGATGTTCTTTGCGCGTTAATATGAAGCTTGTGTTTGGAAGAAGTTAGAAGTTTTGTATAGTTATGATAATTTTATGATAATTTTATTTATCGACATAAAAAATGATAATCGTTCCTTATTTTAATAGGCCATATGCACGATGACGCGAGATGGCGTTGGGTGACTACAACTACCAGTATGCTTTGCCAGTATTATAGGGTTTCGGCTAAAAGGGCTGACTCAAAAGGACCCAGCCAGTCCTTTCGTGGGTTTTCCAAAATATGTCGTCAAATCCCCCCCCCATTTGTCTTCAAGTTTCAATGCGTCTCGACATTTTGGCAATCTTTTCGATACCCTAACCACAACGTAACCCAGCTTTTCGGGAAAACATATTTTGACAGCACATTTTGGTGATAATTACAGCGTTTATTCAAGATGGCCGCCAGCGAATTTGTCAATGCGACAGACGAGGAAATTAGCAATTCTAAAGAAAATGCTGTTCCTAAAAGTACGAAAATGTGTATTTATACTAAAACAATTATTCGCCTCAGGCTCAGTGAATATCGGTGAATAATAACCTCGACTTCGTCTCGGTTATTATTCACCGATATTCACCTCGCCTTCGGCGTGTAATTGTTAAATTGGGACTTAATTTAGCTAGGACGACAACGTTAGGAAGAAACGCAAATTTTGCAATGAAAAGAAGTCTCGGCGCATTGCATTAACAAACTTAAGGTGGTTCGACAGCCTAAATAATGCGAAATTGCGTATTTTGTTCATGAAAAGTTTTGCACAGATCTCATGAGCTTTAATTTAGTTTATTGCATAGCTCTAGTGCATGGTGGCTTGATAATTGAAAAAATTTAGACTTGTAAGCGCTTGGAGAAATTGTGTTTGTGGTATCAGTGTACAGATGTTATGCAAATATATATTTAAAACTTTTCAATGATCAAGACCACCACTTGAGCTATGCAATGAACTAAAATGAAGCTCATGAGTCCTGTGCAAACTTCATTTATGGAGGTAAACGATAGTTTCTTGTGATTTAGACTGCCGAGCGCTACCATCTTAATGAGTTTTTAAGCCATTATAAGATCTTTCGAACTTCGAACTTTACGCTCGTGTTATGGTTAAGAGATAGTATTTGAATTTTGGTTGAGGTCAGATGCCGAAACTGATCTTTAAGAAAACAACGTTAAATGTATAGCTATGACGTAGTCTCTGATTATTGTCTTTTCTCTACCCCAGGGATCTCCCTAGTAATTTTTACTCAAATTATTCATACTTTGCTTGCTTAAAATTACACTAAAATTTGCTAAAACATACCACGTTCAATCTGAAAACAGTATACTTATGTTTTATTAACACTGTTTACCTCTTGATTGCACAAGAATGATTTTATATGGGATATCAAACATTTTGCTTGTTCTATCGCAACCCCAACTTTTCACTCTATTTCCTGTTGTCAAAAGAAAGCTATAGTACCAAGGAAGCGTTGTTTTGGGATTTGATAGATATGCTACGAAACATGTACTTTGCTTTAGTGTTAAGTTTTTTTGCTTGTTTAATTCAGTTTAATTTTCAGGCCCATTAGGTTCAGGGCCTAATAATAATATCACTCTTATGTAAACTAACTTCTAGACGTTATTCAAAAATGGACAACAAATTAAATTTATTATACTATTTCCTGCATGTCTTATCAGCGTTTAATAGTCTTGTTTTTGTTTTAATTCTTTATGTATCCTTGCACGTATTCCCAAGCAGGTGAGAAATCCATATAAACAAAAGGGTTACCATTGGTCCACTAAACCACAGAATAAGGATTAAGCAGAAGTCCGACTCGCGAAAAAAAGTGTCCCATTATTTTTATGCGCATGCGCTAGTCGGCCATTTTGAAAGTAAGTGCCCCTGGGAAATTAGCCCTCTCGCCTTACGACCCTCGGACTCCTGTAGTCAATTACTCTTGACCTTCTTGTGACCTTTTAATTAACTTTATGTTATCTATCTATATAAATAATATTTAGTTAAGTAATAAGTAATTTACTTTAGAAAACGTTTCGTTGGAGATGAAATTATTTGACCACGAGGTTATTAAAACTTCAGTACGCGGATACTACGGGTAAAAGTTCGTGACAAAAAAGTTCTGTACTCACGAAGCTGAGTTTTCTCGATGACGCCGAGACACTTGTTTATAGAGAAAGATGGCTAAAAATTTCGGAACTACGCATTGTTGAAATACATCGAGTACGTATGTTGTTAGAAATTTTATAAGCTTTCATTCGGTGTATAGTTCAAACTCTAGTGTTACCTGTAACTTTTTAAAATGTTCAAAATGTTCTCACCATTGACCATAAAAGTTTTATTAACTTTTCATATATGTTCAAAAGGTATGAATCCGTATGACTACTAATTAACACCAAATACGTTTTTCTACTTCAACTAGAAATCTGCAAACTTTTCCACTCCTTTCATATTTGAATTAGCTTCTGTTTAAGAAATGTCTGAGGTTCATACCAGAACTCTTTCTGAACTGCAAACACCAAAACAGCAAAATGCAAAATAAACTTAAGAAATACATAAATTTCAGACGGTCCAGACCAAAATAATGATGTTTTTTCATATTTTAAAATACTTCCCAGCAAGAAAATTAAAAGTTCTGACATGAATAGCACCTGACAGTATCCTCTGTTTCAAATATGCGGTTCAGGGTTGTGCGTTTAGTATTTAAAAACAAAATCAAAAATTCTATAACACTTGTGAGGAGTCCATTTCCATTATATAATTCTTATTTTACGAACAATGGTGAGAACATTTTGAACATTTAAAAAAGTTACAGGTAACAGTAAAATTTGAATTATATACGAAATGAAAGCTTATAAAATTTCTAAAAACATACGTACCCGATGTATTTCAACAATGCGTAGTTCCAAAATTGTTAGCAATCTTTTTCTATAAACAAATGTGTCGGCAAAATCGGGAAATGTAAAACCCGGCTTTGCGAGTACAGGGCCTTTTTGCCACGGACTTTTACCCGTAGTATCAACTCACTGAAGTTTTAATAACCTCGTGGTCAAAGAATTCTATCTCCAAAGAATCGTTTTCTAAAGTAAATTACTTGTTTATTTAACTAAATATTATTTATATAGATAGATAACAATATAAAATTCATTAAAACGTCACACGAAGGTCAAGCGTAATTGAATACAGGAGCCCGAGGGTCGCAAGGACGAGAGGGTTAATTTCCCGGGGGTACTTACTTTCAAAATGGCGCCGGGATCGCGAGGCCGACATTTCGCGAGGACGCTTACATCAAACGTGCCGACACTGAGTCGGACTTTTGGTCAATCCTTATTCTGTCACTAAACGTCGGTACTTTGAAGTTGCCACCCAGCTGCAAGAGCCCAATACAGCTTCGTATATTCAAAATAATTTATGATGTCACATAATCTGTGAAGATACATCTGCGTTCGTACACTTTGTATGAGTCGTTCGGTTATTCTTAGTTCATCTAGGGGTATTCCTATTTCACAGTTCCAACAACACCAATTTGTTGGAACTGTCTTTTTGTTATAACTGTCTTTAGTTCGGTAATAGATCGATCCCTCTCAGTTACGAGGCTCTCGCGCAGCAGAACTGTATTTGGTAGGAGGACCTCGTAACAGATGAAGCCTTGGAGCTTTTCACATATTTTTCCCACAGTTTCGACTTCATGATAGAGAATTCTTTTAATTTTATTACTTTTACTTTTAAAATATTTCTTATATTTAATTATTTTGATCAGCGCATATAGTAATCACTAAGATTGCCAAGATCTCTTTGTTTTCATATTATCCGACTCAAGTCACTCAACGATCGCCAGCATATACTTTTTTGATCGCGAGATAAAACATTATTTAATTTGCCAGGATTGCTGAACGTATAATTTCCATATAATCACTACGATCGCATATGATTAAAAATTTTACAGGATTTAGTTTGGCAATTGACTGTTAGCTTTTACTTTTACTGATATATTATTTTTTTAATTTATTCTTGCTGATAATCCTGGTCAATAAGATCAGACGCCATTTTACATAGTTAATTCTTTTAGCCTAAGAAGATTGTAGTAATAATATGTTTAATAATACAAAAAAAAATTTATTGAAATTTTTAAACTTAACCGAAATTTAAACTTTTTAAACGCACTTTATTTTACCTTATTTCTAATTACATTTTTTAAATAATATTTCTTAATTCTATGTGCCATCAGCTTTAGAAATCGCTTCAAAAGTCATCGTGTAGATATTTTTAATAAGCTAACTAATCTAATTAATTTGATAAGCTAACTGACTAGTTTAGCCTTGTGGTTATTTCAGTTAGCTTGTACCTATAACAAAGTTTTAATTCTGTCATAATATTTAATCACTTGTAAGCAAAATTTGGTACTAAATAAATTCTCTTGTCTTGTCTTGTCTTGTCTCTGTCTCTGTCTCTGTCTCTGTCTCTGTCTCTGTCTCTGTCTCTGTCTCTGTCTCTGTCTCTGTCTCTGTCTCTGTCTCTGTCTCTGTCTCTGTCTCTGTCTCTGTCTCTGTCTCTGTCTCTGTCTCTGTCTCTGTCTCTGTCTCTGTCTCTGTCTCTGTCTCTGTCTCTGTCTCTCTCTCTCTCTCTCTCTCTCTCTCTCTCTCTCTCTCTCTCTCTCTCTCTCTCTCTCTCTCTCTCTCTCTCTCTCTCTCTCTCTCTCTCTCTCTCTCTCTCTCTCTCTCTCTCTCTCTCTCTCTCTCTCTCTCTCTCTCTCTCTCTCTCTCTCTCTCTCTCTCTCTCTCTCTCTCTCTCTCTCTCTCTCTCTCTCTCTCTCTCTCTCTCTCTCTCTCTCTCTCTCTCTCTCTCTCTCTCTCTCTCTCTCTCTCTCTCTCTCTCTCTCTCTCTCTCTGTATATATATATATATGGGGAAATATATTTGATCATTCAGCACACAAAGTGCACATATCGTCGAAATAAAAGGGATCGTAGCTTGGTTGCTGCGCATTCAATTAATAACGCAATACTTTATGCCAAATGGTTTTCAAAATCTGCCAACTGCGTAGTTTCGAAATTCGATATAGAAAATACAATCGTAAAAAAAAAATTCTATTTTTTTGAAAATTTTGCAAAAAACATCCGCCTAGCTGCAAACTACTTAAACACAACGTTGACTAACAGCATATATCACTGACAAAACACGACTTGTAATACTTATCAGGCGAGCTCAAAAAGGTGCTGTCAACACAGTATACATGCACTAAACAATCTCGGTCGGCCAACTAAGCCAGTATATACCTCAATTGTTAGAGTGACAACTTCTTATAAGGTTTGGGGTTCGATCATCATTTGGGGACTTAAAAGAAAATTTAAAACAGTTACTATTTACCAAGCTGAAAACTATGTTTATCTTTAAATGAAACATGCAAACGTAAAATTGTGTTTGTATTTTACATTTTATGAATTCAAACGTTTTCTAATAATTTTATTATACCTACCTCATGCAGTCTTTATATATTCTAGTGTGTAAAACCACGCAAGATAAGTCAACATGCTTGCTTTATATCTTATCGAGTACAACTTACAAGCACCTGCCCAAACGTGCAAACACGATTTTATTATTTCATGATAATTTGAGATAAAAAATATGTTTATTTAAAGTAAGTGCGTTCAAGCGTGCACATGCATGCATTCTTTTAGCGCAAAAAGAGTCGTTATTTCAAAAGTATCTCGTAGCAACTGCAGTTAAAGTGCTGTATTTTAGTTAATGTTTTAGCTTTTGCAGCTATATATTTATTATCATGCATACCAAATTGGGCAGTGGGCAGGTCTGACGGACCTGTACGGGAGAGTAAGACGCTCCCACCCTACCACGAGTCATAGGGGAACACCTTGGGCAAGTGCGAGTACCCCTTTAGCCTCCCTGCGAGGGTTACGGTGAAGCCACGGAGGAAGCAGGGTAGTGGACTCTCGACCGGCGGAGATCTGGGTCAAATGGAATAACGGCTGTGGAGATCTGCTCAAGTAGTACAGCACTGCAAGACTCAAATCCCCCTGCTGCCTTGTAGGGTATGCCTATATTCAGGCAAAGGCTAGGCCCCACAGCCAATAACTGTGCATGGGTGGCGTCAGGAAGGGCATCCGGCCAGTAAAATTCTGCTCCAATAAAAATTAATTATGAATCCCGAATCAAGGAGGTCGAATATGGCTAGGGCGTACCCCTGAAGCGACGCGTTGAGGGACGTAGCTCGACCTCATCGAGAAATGGACAAGCGGGCTAATACCAATACCATTATGATATTTTCTACCTTAAATGTGGGGAGCCTCACATCTCGCAGTAGAGAACTGGCAGACCTGCTTAAAAGGAGAAAGATAAACATCGCATGTGTTCAAGAAACGAAGTGGATGCGAGAGAAATCGAAGGAAATCGAGGAAGGGTATACAAGCTGGTGTACTATGGAGTGCGGAAAAAGAACGGAGTTGGAATAATCTTTGATGAGAATTGTAAAAAGAATATCGTAGAAGTGAACAGAATAAGTGATAGGATGATGGCAGTCAAGGTGCTAATAAACGAGGAAATAGTGGGCATCATATCAGCGTACGCACCTCAGGTAGGATGTAATAATGAGGAGACGGAGGAGTTCTGGAATACCTTTGATAGAACAATGGAGAATATCCCAGAGAATGAAAAGATATGGATTGGAGCAGACCTAAACGGACATATAGGGAAAGATAACAGCGGGTTTGAGAGAGCGCACGAAGGACACGCATTCGGAGTAAGAAATGTGGAAGGAGAGAGAATACTGGAAAGTGCAGAGGGTGCGGACCTGGTGATCGCAAACTCTTGCTTTAGGAAAAGGGACGAGCATCTAATAACGTATAAAAGCGGTGGAAAGAACAGCCAAATAGACTTTGTAATGACTAGAAAAGCAGAAAGGAAAAACTTGACGAATTGCAGAGTAATACCAGGGGAAGCAATAACAACGCAACACCGATTTGTGGTATGTGATATAGAACTTAGGACCATGCCAAGAAGGTGAAGAAAGCACGCAAAGAGGACCCTAAGATTAGAATTTGGAGACTGAAGGGAGAGAGTAAAAGGCTGTATTGTGAAAGAGTGAGCAGGAGGAGAGAGCATTTGAAAGAAAATGAGAGGACCACGGTCGATGAGGAATGGAACAACATGAAAGAAATTATGTTGGAGGAAGCGAGAAATGTGTGTGGAGTGACGAGACCGGGAAAAATCAGGAAAGACATCGAAACTTGGTGGTGGAACGATGGAGTCCAAAGAAGGATAAAAGCTAAGAAGGAGGCCTTTAAAAAGTGGCAGGCATCAAGAACAGAGTAAGATAGAGATGTAAATGAGAAAGGAGGCGAAAATTGCAGTAACTCAAGCGAGACAAGAGTACTGAAAAAACTGGTATGAAGAACTGGAGAGTAGGGAAGGGGCAAACTGCATATACAAAATAGCTAAAAAGAGAAGCCAAGAGAGTGAAGATATAATAGGGTTGAATGTGATCAAAGATAAACAAGGAAGGGTTCTGACAAAAGGAAACCAAGTTATAGAAAGATGGAGAGAATATTTTAAGGAATTTCTAAATGTGGAGAATGAAAGAGGAGTGTTGGATGAAGCCCAGGAAGTGTTGGGACCAGAGCGGAACATCACCAGAGAAGATACAGAAGAAGTAATAAAAAAATGAAGAAAGGGAAAGCCACAGGCCCTTCCGGACACTGTATTGAATTAATTAGGGTAATGGAGGAAGAAGGAGTAACATGGATGTGGGAACTGCTGAACACAGTATGGAGTATAAGAAGAAGACCCCGGAAGACTGGAAGAAGTCGATCATACTACAGATTTTCAAAAAGAAGGGAGATGCACTCAACTGCGCTAACTATAGAGGATTAAAGTTACTCGAGCACACACTCAAAGTATTGGAAAAGGTGGTAGAGAATAAGCTACGAAAGATCGTTAAAATAATGCCGGGCAAAGGAACAACGGAAGCAATTTTCATGCTGAGACAGATACAAGAAAAGTACCTGGAGAAAAATAGAAAGCTATTTCATGCCTTCGTCGACCTGGAGAAAGCATATGACGGAGTTACAAGGGAGGTGGTATAGTGGACACTGAGGAAGAAAGGCGTACCTGAAAAGATAGTGAGAATAGTTAAGGCAATGTACAAAGGGGCGAAAACTCAGGTCCTCACACCGTGTGGATTATCAGAGGCTTTTGAAATATCAGTTGGATTACATCAAGGGTCTGCATTAAGCCCTTTCCTATTGAAGAAGTGAGTGGAGAAGTGCCTTGGGATATTCTGTTCGCGGACGACCTGGCGGTAACAGCAGAGAAAGAGGAGCAATTACAGGAAAGATTTAACGGTTGGCAGGAAAGGCTGGAGAGAGGAGGACTTAAGATAAACGAAAGCAAGACGGAGGTGATGGTCAGTGAAAGAAATACGATGCAGCAGATCAACATCAAATACAGAGGAAGGGACACCTTAAAACAAGTGGAAAAATTCAATTACCTAGAGTCAGTAGTACAAGTAGAAGGGGGTTGTGAAGCAGCAGTAAGAGCAAGAATAAAAGCAGGGTGATGCAAATGGAGAGAAATAGCAGGGACTATATGTGTTAAGGCGATTCCAATACCTGTGAGAAGTAAGCTGTACAAAAGTGTGATTAGACCAGTGTGTATCTATGGAGCAGAAACATGGGCCATCCGAAAGAAGGAGGAAACGCTCTTAGATAGTCTTAGATAGGATGGAAATGAGGATGCTGAGGAAGATTAAAGGTGTAACCCTTAGAGAACGAATTAGAAATGAAGACGTCAGGAAAGAACGACTTGGGGTTACATCAATAGTCAACAAGTTGAGGGAAAGCAGACTAAGGTGGTATGGCCACTGTGTGAGGATGGGTGAAGAGGACCCAATAACGAAAATTAGAAAGAAAGAGATAGAGGGAGACCAAGGAAGAGGTGGGTGGACAACATCAAGGAGGATAAAATGGTAGCGGGAGTAAATGAGAGAGTGGCGAAGTCAAGAACCACGTGGAGGGGAAAGATTCGGGCGGCCGACCCTGAATAACGAAAAGGGCCGAAAAGATGATGATGATGATGCATACCAAATTGGAGGGAAAGTGGGAAACTACTTCAAAACTATAAGTGCGCTGTTAGATCTTTTCCGAATGTGCATTTATCATAATTATGATGTACATAACTATTTTCTGTTTGAATCCGTCTTTAAGTATTCAGGCTAACGCCAGATTATTTTATTATGGTTAAGGCCCGAAACAATTTAATTTATTTTGGGAAATTAGTCTGAAGGGGATTACCTAACCCAGTTTAGGCAAGCATACTGTGTAAGAAACGAAAAGCCAGTTGAATTTTGAACGTTTTCAGTTTTAATTAACCGAAGATGAATGAATTTATCAAATAATTTATTTTGCTCTGTATACCAAAATTAACGATATGAATGAAACGGTCAGGCAAAAGTCAGAAATATAAACGTGCTCAATTTTTGAAAATTTGCCAAAAGTTTGAGAAAATTCCGAAATTAAATTACATGTAATTATTTAATAGACAAAATTACAAGAAATAGAACTGATAATAATTATATTTCTTTATTGCAAAACTTTTATCACAAAGATGTCATTACCTAATTAATTATAATTTTCAAGATCAAGATTGATCAAGATACAATTTAATTAAATCCTGTCTCCAACTTACTTTTTACCCTTTCTTTTTTAAAGTTGTTTACATAAAATTTAGATTTTTATATAGATACCGATGGAAAGTTTCTCTTTGAATTTGTACCAAATTCCATAGTATAATTCAAATCCTTTGAAAGCTACGAAGTACTCTCGTACGCATCGCAATAACCGTTGTTTTGTTTACCGTCTCCTTCATTACCAAGAGCTAGTCGAATGCTCCTTAACTTTGATTCACTCAAGCTGATTGAGCGTGGTATGGTAGTCAAGGTGGCGTTTTTACCAAGCTGACTCATTACACCGTCTTGGTCATTTGTTACTTCGTGAACTCTATTAGTAGTACGATCTTCAGCATTCATCCAGTTATTTACGACCTTCCGAGTTCCATAAGTATAACATTCTCTGTGTCCATCTGACACACGATACAAAATGTCATGCTCAGTTTCATCGGCACCTTTTATTTCATCTTCGAGACTTAACCTTATCGGAACTATAGTATTAATAATACACAGAAGTATCAATGTAACGCAACCGGACCACAGCGATACCGAAAGAATGAGCGCAATCTGAATACCAAGTATTTGCCATCGTCCACCATTGAAAATACCAGTTTCGGAAGTAAAGTGCCCATAATCATCTTTTTCGAGGAAGAATGCCACAGCCACGAGACTCCACACTCCCGAGAAGAAATGAACTGGAACACAGGCAACAGGATCATCAATACGAAGCCTCGTCAATAATTTGCAGCCAAAACACGAGACGAAGCCTCCGATGACGCCAATGACTAGGGCATAGGACGGCTTTGTCACAGCACAGATAGCTTGTAAATAAAATGAAAAAGAAAAAGAAACAGTGTTACTTTATATTCATGTATGCTGATTATACGGCACAAGCCGTTAGCGCGTTGCCTCTCACCAGTACTCGGATGTGTGACGTCATGTGAGTATTAATGATTCCTTCCTGTGCCTCGAGGGTTTTTCTCACCATAAACTGATCAGGGATAGCAATGGCACCCACACTTACCTTAGGATAGACCCCTACCTTAGGGTAGTATAGCTATCGAAAGATTATAGCCTATTGGCTGCCTTCGACTGCGATCGACCAACACACACGTAAGTGAGTAAGAGACTGTACTGATTATATTATAGAGGAGGAGCTTAAGGGCATATGAAACGTAAATTTTGTTTCTATGTGGTGTGATGATTTTAGCACTTTAAAATGCCCTCTTTTCAGTGAAATACTTTATTTTTTATTAAAAAAGAGGGCATTTCAAAGTACAAAAATCATCACACCACATAGAAACAATTTTTCTATAGGCAATTTTAACATTTCCTATAGGCGACCTATTGGAATACAAGCCTATAGGAAATGAACCTCTATAGAAGTGCTTCTATAGGCAATTGGAACGTTTTGTATAGGTTGCCTATAGGCACCTATAGAGTTTTTTCGTAAGAGTTTTTTGTCCAATATTCCAATGACAGGAAGTCATGGACAGGAAAGAATAAAGAATAGAATCTTTTTTAATTTTACCAGTAATTCCTACAAGTCCACCAAGTATTCCAGTAACAAAGACTTTGATGTCCATCTTTTTCTTGTAGCAGATATGACTGCAAATAAATATTTCAATAATAAAGTTAAGTTCAGAGACAATGGAAGCAACCAAGAAGTAAATTAGTGAAATAAAAGTAGCGTGCTGCGTAGGCAGTGTAGAAACAACAATCGAAATATAGTAAGGTTAGATATACTGCCGAAACAGAGAACGTAGGAGTCTAACGTTTCGAGTGAAGAGCCTTCCTACGGCTCGCTGGCAGCTCGCCTTGTAAATCAGTACAGCTCGGCTGCTCATGCTGTATCTATTACTTACCATATTTCGAAGAAGTAAATTACTTTGTGAAATTCATGAATAATTAATTTATTTTATTTTTTATTTTTATTTTATTAACTTCGCCATAATTGTATAACATACATAGAAATAAACATAGAAATAACAGCAGGTTTAACAATGGCAGGGGAACCACAACAGCGTTAGCCAATTACTGTGGGCCCTAAACATACAAAAGATATAGAGAGATAACTATGAACAATAAAATCACAGTGCATTATAAGTATTACATAATTACATACAACAAGAAATTGGGTCAGTGAGACTCCGAACAGAGTTGCACTTGAGACAAATTGTTTTAAACGTGCGAGGGTCTTCACAATTATAAGAAGTTACCAACGATAAAAAATAATACTTCAGCATAACTGATTTAAATAAAGAAAGAGTATCTGTGTTAAGGTCAAGTTTGTCTGCAAGAGAGTTCCAAATTCGGCTGGTTCTGATGACGTAGGATTTTTGTTCGGTAGTTGTTTTTTTGATAGGTGAATTTAGTTGTGTTGCCATTAGAGGATCTAGCTGGTCTGGATGTACGGATAACAGGAAGAACGGAAGATTTTAAACTGATTAATCCATGTGTTATTTTGTAAAAGAAAACCATGTCCAAATACTCGTGCCAATAACAAAGTGGAAAGAGCGACAAATACTGCATCCTATTATTGTAGTCAATATCACAAGAAAATGGCAAGTTGAGAATGTATTTGGTTGCACTCCTCTGAATTTGTTCCAACTGCATAATCTGTTCTATCGACTGTGGAGCCCAAATTTGTGTCGCGTATCCCAAGTGGGGACGCACCAAAGCAAGATATAGCGTGCGTCTCACCGCAGTATTCTGGATAAACCTAGTGTTCCTTCTGATGTAACCGAGAAGTTTATTGGCGCGTGAAGATTGCTCGTTTACTTGTTTGTTCCATGTTAAATTACTCGCTACCCAGACGCCAAGATCTCTTTCAGTTTCGGCTGTTTCTAGGATGGAGTTGTTGAACGTGAAAGTGGATTCTATTGGCTTGATCCTCCTCGTGATTCTCTGAGGTTATGAGGTTATTTAAAATGAGGTTATTTAAAATTTTAAATGAGGTTATTTAAGAGGCAATCAAAACGTATAGCAATCAAGTCACAGGTATACGTCTGTAAATCCCAATAAAGATCATCTTTTGGACAAAGTGATCTGTATCAAAAGTTAAGAATACTAATTAGCCCTCTTGGTGATCTTTATCAATAGTTATGAATACTAATTAGCTTCATTCCATTGTTTCATTTCACAAGTACGATAAAGCATTCGCGCCTGCGGCTCGCTTTGTAAATCCCCATACAGATCGGCCGCTCATGCTTTATCTATTACTTATCAAATTCATTAAAAATTCATGAAGAAAATTCAAAAGAAATGAATATTTAATCAATATCTGTAAATCGCATACAGATTTTCCTAACTTTTACATAAACTTTTTCCTCAATTTACTTAGCTAAAATCTGATTTACTACGGCTCGCTTGCAGCTCGCCTTGTAAATCAGATACAGATCGCTGTTCATGCTTCATCTATTACCTAAAAGGACAAGTAAATTTATTTTATTTATTTGTTTTTTTACTAATCAAATAAAAATAATTATGATATCTTAAATTATAACTTGTTTACGTACGGCTCGTCGAAATGCGTATACACTATACAGCAACGGAGGCAGAACAGCGGGTGTCTATACGGGTGTTATAAACCTCCGCATCCAACTGATTCTTAACGAGGGAACTACCCCCCTCCCCCTTATATCTCTACTATAGGGCTAAAATGGCCTAACATTTGCTGGGGAGAATAAGTAATTAGGATACTAACAAGTTATATAAGAAAATATTTTATTCACCTGTAAATCATTCCTGAAATTCCTCCACCAACCGATGCGTTGATCGTGCAGACAGCAGATCTAAATTATCAGTTTATAAATATATAGATATAGATATTATAACAAAATTTCTCAATTGTTGAAAACAGCAAACGTCTTCCGATATAACTGCGGGCATTGCACGTTTAGATTGTAGTGTAAACGTATTTGTATTTATATTTTACAGTATTTATAATGCTGTATTTAATTTTTTTTTGTTTGGCTTACTACACATTAAGAAAACTGTTACCATATGGTAATATTAATTTGAAGTATCCCGAGTTAAAACAATAACTGATAGATCATTAGCACATGACGTCACTTCCGCCATCTTGGTTGATTTTTTGTTTAGCAAACACTGTTGGCAAACAGCACCACCATGCTTGTTTTGGCGCTGGTTATCGAAATTAACTAGAAATCAATTAAGATGGCCTCCGATGCTACGTGCATGATTGCAAACGATTTATAATTGCACTTCTCTCGACTAATCAGAATGCAGTAAATTTGTCATGTATGTTATATAATAGTAGGCAGGTTTCAATCCAGTGCAAGTTTGTGTTCGAGTTTACTACTGCGCAACAAATCTGCGCAATTTTGGCGAGATTAGGTCCAATCAAAGAACGAGTTCGAGTCTGACTTTTTGCGGGGGAGCTCGAACTCGCACTAGATCTAAACTTCCCTATTATCATATTTCTACTACCTTGCTGCAAGCTTCCATTTCTGTCCGCTTATACCAAATGTACTGCCGCAATTAAAACCAAGCCAACCCCACCAAAGCATAAATGTTCCGAGCACCACATTTGTAGGAGAGGCCATTGTGTAGGTTTTTGTGTTTCTGGTTCCAGCCTTGAAAAAATCTGTCCTTGGTTTTAGGTAAATTGTTGCCACCAATCCACTGACGCCTCCAACGACATGAACAGCACCACTGCCAGCAATATCAACGACACCTAGGAGTTGTTTTTTGATAAAAAAAAACAAAAAACAAAAGAAGAATACGATTAATTGGAAATATTACAGTTATTAAATGCCAAAGAAAAACCTTAGGGTGAGTTAAGTTTGTTAGAAGATTTTCTTGAGATTTGAGGTAACTATTTGCTATTTATAATATTACGTTAACCGGGTTCTTCGAAACATGCGAAAAGAAAACTTTACATCCCACAATTGTTGAAAGCCAATTATAAACAACGCTATATATACATGCAAGATGACTTTAGGTTTTTCAGATTTTTGATAGGGTTTATTTTCAAACGTATTTTACTCTTTTCTATATTATCGTCCCAACGATTAGTTATAAACTTTCTTCTCTACTGGTACTAAATTAATTTATATTAAGTTTAAATTTTTGCAGTTATTGAGCATCCCTTTAGTCTGCTTCTCAACCACACTTCAGTGGTCATCGTAAGAAAAAATTAGAACTGCCCATTTTCAAATTTAATCTGCCTGGGTCCCCATATGTAGGGGAGTTCAGTTGCCAGTGAGGTGCCCCCAAGGAAAAAATTTGAAATTGGGTCTCTGAAATGGCATTTCTTGCATTTTAAAATCACCTTTAAGCAAAATTTTAAAGTAGGATCGACGTAATGAGAACCTATATTATATATTATATATATATATGTAATATTTATAAACCGCGCAGGAGGGCTTTATCGGATTTAAATCTGATAAAACACGTATTGCGAACGTTTTAAATAGCTTCAAAAACGATCCATTTGGTAAGTTCATTGGCGTAGTAAGTTTGAAAAATAACGTCTAAGCCGAGAAAATCAAAGCTAAAGTTTATGTAAATCAGGAGGTTTCTTTATCACATATAAAACCACGGACATGGTACTGATTTCCTTTGTGTTTTCCTCATGAATTATTAAGTGGGCAAGTTTAGTAATTTGCGTAAAAATTCACGTTTAGAACTGCCCATCTCATAATTTATATAACTGCCCATTTTGGAAAATGGGACGCCTTCAGCATGTCCCCTGCCATGCTTTGCGTTTGCATTATTTATTACTCACTATAAGATCGGCTACGAACAAGATATTGCAAGGTAAGCGTGCTATTTAACAGTTATACCATGAGCTCGAGTTGTATATGAGCTCATAGCCAACGAGGCGCTTCACCGAGTTGGCTATTAGTTCGTATACAACGAGAGCGAATGGTATAACTGTTTTATTATATAGCCAAGCACTGTACAAGAGACAAAGATACAGCGAAATGTTTGAAACAACAAACTTCCGGCATAGGCAACTTAATACTTCCGCCATGCGTAATGATGCATTCACATGGAGTTTCTCGCTGAGCTGTTCGGTAAACAGCTTCGAAATGTTGTATAAATGTTGCTCAAGAGGCAAAAAATGTGTTAAGCAGATCAACAAAAAAGATTAAAAGGTACCTTTATGAAGTCAAAAGGTGGGTCAGTTGTTTATATTAGCGTTGCTGTCGTGAAAAAGGTTTTGATTTCATGCAAAAATGAAACTGAATCACCTTTGGCAGTGGAACTAAATTACTTAGTTGGTTGTTTTGGGAAAAAAAAAACATGCTTTTTACTACTCCAAATGCTTATCTAAATAAAAAAGTCTCTTTACTGGTGATCTCCTACGAAATGTGTGTTGTAAGCTTGATTTTAACCGTGAGTTTCTTTGTTTGGCAACAAATTAATATCAACCCGTTAATTTAGTCGGGTTTTTGAAGTAAAAAGACGTAATTTTTAGGTGAACTTTACCATTTAACATGCTAAATTGTGTATTTGTTAATGTATTTTTACACAATGTTGTCAGTTTTTATACATTGGTTTGAGGTGTTGATGTTTTTCTGTATAAAAATCCGTCAATTTCAAATGTTTTCGGCAGTTTAAAAAAACTTGCCGCCATCTTGTTTTTCCTCTACTAGCAGGATATATGAGCTGATAGCCTAGTAGTAGGGAACCAATCAGATTACGCAAAAGCTCATATCCGATAGCATGCTATATAATAATATGTAAATATACCTCATGAGTAGGAACTATTTCTTATCAATTTTGTTAATAAAAATTTAAAAAAGTTTTTCCGTTTATTTTTACTATACAAGCTGTCGTCAGTTAAACTCAGAGAAAAACGCTGAGCTCCAGAGAGGACTCGAACCCACCACCTGGAGCTCAAAGTTTTTCTCTGAGTTTAACTTACGACGGCTTGTATAGCAAAACAAACGGAAAGACATTACCAACTTCAAGCTGAAAACACTAATAAGATACTAAAGTAAAACTGCTTTACGAAATGCTCCCTTAAGCCGGTATTTCACTAGGCGATTTTTTTCTGGCGAATGGACTTTCTATTTCTACGGAATAGATTTTTAATCAGTTTCAGTCTATAGAGCTTATAAGACAAAAGAAAAAGGCGCTTTGCGCGAAATGGTGGGAAACAGCTTTAAATATTCTAAACCACTGATGCATAATACTTACCTCGCACTTTTAGCCATCCATTAGGAGCCCAGATCCAATGAGCGGGAAAACAGTATCCGAGGGTATTAAAAAATGCAAATGCTGTGTATGCCTTTAAGTTGGTTCTTTCTGCCATCGCTCCGGACACTATGGTTGTTGCTGTGGTGGCAAAAGACAGCTGAAAAAAATACTTGGAAAATACGTAACCCATGTTCTTTCCATCGGCATCTGTGAAGAAGAACCCCATCCCACAGAAAGGATTTGTTCCTTTGCTGTTTCCAAAACTGAACGCAAACCCAAACATCCAAAAAGCAAGACCACCAAAGATGACGTCGACGGCGTTCTTCACCATTATGTTAACTTCGTTCTTTTGAGAAACTAAACCTGACTCCAACAAACCAAAGCCAGACTGCATTGTGAATATTATAAACGCACTGGTCAAAATCCATGTCGCATCATCTGAGCTGACGTCATCCTTCTGCTCAACAAAGTGTCCAGTATTATTAAAATCCATGTTCATTGTGAACTATATAAATTATACATTTTTATTGAGTTCTTTGTCTGAATTATCTTATTTTTAAGGCTCTTGATTTAAAAAAAACCCACTTGGCATGATACAAAACGGCATGACTGTGTTAAACTGACTCATAGTTAATAGAAAATATACATGGTTTGGAAACCCGGCAAACTTCAAAGCGGTTAACAATCAAGCTACGATTCATGTTGAAAGGTACATGAAGGTGCCATATCCTTTGTTTTAGGTTTATTAATATTTAAACAGCACGGTTGAGTGATTGAAGCCAAGCGTTGTTATTGGATGATTGCTACATATACAGAAAATACAATATGTTCAGAAACCATGAAAGTGCAAAAAATTCCATAAACGTGAACAAAAACATAAAACAATGACTTTTGTTGAGCTTCCAAACCATGTATATTTTCTATTAACTATGACTGACTTTAGGAGAGAAAAGCACTACAATGGAAATAAAACATATTAAAGCAAAAGTACTGTGAAGAAGCTAAAACATATAGAAAAACGTATGGAATACGAACGAAAAAGTAAGATGATAAACAAAGACCAGGAACAATATACGGTGTAACTTAAACTCATTAATAATTCCCATGAATTATAATAATATAATCAGCCAATTATAATAGTTCATTCAATCACCTGATTGAGGTTGGATACTCCAGTAAAACACTCTAAAATCGTATACCACCCAAGATATTAGATCAAAAACCGGTGTTGATCTAATTCTTAAGATCTCAATTATCTATGCAAAATATACAAGTTGCTGTATGGATAAATTTTACACACACTCAAGAGGGTCTGTTTTAATTGCATTTTCCAATTGAAATCGCTCGATTGAGATGCTGAAACATTCAAACTCGTTGTTGATATATTATATAATTTAATATTTAATTTTCGTACTGCTTGAAATTTCTGATTGGGTAATTTGTATCATGTGACATGTCATGTTATGGAAACACTCAGCCATGCTTTAATAAGCCGTGCTTTAATATCATTAAAGTTTGAATAAGCACGGTTTTCAAAATTTTAAAATTCTAAATTATATCGAGGAATACAAAAGATGAATACTTTACATAGAATATTGCCATTTCTCAAGCTAAACAAGTAATTTAGTGTTCTTTAAAGTTTTGTGTGCATAGTAGTTATAATATAGCAAACAAATTATTGCATTTTTTACAACGTATTTATTGGGAATATATAACTTGAGCTTTTGGCCCATGAACCCAGGTCGTCTTCAGAGATAACAACAACTGATAGTTTTCTCAGTAACATGTCAACATTACACTAAACGACAACTACTATACTCTAGCTCAATTAGGTATGCGCACGTATTTCAACATGCAGTTACACGTATGATTTTAAAGATTTTATATTAGCAGAGATAAAACAAAATTAAAAATGATGGGAAAAATGTTCACGCCGTTTAATGGTTTGCTTTAAAACCATAAAAAATTCTAAACACAGGACAATTAGTAACTCAAAAAAGAAAGCAATTACTATAGTTAAATTAGTTACTAAGGCTTACTCGTTAAACAAGGATTCTTGTATGCATGGTCAAATTAAGGCTAAATCAATAATTAAAAGAAAAAGTCGAAAAGTTTCTCTATAGTTTGTAACTACACAGACCGACCGTATGATCTGGCATTGTACGATGACCTTAAAGCCCTTAATCTGCATATAATATATCAGACGGCAATGCTATTAATAACTGTACGGCATGACATCAATATTAATATTACTAAAAGTGAAGAGTAGTGTGTTTTATAGCTATTTATATTTAAGAAATAGAAAATAATTATCCTTTTTATTTTCATCAAGTTATAGAAACACGAGAGAATTTTGAGAATAACGGAAAATGACGACGAGATAACATGAGCCCAAAGGTTTGTCTCTTCGCATTATATATAGCCATTTAGTGGACGCTCTCAAATTTTATAGTTATATCAACGGGAAATAGAAAAATTTCTAGCTATAAAATACCTTTAACGAATGGTAACAAGCCAAAACCAACGACTGAATAAACTATATTGTAAAAATGTCAATTCTTATCATAATGCATGTCAATTCGTATCAGATAATGTAAATTTTATTCGTCGCAGTCGAGCACATACGTCAACACAAAACCAAACACTGTGTTTCCATCGAGTGTAATATAGAAACATAAAAATGATCTGGCTGAATGTGAACGTTCGAAGACGAACTGAGATCAGGTCGTCGCGATATATAGGGGAGTGGGTGAGTGTCCAAAAAACTGCCTTCGGCAAAACGATGATATGCATGATGATCAAACCAGAGCTTGTTTGGAATAAATATGGGCTTTAAGGAAAGGTCGAGAAATGTGTGTATATTCCTCCTTAAGGCGTAGTTCGAATAGCGTATACCGTAAAACTTAAAT
This sequence comes from Paragorgia papillata, assembly GCA_035771165.1. Taxonomy (NCBI): domain Eukaryota; kingdom Metazoa; phylum Cnidaria; class Anthozoa; order Scleralcyonacea; family Coralliidae; genus Paragorgia; species Paragorgia papillata. Next base: position 5,909,423 of record JAWNZC010000337.1, read on the forward strand.
GCGTTTTCCAAGTGGAGACGTGCATGCGGTCACCATTGACTCTCTCGAAGTTGATATATCAGGCTTTTCTAATTTTAAAACATTTTTTTAATTAAGAAAATTATTTTTTAATTTTAAGAAAAAATAGATAAGCTTAAATACGTTTAGAAAATGTTTCTTATTTAAAAAAATATTTTCTTACCAATTCAAAAACTCGCTATATATAAATAGTTCATAAAGAAAACACAAAGGAAATCATGAGTACCATCACTATACCAATGCCCGTAAATGGAAATACCTTCCCACTTCTTCTTCTGTAGTTCGTTGCGTATTGCTGTATTTCTGTAGCTGCTACCGAAGCCTGAGAAAATTTTTTATTGAAAAAGTGTACACAAATGAGGATAATTTAGATTTAAATGGCATTTATTCACAATACAATGGATTTTTATCCCAAATCGATACAGGGGCGCCGGAGCCACGGGGGCAGCGGGGGCAGCCACCCCCTTGTCCTCACAGCGCGGGGGCAGCACGGGGGCAACCAATTGCCCTTTCACGTAAGACGAATGTTTTCTACAGGAATTGCCATTTCTATTATCGTATTAAATGACTTTTGTATTAATACTTCAAATGTCTCACAAGCTAACTTATTACTGCAGACCATGCAGAAGCAGCAAACTAATTTTGCCTTAGGTTATAGCTGTGTCCAACCTCGTTCTCAGGGCGTTTTTGAGATTTGGAGGGTGGGAAAAACCCCTGGCATCGGCTAGTCACAGCACCCAAAAATACTGGGTGTAATAAATTAGCTATTTAGTTTAGTATGCAAAATCATCTTGAGTAATGCAGCCCCGTGGGAGAAGTTTTTTTTCTTGATTTGATTTTCTTCTTCAAAGCTGTTAACGGTCTAGCAATCATTGATCCTCATGATCAACTCCTACCTGTTCCATACCAACCAAAACGAATAACCAGATTCTGCTCATCTCCCGAACTTGTTCAATTCCGGCTACCATAATGTAAAACTCGCACTTTTCAACGCTCATTTTTTTCAAGAATGTGCAGAACGTGGAATGTCCTACCAAATGAGTTGAAATTAAATGGAATAACACTCAACAACTTTAAAAATCAACTTATATCTTACTACACTCTCGCGCTGGACTGTGCATACCATCCAGATAAACCTCGGTCATGGAGATCAGTTTGTCCCAAGTGCAACTCCGCCCGGAGCTTGCTTGGTGACCTTCGCTGTTGTACTTAACAGCTTTTACTATGCGGATTTTCATCGTTCTTTTATTTATTTTACTTTTGATCTGAATTGAACTTTTTTTGGGTTTTTTTGTTTTTCCTCTTAATCTATTTATATACGGGACCGCAGTAATTGGCACACGCTGTCGCGGCTACCCTTGCCACTTCTCTTAAATTTTAGTTGTATATGTGCATGTTTTTCTGTCGTTTAATTATGTATATATTTATTTGTGTGTAGGTATAAATATTCTTTATACACTGTTGGCAAAAACATAATAAATAAATAAATAAAAATTTCATTGTAATGGCAGTCCTATTCAGTCCCGTTGGCGGTTCCGTTGAAGCTTTTTGATCATAACTGGCACAAAACTATGCATAAATATGTTTCACGAGGAATGTTTAAGAAAAGCAAGCAACCAATGAAAATGCACAAGACACAGCTCAACCTCGTTCTGACTTTTTTCACTTGGGAGGTGTTTTCTGATTCATTAAAGTTGCCATGTTTTCTTAAATGTAAGTAGGGATGTAGCATCAATATGTACAGTTCAGTCATTGAATTTTCTTTCTCAATACATTGTCATTCATTATATTATACCGTTATGCTTTTTGGTGCCCCCGCCGCCTTAAGTAGCTTCCGGCGCCCCTGAATCGATACCAACAGACGTATACATCAAGAATTTGCGAGTTTTATCGCTAGACTTCCCTCACGCTTCAGTAGCAGCTACAGAAATACAGTAATACACAACCAACTATTTTGACTGTAAATTGCATAGAATATTTCTTATTTTAATAATTTATTTTTTATTTTTAAGCAAATTATTTTTTATTTAAAAATATAATATTTCTTGAATTAAAGAAACTTTTTCTTAATAACAAAATTACTTTTTTGTGTTATGTACCATAGCATAACTATTGCCCAATTTCAACTTATCTTTAAAAGATAGAATTGATGGACGATAGAATAGGGCGACTTGTGAATTTTAATATTTTGAAGGGCCACGCCTATTTGTCGGGAAATTTAAAACTTTTGCACCTCCTGTTTAAAGTCCTCTTTTGCAATGCCAATGGCCCTGACTATAAGACATAAATCTAATGTAACGATTGTGAACGCTCTTTCCAAGTTGGATCGATCTTAACGTGAACGGACTCTTCATTATTGCCAATATTGATTTGTCTAAAGACTGATTTATATTGTTCAGTTCATTTTGTCGCGCGCTTCACTTAGTTTCTATTTTACACTGAAAATTTATACTTAAACATTAAGCCATCTGAAAACTGGTTATACCGGTAATATTGGTGACGAAAAATTTCAAGTGTAGAATGTATACATTATAAGATTACTTATTGATTACTTACTTGGAATTATTACTTACTTGATATTACTTACTTGAAAACTGGTTAGACGGTTTAAATGTCTATTATAAATGAGTGGGACGAGTGAAATTCTACCCGTCGTCTATTAAGTGCATCCAAAAGACGCACTTATAACTGAGTGACGTCTTAACGGTTGCGAACCTTAAAAATAAGGACGTTCAGTATAAAGACGAGGCGCACTAAACCAAGACACACTTAGCCAAAAAGATAAGATTGGATCTTCTTGGTTTCAGTCACAACACAATAACTTTAGTAAAATTTGGCTTTCTTAAAGAATAACGAGAAAAAAAGAAGAATTCATGCATGACAGTAAAAGCGAACAACAAATCCGCCAATCCCAGATCTCAGTCGATACCTGTGTAAGTTTATATAATAGGTATAATTCCGGCAAAACTCGGGTGAAATTTTATTTATTTATTTAATATTATTTATACACGGTAACTTACCAACCAACTTAATTAAACTACAGTCTTGGCTATATATGCTGCATTTCTATACTATAGGTGTAACAAAAGCTCTATATTTTTTGTTTTATGGCATGGGTGAAAAAGCTGTTAGCGCGAGCGTTTCCTCTCACCACTGAAGTTAATCCCATTTTGAATGTTGGTAGTACATACATTAAACTCTTACCTCAAAACGTTGGTGGAAGCAATGTTCGACTAGTTTTCTTTAATGACAAGAAAAATAACGGTTTATCTTCTTTATATATGTCCTAAATCGGTCGCAAGATAACACGCAGTGTCTCGGTCAGAATAATTAATATGTGAAAATAAAAACGCCTCCATACTTGCTTCAGACAGGTGCATTTTCTTTAATTAAAATCACCTATATCTGATACGGGAGGCCAAGTCAAATTATTTTCCAAATATTTGCTCGTCTTTTATCTGTATGTAGATTAATTCTTTACTTTTTTTAAACTTTGATTCGTATCAGGAGTAAGGAGTTTATTTTTAGTTTTGCTATTCAATGAGTTGCACCAGACGAGTTACAGACACTTTGCGGCGCTAGAACTATTTTGCTTTGAAACAACTAACAATTTCACACTCTTGTTTACTAGATATATTAATGCAAGTTTGAAACACCATGCAAGTTGCTCTATACGTGATTAAAAAACTAGTGGGTTGATGAACAGACTTTTATAGAGACGAAGCTTTGCTACAAAAAGTAGGCACACAATATGTTCATGTGTCCACTGACGTATTTGAGAAACTCAGGACTATAGATCAAGCGATCCGTAATTAGTACTTAGTACTACATACATCAGTAGAAGCACACACTATAGAAATAAAGTGTCTTGAAGTTTTTGTTAACGGTTAATGCAAATGCATCTGTCAATGCCTAAACAGAGTAAAACCTGCTCTTCAAGCTCTAAGCAGAGATACAAATCATGAAATGACTACCTTCTTTGTCAAAATCAAATACTAAGCAAAATTACTGTATAAAGACAAAAAGTTGGATATTTAAATTGTTTGAATATCAGTTATCGTACAACTCAATAATGAACTACAGTCAAACCTGTATTAAGCGGACACCCTCGGGGAATTGGTTAGTGTCCGCTTAATAGAGGTGTCTGCTCAATAGAGGTTCTCGTACCCAGGCCCCCTGTCAATCTCGCACCCATTCCCGTACCCCCCCCGGATGCCAGATACGGTTTTCCCCATTATTAAACTAATATAGAAACCAATAAACGATATTCGTAATACAAATGTGTTTAACAATAACATGAATAACAAAAATTATATTTAAAATATCATGCAAATCCCGATTGTTTGATGTCTATGCGAAGAACAATTTAAATTAAGTTTATTACTGAACGACGTCGAGCACTTATTGTTTTTCTACAAAAAAATGATCGTTAATGCGCGACTGTTTGCGCCCTTGAATCTTTATTTCTTGCAACAGGTAATTGACTTTAGAAATTGCTAAAGAAAGTTTCTCTTGTGCATGATAATGGGAGAAATCTTGCAGCATTTCCCCAAACTTCAAAGCTTCGGCGGTAGACCAAATACTCGGTTGCTTTTCTTGATCGGATATAAACCCATCATCGCTATCACAACTATCATCAGACTCGACGGTGAGACAAGCTTGTTTTGCTAATGATGGGTGACAATTATCACCAAGAATCTCTTCCCTCGCAGTCTCGGAGTCCAAGTGTCCAATAAACAACATTAACGCGAACCAAACGCAGTTTAAAAAAATATGCAAGAAACTATGTACTGATTATTGTCATTGCAACAATACAATACTTATTTAACGTGGGGACAACGCTTAGCTATTAGCTAGTTTACAGGTTTTCCGCTTAAATTACTAGACTAATAGACTAAAAATACATGTATAAAATTAGTTATTGGAGATGGGATTTAATGTCAAACTCTTGGTCTCGATTTGAAATAAGTAAGAATATTGAGAAAGATTGTAATGTTTGTTGAAGTTGAGCGGCAAGATCAAGTCCAAGTGCATTTATTGATTTCCGTCGTGAGACATTGAAAACAGGAAAGACGCTAAACTAATATCTACCATCTTAAGAAGAAACATATGTTAAATAAAAGAATAAAAGCCGAAAACACTGTCCGCTTAATACAGGGATTTGGTATCGTTTTACACTGATTTAGGTGTCCGCATCCGCTTAGTAGAGGTGTCCGCTTAATAGAGGTGACCTTTGTATGGTTAACATGGGATTCAATTCGGGACTTTGGGAACTGTCAACTATACAGTAAACAAACTTTTTAAGTACATTTGAGAAATATACAAATTAAAAAATTAAAAAATATATAATTGTGAAAGTATAGTTATGACAGAAAAATATTGAATCCGCCATGCATATATTTACCGTACTCAATGCAAAAATTGCTCATGCAGTTCACTTATTTTCTTTTTGGCGTACTCCTCAAAATCTCTTTATTTTTGCATTGTTCTATTGTAGCTCGCGTACAGTCAAAAAACCCAACTTTTTTAAGTACATGTAAAGGTAGAAAAACATCAAAAGATAAAAATTGAATAATCTATAATTTTAATGTAGATATAATCAGTAGCCGATCAGTTCTGAGCGTGTACTTACTTAAAATTGTCTTAATGATACAAGTAAACAACATGTTGAAATTTTGTTCATAAGATAATATAAGGTATAAGTCAACATGCAAACGCACGCAAGCTCGGCAAAATATAAAAATAAAAAAGACAAGTTTATCCACAGAGCAACAAATTTTTAAGACACGTTTTTTTTAGAAAGCATAACAGACTTAACAAAACATTTGTTGACTTTTGCCCTAAAAAATATTGAGTTCTATTTTCCATGTATACAGGTTTGAACTTGTCTATCTTTTCGTCGTGGGTCATGGCATGACGCACAAGAATGACATTAGGGCCGTTTATGCAAAAGCTGATAAGACCTGGCTTGCATTGCACGCGCCTTGCATCAAATTAAAGGCGAAACACTCGTTTAAAGCCGGTTTTCCACCAGGCGACTTAAAATTCTTAATTACAGTTATGCTTATTACTCAAATTCTTATTTACAGTTATGCTTATTACCCATGCATGATGCTCTGTTTTGTCGAAGACATGCATCTGTTCTTCTTCGACGCTAGTCTACAAGATATATCAGATGAGTGTGATAATTTTATGGTTTAGGATTTAACCGCAGGCCGAGTTGGAAAAAATGCGATATCAAAGATTACCAAACAAGCAATTTTTTTGTGACAAATTTGTAAACAGATATTTTTTTGAAGAGTTTAATTTTATGAATATATTATTTAAGCCTTCCTTGTTGTAAAATGGTTAACGTTGCAGTAATTGCATGCACATTATATATTTTATATATTTGACCTAAATACACATAATCAAAACATTTCGGACGGCAAAATGTTTGAACTGTTGTTGGAATGGACCACATAAAGAGTCAGCTGCAACGGCGTCGATGTATCACCTGTAAGGAAGGATTGCTATATATAGTAAGAAAGATTCAAAATGAAAACACGTGAAACACATAAAACAATTTAATTGGAGTCTTAACCCTTTCACCACCATGGTGGTCCTTTAGTATTTTACTCTAGCTAATGCCAGACGATTTTACTCGTCAAGGGAAAAGGTCTGTTGGCGAAAAGGTTAATAAGTACTTAACAACCGAGAGAGATGTATTTACGGTAAAATATTTAACCGAGGTCTTGCTGTCTTGACCGAACGATAGCGAGGTTAATACGTTCAAAGATCGAGGTTTGATATTTTACCGTAAAGACCAAACGGTCGAGGTTATTAAGTAGTTTATTATATGGCACTCTTTATTTCAAAATCAATCTTGTATTTCTTCGTCTTCGCTTCCTTTAACTTCGTCAAAACAACGAACTAACGTTATTTTCTGTTGTTTCTTTCTCGTCTGGACACTAGAATTCACTTTTGTAATGTTCATCGTCGTTTATTTCATTTATTTTCGCCGTTTTTCGGCAATAAAGTTTTTTATTAGGACTTTTTGTTTGTTTTCAATCGTATAGGGCATATAACAATGTTCATAATGCCCGCGGGCATTACGGAGAAATCTCGCCACGTCAACAACCAATCACAGCGTGTGATTTTACCTGAAGTAATCCGTACCATATAATAAAACGTTTTGTTATATATCAAGTGTCATAGTCCGTTTTTCTAGCTCTCTGATTGGGCGAGCGGTCCTCGCGTGGCGGTCGAAAAATCGTGATGTTTCCCGCGTGACCCATGGCAGAGGGCAACATTACATTTATTTTTCCATGTGTTTTGTGGCCCCTCGACTGCTCGTTGTTGCCCTCGGCTTCGCCTCGGGAAACAGCGGCAGTCTCCGGACCACAAATCACACTGTTTCCCTCGGCGCCAGTAAATAAGTGTTAAATAATGCATGATTGATCAGGCAAAGTGTTTCTGCAGCAAAACCGCTGTCTAACCATGCAACAACTGAATGCGCGACACTGCAAGCACTGCGCGTGAGACACCTGAAGTCTGCTTCTCTGCAACAAGAACGAGGAGTATAATTAGCAGCAGTCAGTACAGCATGCAATTAGCAGTACTTATAGCATTATCAAACCTTACCCAGGCATAGCTGGAAAACCAAGACGAAAATTACACTTCTCATGAATGTCCAGTCACAAATGTAAAAATTTCTGTTATTTTGAGACAAGTTGTAAAAACTTGAAAACTTACCTGGAAGAAAGATGAAAACTTTTTCAAACTCTGTTTCCTAAATATTTATAAAAAGTTTGTTCCTACTTTGATTTGTGGTAAGCCAAAAAGAAATGTTGTTTGAATACGAGCAAATTTTGCATTGATTACTGTAAATATGGCGGATTCAACATTTTTTGTAGCTTATCTTAACCTATACTTTCTATGATTCTTCTTCTTCCGCCTTATCCCTCACGGAAGAGTACAACAGTCTTTGCCATAGATTTCTGTCTGTCGCGTCCTTTTTCTTCATCCCTCTTCTTTTCATATCTTCTTTGATGTTGTCTTTCCATCTCTTAGCTGGTCTTCCCTACATGTTTCCTCTTGCCGGAAACCGGAAGTTCTGCTGCTCTTCTTAATGGGTGTCCTTCTTCTGTTCTTTGGGTATGCCCATACCATCGGAACCTTGCATCTCTTGCCTTCTCCTCAATGCCCTGTACTCCATGCAGCTCTTTCCTTCACCTCCGCACTGGTTTTGTGCTCCTTCAGCGAGATACCTTGGGCCCATCGCATGCAGCAACCGCATCTCTGTCCTCATCAGCAGTAGCTCTTTTTTTCCCTTCAGCGCCCAGCTTTCTGCACCATACAATATAGGATTGGCCGTATCACAGTCGTGCATGTACATCTTGATCTTCAGCTTCACCGGTAGCTTCCTATCACAGATAACACTGCTTATGTCTCTCCATTTCTTCCAAGCTGTTCTGACTCTTGCCTTCACCTCTAGTTCACAGCCGCCGTCTTCCTGCATCATGCTGCAAGGTAGTACGCACCCTTGTCCGTGATCTTTCACAGGTGCACTGGATCAGTCTGCTCAGCTTCTCTGGTACCCCCTTCTTCCTCAGGCACCACCATACCAAATCTCCGGGAACTCTATCATACGCTTTCTCCAGATCTACGGAAGCGTGATATAGTTTCTTCGGACCCTACGGGTACTTTTCCTGAACTTGTCTCAGTATGAAGATGGCATCAGCTGTTCCTCTGCCTGGTCTGAAGCCATGCACACTGCATTTCATCTGGCTCCACAATCTGCCTGAGCCTCTTGTCGATGACCTTCTCCAGAACCTTCAGCAAGTGTTCCAGCAAGTGTTCCAAGACGTCTCCTTTCTGTTTATTAGTGCAGTGCCACAAGAAGGTTCTCTTTCTAGTCCTCAGGTATATGTTCTTCAACCCAGATCTTCTCCAGCAGTGCATGGACATATCCCTCTCCTGCTTCTCCTAGGACTTCCACCATCTTCATTGACAACTCCAATGGTCCTGTTGCCTTGCATGCCCTTCTTTATCTCCGTCAATACCTTCTTGACTTTCTGTACCTTGATGTTAATGTCAATCTAACCTTCCACTGGCAGCGCACCCTCTGGCTTGTCATATGGGCTCTCCACATTTAACGAAACCTTGAAATAGCGTTCCCATCGACCTTTCACCTCTCCGGCTTCAGAAAGAATCTTTCTCTGCTCATCTTTGATGACCATGAGCTCGCTGACGTCCTGTCGTACTCGCTGCCTCGCCTTTGCAATTCTATAGATCTTTTCCTCTCCTTCTGGTATTTCCATCTTGCATACCAATCTTTTGCAGCGTCGTCCCTCGCGACTGCCACAGCTCGCTTTGCTTTTCTCTTAGCTTCCCCATACAACTCTTTGGAAGACTCTGACCTTTCCTGTTGCCATATTTTGAAGGCCTTTAGCTTCTTCTTTCTCTCCTGGTCTCCTGACCTTCTTGTCTTGTATATTCCCACCTGTCTTCCCGCACTTTTCTAGTGTCGTCTTCACCATAATGTCTTTCAGCTTTCTCCAGTAGTCCTCTGCTGACTTTGCATCTACCTCCTCCATCTCTCCGCTAACTGTTTTTTCGGGAGCTCTTCGTTCACTTCTTCCAGCTTCCACAGCTTGATCTTCCTGTGTCCTTTACTCGGTTTCATCTCCATCTTCTGCTTGAGTCTCATATCCATCACTAATAGTCTACGCTGGCTGGTAACTCCGTCTGATCTCCTGTGATGACTTTCGCATCTAACACCTTTTTCCGATCATTCCTCATCACCAGAATGAAGTTGATCTGGGTCGCATCAACCCCACTCTTATAATATATGTGAACTTGTGCCCTTCACGTTTCATGATCAACCATGTTCTCCCACTGTCTCTTTACATGCGTATATCGGACACTTTTACGTACGTCTAAAAATCTACCAATGGCAATGAGTTTTTGTTTTGATGAATATATTATTATATCACTATCATACTATACATGATATGCATAATTAGGCCCAACTGAACATTGAAACATTATATCTTTAAAGGTGCATTCCACAAATTTCTTCTGCGCATGACCGGCCACCTTTGTTTTGTGAGTTTCACAAACAAGACATTCGTAAACCGTTGGAGCAACATGGCAGAAAACCAAGTGACCGGCAAGGATATCTTATCGGATTTGATTTTCTTCTCTTCCGATCTTCTAAAAATGTTTTGTTTCTAGTAAAAGTAATGAAAAGAAGCAAGAAAAGCTTACAAGCTTGAAAGAGCTACGTATCAGGGATTTTTTTTGTAAATATTAATTATATAAACATTAGTTTTGTACATGCGCATAACAGAGAGGAATGCATCTTTAAATATTTCATATAATTTTATGTTTTGTTAGAAAGGGGCTCGGGATGTTACAATAAGAGCTTTATTGTAAACGTTTCACCCCCGGCAGGTATAAACCTCAATATGGATCACGTGGACAAACGGCGTGGTCATTGGAATCACGGTTAATAATAGCCTGCGTGCAGTCCCAGACTTCCAAAGGAAGTGAAGCTTCAATTACAATCAATTGCAACTTACTTTTCACCAAAAAACTTCGTTCCGAAGTTCGCAAGTTTGTCGGGAAGTTCAAAGTTCGTTTTAAACTAATCATTTGATTGGCTGCTAGCTTGGTTCCTAGCAGTCAATCAAATGCGTAGTTCTGAAAACAACAACAGCGTAAAGACATGCGCATTGATTTAGTATTAGTCCCACATTTTATGTTCTGGGCAAACTGTAATAAATTCTTGAGATAACATACCAGTAACACAATGAAAGTTTGCCTTTCGTTTAGGGCGCTGCCGCTACAAGCGGGTTCAGCGAACCTACTTCGAAATAGGCAAACACTTGTCTCTACTTCTCGATTGGGGGCGCTACCAGTGTACTCTACTCAAAATGTTTTAATTTAGGCAACTAGGCAAGGTCCCGTTGCATTGGGCAATGATATATACCTTGTGCATAAACATTAGGTATGATTAGTTACTAATCGTACCTCATCTTTATGCATCGGGTTATTTCGATATTAAATGTGCGTGTGGAAACAATGAAAACCGAGGTGGCCGTGATATTAATATATATATATATGATTAGATTACGTTACTAACATTAGTCTAACCAACCAGTGACCACGGCGAGAAGAAGACGAAGGAAAGGATGATTTACGTTTCGTTTTGTTTAAAGTTTTTCACTAAGATGAGAACACTAGCTGCCACAGAAGTAAGTAACATCATTATTTGTAAAGTATAGTCTTAAATGCTAAGCCGGTCACACAGGTTTATAAAGTAAGTTTTACATTATTTTGTTAGTATTTATAGTCGAATAAAATCAATATATACGATTAAGCATTGTTCTCATTTTATCCGACTGTGTCGAACTCCCGCGAACCGTGATTCATTCGATTTCTGCTTAGTAAACATCGTCTCATAGTTTGAGCTTGGGCTACCGTGTACGGCTTGGCAAGTTAGCAAATACTTCGTGTATTATGGTTCAAGCAGATCCATTACACCGCAGCCTATAGCTAGTATATTGCGGGCTCGCATTGCCCGAACCTCAGCGAAGCTTGCTTCGGAAACGATATGCCTAGCCGATGTGCCCCGATGCACCGCAACACCTGGTGACGGAAGTGCACAAATACCAGCCTCGTACCCAGGCGTCTTTGGGGAAGTTGCGCTGAGCGCGCCCACGCAACTTCCTCAAAGACGCCTGGGTACGAGGCTGCGGATGGCCCAGAGTCTAGCCTGCGTGCAGACGCTTGTATTTCCGGAGCTTGTGTCTCTCGTTTCCCAATCTCGTACCCAGAGCCTTCGCCCGCGCGCAAATTTTTATCGGTTGAATAATTGACAATGGTTTTTATATGAAGGGTTGTATTGAAGTTCCCTGTCCTTTCGAAAGCCTTGAGGGGTTTTAAATTTTATCTGGCGACTGAAACAGGGGCGGATTTAGCGTGAAAATTGTTAAGAAATAATTATAAATATCATCATATATTAACTTACTAATTGGTCTAAACAAGAAAAATTGCGAGGGCTGACTGGTTTAGACTTTTGCAGGATTTGGGCCGATTTAGATATTTTGATTGGTCCAAACCAGATAAATTGCGAGCGCTGCTGACTGGTTTAGGTGTTTTGCAGGATTTAGACCGATTTAGCCAATCCCGGTTTAGAATCTTGCAGGATTTAGGCCGATTTAACCATTCGCATTGGTCCAAAACAGCCAAATCGCGAGCGCTGACTGGTTTAGATTTTTGCAGGATTTAGGCCGATTTACCCATTGTGATTGGCCAAAACGAGGCAAATCGTTGAATCTTATTGGTTGATTGCTTTGCCGAAAGTATGCCTTACCAGAAGCCTGCAAAATGCGGTCTGCAAGGTCTTCGTTCAGTCTAATTCTGTTCGATCGATTCATGGCTTCTACAAGCTTGTTAGATCATGCGTTGTGTGCTTTAAAAAGTAGCGATGATGTTCTTTTGCGGCAAATGTATGTTGATTTGTCTGCGGGAATCAGCGCTTGTCGAGTATTGGCGGCCGGAGAGCATTTCCCCAAGATTGGGAAGATATCGGTGCTGAGACGGTCTATTTGCCACAACACATGAAGGCGGACAAGCTAGAGTAAGCCATATTGGAAACTTGTCAAGAACCAAACCTCTGGAACCAAACAGCAGTTGAACAGCAAGTATTCGGCATTTCGCACATTTTGGACAGTTTAATAAAACGCAGAATCTTGAACTTTATTGAACTGAATTTTATCTGGCGACTGAAACTTGTCAAGAACCAAACCTCTGGAACCAAACAGCAGTTGAACAGCAAGTATTCGGCGGTTCGCACATTTTGGACATTTTAACAAGTTTAATAAAACGCAGAATCTTGAAATGAAAGCATAATCTTCAAATGAAAGCTCATTCAAATCTGACAACATACGTACACAATATATTTCAACGATGCGTAGTTCTGAAATTATTACTAGTCATCTTGTTCCACAACTGACAAGATGCCCCGTGCAAATGATATGCTGTATTTGCCGCCGTGCCACTTCGGCTACGACAAGTTTGCTACTCGCCGCTTTCTCTCTTGGAAGCATTCAAAAGCCGTCGATTACTTGCTGTTTAAAATGCTGTTTAGTTCTTGACAAGTTTATCCGTCAGATAAAATTTAAAATCCCTCGAACTTCCATTTGCGAAGATTTCGATCTCTGGCGGCGCATGCTCTTTTCAATCGGCAACCTGTTTTTCGGTTTCCGGCGATGGATTCCCAGAGCTTCCAATCTCGTCCCCAGAGCCAAATTGCACCGGCCGCGCGGGCCAATATAATGGCTCTGGGCAAATCGATTTCAGACACCCAAAAATTGGGTGTCCCGTGACCTGCGCAGTAGTTATTTCGTACCTAGGCTCTCTAGAATCTGTATACGCGGTTGAAATATTCTCTTTTGGAGAAGTCTATTTCTTACTTAGGTTTTCAGAATATTGGCGAAAATATTACTTTAATTCATTATGACAGACGGTAGAGGACACGACAATTGCTCGCTAGATGCCGCCATTGATTTTTCTGTGGAAAAAATTGGGAAAAGCGGCTTAAAAATGAAGCCTCAGCAGAGGACGATATTCAGTACGTGAACTGGCATAATACAAATTTTGTATTTGTATTCCCAAGATGTGCTTGCAGCCAACTTGCTTTGCTAAATCCTTTAATTTTTCAACTATCCTATTGCCTTTCGTGTACAATTTTCTGAAAGGGGAGAGTCAACGCAGGTGTTCCTTTAATAATATGGTGATACCACTGCGTATGATCTGCTGTTGAAGTCTCAACTAATTTTTGCCCATCCAGAAGTATTTGTCGACAATATGAAGGTATGCTTTTCTCATAAATGCTTGTTTTTGAATTACCGTGGTAGTGTGGTTAGATATGTTAAAGTGAGTTAATTGTCTGGCCTAGTTAGTAGGTGTTGTGCATAATTGGCATTTTAAATCTGGTCCAAAGTTCAGTTCATACAGTTAATTCCAGTGTGAGAACCATGCATAATGATCAAATAATTTATTGTACCTAACCCTCGCAATTAATCATCCAATCAAATGTCTACATTAGCATCACATGCCAGCCCAATATTTTACGATGATATAATTTGGGCAGCAACCTTTGGACAGGGACAAGGTATATGGTATTTACCTGAATTGCACAATTATTTGTTGGATATAATAAGAATACCTATTGGATTCACCTGATATGGAAAATATTTAAGTCTCAAATTTTAATATTAACAGGCTCGACCTGCGATCTTGCCCAATATTGAATTTTTGACTTAAATATGTTGCCATGTTGGGCTTAGATGAATCCAATAAGTTATATTATCCGCTTACTGACATACAATTAAAATTTATTGGTTTTCTAAAATAATATAAATTAAAACCAAGCCAAAATATATGTATGGTTCTAATTTTAGTATATATTTGTTTATTTAAACTCATTTGATTTGATGTGTATTTACATGTATATTATTTTGGTCTTTTAGGAAAGATTTTCACCATGCTTATGGGAAACTGGGCTTGCTTACTACAAGATTTCCTGATTCATCTAAATTGGCTTTAACTGCAACAGCAACCCAAACCAGAGAAAAGGAGAGTGTGAGTCTTTAGGGCTTACTAATTATCAATGCAAACATTATTGAAGTAAACCCAGAGCAGTGAAATACTGTATATATTTTGCTGTGTCAAGTTGGCCAAACACAGGAGAAGACAAGCCACACCAGATCCTAACGTTTGTTGCTGATGAACTTAGACAGAAGAAAATAAATGCACCAAAGACATTAGTGTATGGTACAATGGAATGGATGTTATGGTGCATACTTGGAACAGATGGATGATGACATTAAGACATTTGACGTGTGACATCATCCAACAGTATATTATTATTAGACTATAATAGCTCGATGTGTGGAACATTGCAGAGTTGTTTCTAGTATAACAAGAAATTTAGAATTTTGAGAGAAAGAACTTCTAGGATAACATATTATACAGTGTATGTAAACAAAATAGATTTTCTCTAAGATGGATATGTATCTACAATGGACAGAGTGAGTCCTTAAGATTTCTGCTGACAGAGTTCCCGCTTATATATTCAGTGTAGTTCACAATGTTTGTAAGACATAAAGACAAATCTTAAAGATATGAAAGTATATTTGACCAAAGTGTTGTATCTGTTAATAAAACTGACTGAACATTTTAACAGTAGAGTACACATAATACTAGGTTATTAGACTCAACAATAAATCATTGCCACAATACTATCGGTGACCCAACACAGAACTACTGGGCAGTGGCAGCACTATGTGGCTGTGGGGCCCGGTGTGAGAAAAAAATTTGGGCCCCCCTCCCACAAAGTGACGACATATGTAGGGGTTCCAGAATCTCCACTGGAAAATTTTTGAATTTAGGGTCTCTGAAATTTCCTGCATTTTGAGAGCACTTTTGAGTAAAATCTGAGTGACAACCTGTGCAGTCTGTTAATAGTTTGGGGTTTGGATGGGCCGATGGGCCCCAGTGTGGCGCACAGTTTGCACACCTGTAGTGCCACCACTGCTACTAGGAACCACCTACTAGTTTGTGGTAAAGACTGCTGATGAGAACTTGGACCATGAAATATTAATGACTCAAACAGTAACAGTACTATGCCAACACACCACTAGCTTTTTTAAGTCATTTAGTGTTTATTATAATTACCTACAGGCATTGGTAATTTTACACAGTAACACACCTGAAAAAACATTTTCATGGGATACATTTCCACTAATTAATTTGAATTGTCACAATTATGAGATCATAGATTGGATGGAGGGCCTCTAACTCTCTGTTTCATGTCTGTTATACCACCAGGTGCCATAAAAAACAATAACAAAAAAAAAAAGCTGACCTGTAACCATCACTGAAATAAAGTAGTGTGCTGCGTAGGCAGTGTTGAAATACAAATCGAAATATAAGACTGACTGTTCACTTCATGAATGAATGAATGCCTTACAATTATACCATCTGTCAGTATCATTATTAAATGACATGAGCAGGGGTGGTGGAAGTGTGCCCCATGCGGGGGTGACAAACCGTTTTAAACAACATTTTTAACTAACTTAACCTAATATATTATAACAATGGGATTGAAATGAAAGCAAAGAAACTACCATGCAGGTATATGCATGATATACAGCCATATACCTATTAGACATGTCCAATAGGCCATTTTCAAAACCACATACTGTATGGTTCATACATATATTATTCTGGAAGGACAACATTTTATAATGCCATCTATATTGGGGGGAAAATGCTTCAGGATTTGAGTAAACAACAGCTGTATGGGCAAAGCATGATAAACTGATCCTACATCACTTTCTCAATGAGATTGATGCCATATTAAACATTTTGTCCTTCCAGCATAATAATACGTATGAACCATATCATGTGATTTTGAAAATGACCTATTAAAAAGGCTCAAACAGTCTGACAAAACTTTGAACTGATGCAAGTATATGTTTGTTCACTTAAGTTAGGACAAAAAAGGTTTATCTAGGTGCTTTATTAGTGCATTCCTACCCAGACTGCAAATGAGCCTGAAAATGGTTTGCAGGAAGTCTAAAAATTCAAGCATGCCCACATACCCCCCAGAGAGGCTACCACAAACAGCATCTTGCCTCCACACTAAAAAACATCTTCTGCAGTCCCCGTCTAAAACAGGACGGTGTAATTTGGCAACTAATGCTTAACCCATTTGGATATAACCATGTAAAATAATACACTTTTCTAATTAACTTTAGACCACTATATAGATTATCACATTATAATTTTAAGAAAGCAATGCCTTCTACCAGGCAATACTGCCAATTAAGGAATAGTAATTTTACACATATAAAAGTTATAAACAGTGTCATATTGATAAAATAATATATTTTTGTTAAAATCAGAAGATACATAACATATTATATAAAGTCATATACATGTACCTTTAAACCGGTAAACTCAGATAATTATGAATTGATCTATTAAAGTTATTATTCAAATAGTCATGACAATATTCCAACGGAAACTTTATTGAAATCACTCCCAATGATATTTATTTTTGTACATACAAGCACGGGAATGTGAAATCTGTATATTTCGCCACGAGCAGTTCGCCAGTTCGGTGCCTTATATGTCATACCCAAACGTTCTTTTTCTCGGATGGAAACACGAATTCGGAATTCCAAACATATTACAAAGGCCAAAAAGTATTTCTTGTCTCTTGTCGCACATTTTGTCAGATTTTAGTCCCAAATAAACATGTATTCTACTTCACTCCTTCTCACGAAAACAACAGCAAGACATGAAGACCGCGCTGGAAGCATGGGTGTGAAATTATCTGCGCAGCGCAGTAGGCGTCGAACGTTTAACCAATCAGAGTCAAGTTTCAAATCGATTGTCCCAGAGCCTCTTTTCCGCTCGCGTGCGAGGGGTTTGGCTCTGGGGACGAGATTGCAGAGCTTCCGTTTGCGCGGCCCGAGAAGGCTCTGGGAACGAGATTGCTCTTCCCGGGTGGGGAACGTGGGCTCTGGGAACGAGATTGCGGATTGCTATAAAATTCAAAATGGCCTCCGGAGGAGAGTTTCGAAATGCAATCAAGACTGCTTTTAAATTTTGCCGTATTCCAGATAAGTATGTAACATTTATTTAGAAACAATTGATTTTCTACGCTTTTATTTTGTTAAAATTAAGTTCTGTATCGCTTGTCTTGGAGCTTCATTTGAATAATTTGTTTCTTTGTTTGTCTTGTTGTGCATGCAGCATGTCGTATGAAAAGTGAAAGTAAAAGTGGAAAGTTGTTGACCAAAAGCCATTCATTACAGCCACTCCCTTGAAACAATATTAGATTAACGGTTCTCTAGTCGAGGTCTGACTTGAAATATTATTTGGACTATACTATTGTGTCACTAGTTCATTCACTGGATTTGCTTTTTTTGTAAAATATTACATTGCCCGTATTTTATGAAATCCTTTATTGCCTTGTTTGTGCTTGAACATGAGTTTACGACGTTAAGTGTGAAGGTACAACTGCAGTTTTTGAATAGCAGATACTAGCATTGGTCAAACACTAGGTCTAATACTGTAGATAGGCTCAAGTTAACCCCAAGAATGCCAAAATAAATGCTAAACACTTCTCAGAAGGTCAGCAGACTACTGCGAAATGTACTGTATGTGGTCTAGACAGCAAAGTAGAGTAAAGTATGTAGTCTAGACAGCAAAGTACATACATGTATGTAGTCTAGACAACAAACTTGGGCAATGGTGCACTTGAGATGTGTCATTTTGCCACTCTATGCCACTTTATGCTGCCCTGGCCTGAAAAGAAATGGCAGAGAGGTATAGACATGGTACACCTAAAAAGTATTGAATAATGAATTACCTTTTCTAAGCAAATCATGGTTGTCCAAAGTTTGCCCCTGACATTCTAAGCTTTTATGCACTCAAGATCTTGGAAACTGCTCAACTCTGCAGTCTGGCTTGTAGTATCTGCCAAACTGCAGTCTATCAACTTTGAAAAACTTTTACAGTCAAAATGGAAATACCTTCCGACTTCTACTTCTGTAGTTTATTGAGTATTACTGTATTTCTGTAGTTGCTACTGAAGCGTATGAAAATTTTATTGTTGAAAAATGTGAATAAAAAGTATAATTTTGCTTTCATGGAATTTAATCATAATATAATGAATGTCTTTCCCAAATCAATACCAACAAACAAATATAGATCAAGAATAAGTGCTTTTTGTCACTATATTTTTCTCATGTTTCTGTAGTGGCTACAGAAATACAGTAATAAGCAGATTGCAAAGGTATTTCCATTTTGACTGTAACAGGAGTGGATCCAGGAATTTAGAAACAGGGGGGAGGGGTTGTGAATGCATGAGAAACTTCTAGGGAGGTCTGAGGTATACCCCCCTGGAAAAGTTTTGAATTCTTAGGTCTCAGAAATGCTGTTTCTGGCATTTTGGGGTAGTTTTGGGTGAGGTGTTAACACAAAGTTATGCATAAATAAAAGCTAGAGTGTTCACTTTGGCACATGCATTACCCCCCCCCCCCTACCCTCCTTGGATCTGCACATGTTTAAATGAAGGAATGTAAATGAAAATCTACTAGTACTGTAGTTCTAAACTTGGGTCAAGTTTGTCTTGAAAGCCACAGCACTGGAGCATTATTTTTATAGACATCAGTTTTTAAAGCAAGCAAGAAAAGTTGTGATGAGAGACCGACTTGGTGTATCTGCAGCATTTTGATTATAATTAGTAGTTTAGTATGAAAGGTGATTGACACTTAGCATTTACATGTACCTCCAACTCTTAATGTCAACGCGTCTCCCCCCGCCCCTCAAATTTCAATTTACGGTTAATTTTTGCTTAGGAACAGCTTGGAAAATCAAGCTTCTTTTGTTGGATATCTTACAATAAATTTATATATCTAATAGTATTTAACCCATTGCTGCTTAGGATGTCTGCTCAAGGAGGTCCATTTCATTTGATGAGTAAAATTATCTGGTGTTACATGTAGACAGATTAAAATTTTGAAATTTTGAAAGATATACATGAGCAGAGCGGGTGATAGCTGGCTAGTGTATAGTACAAAACTGATATTGTGGTGTTGGAAGATTATAATGGCAACAGTGTTTAGAACTCTTTACTGGCTTTGAGGCCAAATTTCAGTTCTGTTTTTTTATATGTAATATGATTGAAGTGCTTCAAGGTAATGAAGCAAATTTTTATTAGATCTGCATGACTGAAGTATTTTAAAACTAGTGCAATAACTATTGCAAGTGAAATGCTGTCTCACATAACAAGGACCTACTGAAATTTTAGAGAATTTCAAAAATAAGCCCAGTTTCGTTAATTATTCACTTCTCATTTATTCAGAAGTCAGAACAAAATTAAGTCAGAATATATAGATATTTCAATTTATCCAATCCGACGGCAGAAATTTCGACAGAAATCGATAGTGTTGAAAAATTGACAGAAATCCGATCTCTCAACAAATATCTGGACAAAAATCCACTATAGCAAAATCTGGCAACAATGTTGAGGAAAGTATATTAGTATCGAATGTTGCATGTTGAATTTATAATTAAGAAATGTAATAATAAACTGTTCTTTGTTTGTGCCGTTTATTAAGTGATTTCTTAAGGTGGCCCGACAGTCTAAATCACAACAAATTATCGTTCCCCCCCCCCATAAAAAGTTTTGCACATGAGCTTCATTGCATACTGTAGTTCATTGCATAGCTCTAGTGGTGGTCTTGATTATTGGAAAGTTTTATACCCTCAAAGTTTACCTAAGTGAAGAAATCGTGTTTCCAGTAAATTTGCATAAAATCTATCGCTTACCACCAACACAATTTCTCCAAGCCCTACAAGTCTAGATCTTTTCAATAATCAAGACCAACACTAGAGTTATGCAATGAACTAAAATGAAGCTCATGAGACCTGTGCAAAACTTTTCATGAAAAAAATACGTTATTTCTCATAATTTAGACTGTCGAGCCACCTTAATTATGACCAAATATTTTTGTGTGCTGTTGGCGCGCTGCCTCTCACCAAAAATTTAAGCCCGGTTAGACGGGGTTAGTACTTGGATGGGTGACCACTTTGGAATGACCCCGTTGTCGAGCTTGTGACTCGTGTGAGTAGAGTTATAGTTGATCTCTCCTGTGCTTCGGGTTTTTTCCCGTCAGGTTCTCCGGTTTTCCTCCCTCCGTAAAATCAACATACACGTACGTTTAGCTGTGATCCGTAGTCTGAACTGTGTCGTTTGCGCACAACTCAAGCTGCCCGGAGCGCCTTTGATATGCCTTGACGTACATTGATCTGCGCCCTTCTCACTGATCTCTATAAAAGGACTGGACAGCGCATCTGAGCTCAATCGTGATGGCGGAAGTGAGCAGCGGCGGCCATATTGGGGTTGCTACTAACTTCCGGCTCAAAAACTGTGGGGCGCGAAACAACGGATGCGCCATCCAGTCCTTTAAAAGATCAGTGGTCCTTAATTCAGCCGCTCGCTGCGAGTAAGGATGATTAGCCCCCAGTCCTTTATCTCTTATTTTTTATCCCTGTGAAACTCTGGTTTTCAGTAGATTAGTTGGGCAATCGTCAAGATATTTTTGTTTATCATACATTGTATTAATAATGTTGTATCCATGGTATCTAGATGGAAGAATTATACTGCCTGTGGCAATACTATTTCAGGAGAAAGACTGATCTTGTTCAAAACTCCATTATCTGAGGTTTGTATATGCCACCATTCCATATATAATGTATATAAAGACTTGTCTATTGAAAATATTTTCTTCATTAGCTCTTGTGAATGTAGTACACCTTCGAAAACGAAGTCGGCTGTCGGCAATGTTGACTGAAATGCCAACCTGTCCACTTCAGAGGACGACAACTTGTCTTTCGCTGAGCCCAATCTAAAGTACATGTAGTTTTTCTTAATATAAAAATATTTTATAAAACACAACAGCGATACCAAATGTGTATGACAACCACTTTCTAAGACGTCAGAATTTGGTTTCAGTTTGTACAAGTAGTATATACATAAAAGGTTGCGTAGGAGTAGGAAGCGGTGGGCGTGGCTACAGGCGCTTGAGCATCATTTCAGAAACTCCAAACTTGAAGATTTTCCGGGGGAGCATGCCCCCGGACTGCCCTAGCGGGTTCTCGCGCATTCGGCGCTCAATTTTAGCGCCAATTCAAATTCATTCCTACGCAACTGAAAGCTTGAATATACGTTTTTATTTATTTATTGATATTTTCTCCACCACAGCCATGGACTGTCATTTTAAGGGTACAGTATAGGAACTTTAGAGTAGGTTCGCAACTTTATTCCGACCCTAATTTTGACTCTTCGAGGACTGGTAGTACTGTTCCAGCGGGTTGGGAAATTTTTATTAAATGTACATACCTGTAGTAGCTTAAACATTTTTGACTGATTTGTTTAAGATGTTAATCTTAGTTACTTTAAAATCCTAATCCTGCTATACTGAGTGAGATATTACATTTCTATATGGAAACCAACTGAAGACCACTACTGTGTGTGACTGTGTATCGAAAAAAATTCAAAAATAATATACCGACTGCTACCCTGCGAGTTGGCGTGCATGCATGCATGGAATGATCATAAAAAGCCGCAATGATCATAAACTCTACTTAGCCTAATATATCCGCAACATACGCTCTGCCCTGATTAATCTTCAAAGTCAAGAACAGCTTTATAGTTTTTATTTATATTCTTTATATATATATATATATATATATATATAGTCAATCGAGATATGGTCTGGAAACTCAGCTAAAGTCTTTGGTCTATCTTTTTGTTCACCTTTATGCATTTTTGTGCATGGTCACTGAACACATTGTATTTTAGTATACTGTAATGAACGAATTGTCCAATAGCAACGTTTCAGTTAAATCACTCCGTGCTATTTAAATATTAATAAACCTAAAACAAAGGATGTGCACGGTTCAATATAAAATCACAGCTCGTTATAGGCGCTTTGAAGTTTGCCGAGTATATACTAGTCCATATAGACCAGTGTGTTAATTTAAGATACCTTAACTTCGTTTTTTAATACATGTGCATGGAATGTAACCAGAATTCAATTACATCAAATGAGAAGACAAACTTAATTTATTCTTGCTCTAAAATAATTGTGTGAAGGTCATTTATTTTATTTATTAGCAATATTTTAACAGGGTTGTCCGATTCAGCTGAGCTGGTTTAAATGGAGCTCTGTATACAAACAAGATATATTATAACATAGATGTAATACAACGGCGTTTCTGATTGGCTACTGTGCGTGCTCCATTTAACAAATAGATTCCATTTTGCCGTTGTCTGTTGAGTTATAGATGCACAGATGACGTCACAACGTGGTAAGAACAAAAAACTGATGTTCTTACCACGTTGTGACGTCCTCTGTGCATCTATAACTGAACAGACAACAAAAAAATGGAATCTATTTGTTTTATACAATAAAAATTTAAAAGGTTTTTATCGAAACTCTTCCCGGATTTGTGGCATGAAGAAAGAAATAAGCAAGTCAGCTGACGTGATCTGACGTACCATGTGTCTGTCCTCTGATAGATCATGGCCAACAACCAATGAAAACACGCATAGCAACCAGGGTATTGTATAAAACTCGATGGAGCCCGGCAATTTCAAACGTAACGAGAAACTCATTTTTAATCAGCGAAATAAATATTGTTTTCCGTTGTTTTGTGTCTGATTCTCTGTTATAAAATAAATGGTTCATGGTTTGGCGTGCTCCATTGAGTTATGGATTCACTTGGGAAGTTGGAGAGCACTCAAAAATCTAGCCTCGACCAGCTCTTGCGCTTTTTTCGTGCTCTCCGAACTTCCCGCGTGCATCCATAACTCGATGGAGCACACCAAACCATGAACCATTTCTTAAATTACATTTATATAAAATAGATATCAAGGAAATATAGAAAGTACACTATGCAACTGGCAACGCCAGTTTTCGTTGAGAGACTAGTTGCGAACGTGCAGTGTCACACGAGGAAATCTCAACGCCATTGCGTTGTAAGTTGCAAGAAAAATTGCCTCGCGCGACATGGTCTTAAGTGCTAGTACGTTCATAGATTAGCTGGTGCTTCTTAAGTGTTTTGTTTTGTATTGTTATTTGGCCCACTTTCCCACGAAGCCTGCGCAGGTCGGAAAGGGGCTCTGGCACGCAGGGTAACTGACTGTATACTAATAATTTAATTTTATGACGTCCTGTATCAATAAATGAATGCTCGAATTACAATTATTGGGTTTTTTTCTCAAATCAGCATTCGTTGTTTTTAAAACCGAAGCTTTTATGAAACTGGATTGGCTGCTTAGTGTGGCCACGCATGCATTTTGATAAAAAAAAAATATGGGTCAGATAACGGTCAGTAGTTGCTACTATGAAAAAAGAGGACCCAATTATATGTCTTCGACTTCCGATGCGAATACCAATACTGAATACGGTTATGATCATACGCAGTAGATCATTTAACGACGGCGTCTAGAATGTTATCGTCATACAGTCGAACCTCTATTAAGCGGCCACCTTCGGGGAATGGCTTTGCGGTCGCTTAATAGAGGTGGCCGCTTAATAGAGTGATGCCAACAATGGGCCTTGGGTGTGGTCAAATGATCTTTTATTCAATTCTAAAACACTGATAACAGTGACAAGTAGACTTTGAAAAAAAATCAACAAGGAGTTAACAAAACAGTTTTCAAAAACCGAAAAAATAATGAAACAAAGGAGCAACGAAACGAATAACAAAAATTCGCCTAGCAAGTTATGTTTGCTTAAAATAGTTATCAATGTCCATCTGTCGCTGCGGTGCACTGAGTTTCAAAGCGCAAAGCAAGTCATTTGTCTTTGAAATTGATAGAGCTAGCTCCTCATATCCATGATACTGCGAAATTCCGCCAAAGCCCTGCACAAGGAGGGATTTGACGCAAAGTAAAGAGTAGTGTTCCTCTGCACCGGACATGCAGATGTTTTGATTTCCGACAATGTTTTTGAATTTGATTACATGTAAACTTGAGGCATGAGGTTTCAAGTGACATGTGTTGAATGAACTACATGTACTTACTGACAGCAACTAAGTGTTCTATGGTCTCTTATTTAGCTCAAGTTTTAGTTTCGGTTCTCTTGCGGTAAAAATTGTGCCTAAGATAAATTAAGCTGGCCGTTTAATACAGGTAAAAAACAATACGAAATACCAATTGGGACCGCTCGTAGGTGGCCGTGGCCGCTTAGTAGAGGTGGCCGTTTAATAGAGGGGTAATCTATAGTAAATTACAGGGAATATTTTAGGGGTTTTAACAAGTGGCCGTTTAATAGAGGGTGGCCGCTTAATAGAGGTTCGACTGTATATGCTTGCAGAAATGAGACGTTTTCGAGGTTTATATTACTCGTCATGTTTCGCAGTTTCAGTATTCGCATTCGAATTCGCAAACTTATCGGATTTCGAATATGACAACGAATCCGAAGCGGAAGTGTAAAGTATTGGTATTCGCATCGGAAGTTGGGTTTAACCCCCTGAGTACTATAATTACTGCTACTTTGAAAAAAAACTGAACATAATTTTGTTGTATTTGTAGTGCATACTAATTGCACTTTTAGTATATCTATTACTGTATACTCTTTATTAAGTATGTGATATTACTTTTAGAAGTATCATAACAACGGAGAATTTGGTCCGGAGGATAGTTTGCAAAAAGATGAAGAGTAAGCTGTTTAAGGTTTTTTACATTAAAATTCAATCGATGCAAAATCGATGCAAGGTTGTTGAAACAGCAGGGTCTTCTTAGAGTCTAGAGAGTTGTTCAACTATTAAACCAATCTCGTACCCAGGTTCTTATCTCCGCTTCCCGTCCCCACCCACCGCTGTGAAAAGACTCTGGGAGCTGGTCACGTGTCACGGAGGACGGTGTTGTGATTTACTCTTGGGACTGCAAATTATTCAACGCTTTGTTTTGGTTGAAAAATACTATTGTACTACTACGGTCGTCTTCCTGACGTTCGCATTGTGCTTGCTTAAGGTCCCTAATATATCTTCAGTGACCTCCCGGGTTGTTGTTTTTTTGCAGGGGGGGGGGCAGCGGAGATAAGAACCTGGGTACGAGGTTGCTATTAAACGACTGTACATTTTGATGACTGTCTGATAACGTCTCCGGGAACATTGAAGCAAATTAATCGCTGCACGTCTGCATGTAAGTTATTTACAGTAAATTGTTGTGACAAAATAAAAATTAAGGTGCAAAATTATTTTTTTTATACATGCCGGAAAAGGACTTGTCCGCTAGAGAAAGAGAAGTAGTACTTTCTTTGGATAAATAGTATATCTCTTTTAAAACGGAACAGAAACAAATCAACGTTTACGTAAGAAGAATGATGAGTAGAAAGGATACATGCAAGAGCGATACCGAAAGGAAACCGATTAAGAAATCGAAAAGCTATGCAAGAACATAGAGCGATAGCAAACTTTACTATAGTGAAGAAATATCGTATGGCATCCAATGAGAGCCTAATTGGAAATTGGAAATGTACGAGTTTTATTTGTTCTATTAAGTACATGGCATGGAAATCTCAGTACTTGTAGAATAAAGACAAATGTTTTTCTTACTTTTGTATTCCGTTATTTTCAGCAACATCGGCTCAGTTACTATAGCAACACATACATAACAAATTTCGTACAAAACAGCATATTCCGTTGCGTTTTGGAAAGTAAGCACGGTGACCCTCCATGCAGTATCTATCAAACTAAACCCTAGACGACTCACGACTCGCCATGGGTATACACTGTGCATGGTAGTTGGTATATTAGATCTTTGTCATTTTTACCCGTGAAACATTCTATTTGGTTTTGCACTATAGGTTCACGCCAAAGGATCTTTGTGAAAACATTCAGAAAAAAGGTCACAAATTGGGGCTGGTGGTGGACTTTACTAATACTAAACGATATTACGACCCGAAGGTAAGGTTGTTACATGTGAAGTACTTCACTTGTAAGGGGCTGTTTACATGAGAGCCGGGACGGGACAAGTAAGCGGGACGGGACGTTTTTCATCCTGGAATTATGTGAGAACGCTTTCAGGTGGGACGGGACGTTTCACAACACAGCTAGAATTTGTAAAAACCACAGAATAACAGAGAAATAAATAGAATTTGACGTACTGTATATATTATAAAGAGCTGCTGTCCTCCTACTAGCCGTTATCACTCATTTGTATCGAATAAACAGCTTACAGTTGATTTTACATTACTTTACCGCCCTGTGTTGCGAAGTTCGTTTGGAAGCTCCGAAGTTCGTTGCCAAGGTTGACAATTATCCAATCAAAATCGAGCTTTGATCTAAAACTCACAATTTGATTGGATAATTGTCAACCTTGGCAACGAACTTAGGAACTTCCGAACGAATTTCCCAACACAAGGTGGTAAAGTAGCGTGAAATCAACTGTAAGAATCAAAATAAATACTCGAAACTGCATGTATCGTTAGGCGGGATGGGACAAAAACGTCCCGGCAAACATATTCTACATATAAACGAAATGAGATAAATGAAGGGAAAATATTGTGGCAAACGTTCCCGTCCCGCCTTCCATGTAAACAGCCCCTAAATGGTTAGCCTGCGAATACAGCCGCTCTTACTAAATGGTGTTGTACCGTAGTTACAAATTTATCTCAAAGTTGTCGAATTAAGTATATAGGTGAAATATTTTCAGTATCCAGCTTGAGAATCATCCTAAATCATAGCTACTGTGGACCCATTCATGAAATAACTCGTCAAGCGATTCGGTAAATGGAAGGATATATTTATAGAAACCAACGATTTGACAAAACAATGAATTTGATAAGTAGATGACGTGACGGCAAGAGACAAAGGCGAATGGCATGACTGGTGTACTTATATACATATGTGACGTCTTTTGTGCATCTACATGCAGTGTATAAAGACTAGCGCAGCGCGGAGTTACTATTTATAGACCCGTAAACTCAGACAATCAAGCCAAAATTGAATCTCGGGAGATTCGTAAGGTGAGGTAATACGGGCAACATTTTTCTTCAAATTGTTGCACGTATATTACCACCCACCTTAAATATTTTCACGCAACAATGATTTTGTTGCAAGTTGAAAAAATGTGTTGAAAAAAGTAGACTCCATTTCTACTTGCTGCAACATGCTGTTTCAACTTGCAACAAAATCATTGTTGCATGCGTGACAAGTAATACAATGTATGAAGTAATACAATGATATCGTATTACTTCACTTGTAAGGAGTTATTTTATTTTGTGAAGAATGCAAGAATAAACCAGACACAGTGCTAAAGAGCGGTGGCCTGTTTGGCGTCAAAAACGTCGCTTGCTATTGATTCCGCTTCAACGAAAGAATTAAGAGATGAACGAACGACTCACAACCAGAATAAACACAAATTTATCACAATATCATGATCAAACACATTTGAACCAGTGTAAAAGTTGTATTTACTTGAATCGACTATGCTTTGCTTCTCGGACATGTCGTCAAAAAGCCGCCAAAATGATCCCTAACGTCAAAAACGTCGGTTGCATTCTCGTTCCCAGAGTCTACGTTTCTGTGTCCGTGGCGTACGATTCCGCGGACTATAGCGTACGGATTCCACAAAATGTGACACCCAGAATATAAAGGTACCTGACGTGAGCCGCTCAGCGGCTACTTGTCAGGTCACCGCAATTATAAACTCAGATAAACTGACGTAATAACCGCCGAATAGCGCTATTTGTCAATTTAGTTACCATTTAGTTATTGCGTGAACTTAAAATAGTACCAATTTCGTTTACTGATTTATACCACACAGCTACTGTACTAGATCCATGTCAATATTTTGCACTTTAGGAATTAACAAGCCGTGACATTGAATATAAGAAAATCAAATGCGAAGGAAAGATAGTACCGCCAGACAAAGTCGTTGACAGGTAGGTGGCGTAGTTATTTGACAAAAAGCCTCATAAGGCCCGTTTACACGTGCGATTTTTGATGCGATAAATATCGCCAACTTCTAATTTAGATGCATGTTATGTAGAACAATAGTGCGCGAATTGTGCCTTACGTTTCTGCTCGTTCGTAATTGCTTAACATGCATTAAACCAGAAGTTGGCGATATTTATCGCATTAAAAATCGCACGTGTAAAGCCGGTTTTCCACTAGGCGACTTTTTTCTTTTGTCTCATGAGCTCTGAGCTGGAACTAATCCGAAATCTATTGAATTCGAACAAAAGAAAGTCGCTTCGCGCGAAAAAAAATCGCCTAGTGGAAAACCGGCTTAAACGGGCCTTTACACAGTCTTCAGTAGAGTGACGATTACGAAGTAATCTGACTTCTTGGTAATTGGCACCGTATATCATCTTAATTTTTTGGATTATTTTTTTTATAGGTTTAAAGCAACAATCCTGTCATTTTTTAAGAGATTTCCGACATCCAGTATATG
This sequence comes from Paragorgia papillata, assembly GCA_035771165.1. Taxonomy (NCBI): domain Eukaryota; kingdom Metazoa; phylum Cnidaria; class Anthozoa; order Scleralcyonacea; family Coralliidae; genus Paragorgia; species Paragorgia papillata. Next base: position 5,938,482 of record JAWNZC010000337.1, read on the forward strand.
TGGTATCGTATATTTAACAGTTATACCATGAGCTCGAGTTGTATATGAGCTCATAGCCAACGAGGCGCTTCGCCGAGTTGGCTATTAGTTCGTATACAACGACAGCGAATGGTATAACTGTTTTATTATATAGCCAAGCACTGTACAGTGTACAAGAGACAAAATTACAGCGAAATGTTTGAAACAACAAACTTCCGGCATAGGCAACTAATACTTCCGCCATGCGTAATGATCATTCACATAGAGTTTCTTGCTGAGCTGTTCGGTAAACAGCTTCGAAATGTTGTATAAATGTTGCTTGAGAGGCAAAAAATGTGTTAAGCAGATCAACAAAAAAAGATTAAAAGGTACCTTTATCACTTTATGAAGTCGAAAGGTGGGTCAGTTGTTTATAATAGCGTTGCTGTCGTGAAAAAGGTTTTGATTTCATGCAAAAATGAAACTGAAACACCTTCGGCAGTGAAACTAAATTACTTAGTTGATTGTTTTTGAAAAAGAACATGCTTTTTACTACTCCAAATGCTTATCTAAATCAAAAAAGTCTCTTTACTGGTGATCTCCTACGAAATGTGTGTTGTAAGCTTGATTTTAACCGTGAGTTTCTTTGTTTGGCAACAAATTAATATCAACCCGTTAATTTAGTCGGGTTTTTGAAGTAAAAAGACGTAACTTTTTGGTGAATTTTACCATTTAACATGCTAAATTGTGTATTTGTTAATGTATTTTTACACAATGTTGTTTTTTTATACATTGGTTTGATGGTGTTGATGTTTTTCTGTATCTGAAAAATCCGTCAATTTCAACTCTTTTCGGCAGTAAAAAAAGATGCCGCCATCTTGTTTTTCCTCTACTAGCAGGATATGAGCTGATAGCCTGGTAGTAGGGAACCAATCAGGTTACGCAAAAGCTCATATCCGATAGCATGCTATATAATAATTAAATATATATAGTGTTGTAAATGAATCATTAACTGTTGTTCGCGTGTACCACCATCATGTATAAACCATCATCTGGTTGCATGGGTTCGTTCTTTAAATCAAGCTTTATCGCCATCATTACCAGAAGCAGCAGCAACTGCCAACAACAACGACATCATCATTACCATTATTATCAACATCATTGTCATCAGAAGCAACAGGAGGGCGTAAAATAACGGCCTATCACTGGTTATAATAACCGACCAAAAGTCTTGTTACGTTGGTAACAAAAATTGTGTGATGTTCAGTTACATTTTTAAAGGGTGCATCATTCGACCGGCGTAGTTCTGAGAATAGGGACTTTAAGAAAACACAGCGACTACGACTACGGCAGCGTGTTTGAACAATATAATTTTATGTCATATACAAAGATCTTTTGCGAATGACGGTCCCAAGAGTAATCTTTACGCCGTCATGGCTCTGTTGACAACGTAGAAAAAGCATTTTTACGTTGTAAAGACAACGCGAAACCTGAGTCACTACAGAAGCCTTGCAAAAGCTTAGCCGTATTCTCGCGACTAACATAGATTGAACAAGTGTTTTTCTTCAAGAATTTAAGAACAAAACGAGTCCGTGCGATTATGTATCTTGAAACTTGAATGTATATAAATACACCACCATTTAATACCACTGTTAAACTTTCTACCGTAGCCGTAGTCCATTGTCTGAATCTTAAAGTCCCTTATAGATCTTCGACGCGTACGGGGGAAACAGCATGAATGTAATTGCAACATTAAAGGGGAAAAACGTAGTGGTTATTACGCGTTGTGGTTATTACGCCCTGTAGGTCCACCGTTTTTAAGCTTTTTCACGTATTAACACTCTGACAACGCCGCACTCCTCTTACAGTATATTACTTTATTTTAATAAATGTTTTATTATTGCACAGCATGTTACACACTGCAATGGTTCGTGTAACTTGTCTCACAATCAGCGCCGGATTTAGGACTGTGGAGGCCCCTGGGCGGTCACTGACCAGCACAATATATCAATTGATCCGAGTTCGAGACCTATTAGTATATTTCTCCTCGAATTACGCTTTCGTCGGTAAAGACACGAGATAATTTTGCTTTACGAACTAATCCAACTTCGAAGTCACAATTCCCACACTGAATCACGTTTACAAAAACAACTTGTCAACTCCGTCCATCAATCTGTCATGACACTCTGACAACGCCGCACTCCTCTTACAGTATATTACTTTATTTTAATAATTTTTTTCCACGTTTATTATTCCAGCATGCTTTGTATACAATAAAATAAATAAATTATTTTCAGATTCCATTGTTGGTGTTCATTGTACTCATGGACTAAACCGTGCAGGATATATGGTCTGCAGGTCGGTGTACATATATAGACCTTATTCCAGAATGGCCGCCGAATTAGAATTCTTTTATATGACCTCGTTTTAAAGTAAAAATTATTTTGAATTTCCCACATGAAAACGAGTTCATTCGGGCTAATTTATATGTATATAAAATAATTTTAAACCTGCGACCATTTCGGAATAAGGTCTATGCTCTGTAGTTTTCCAAACTTTACGTTTTACTCTTTACGTTTCTCTCTGACGAAGGGCCTTCGCTCGAAACGTTAGACTCTTACGTTCTCTGTTTCGGCAGTATATCTAACCTTACTATATTTCTATTGTTGTTTCAACACTGCCTACGCAACACGCTACTTTTATTTCACTAAATGAGTATACTACGCATGAGCGCTGATGTTCCTTAGTCTCAATCTCATACCCAGTGGCTCTGGCCGGAACCAGAAGGTCGAGTCTGGAAAATGTTGACTTCCAAGAGAACCACGGGAGAGAACGCACATGAGTATTTAACTGCTATACTGCGTTCCTGCCAGAGCCGATGGCTCCTAGTCACTGAACAAAAGGAGCGCAGGCTCTGTCAGTCCTAGACAGCCGAAACTTTCTGATGGTCTGTCGAATGTTTCTCACTTAGGTCATGGCCAGTCAGATAGAGATTGAAGGTTTCAATAATGTGCTTAAAAAAATTCTGTAGAACGAATAATTTTTTTTCCGGAAAAATCATATTTGTTAATTTTTAAAAAATTTCGTTCTACAGAATTTTTTTTAAATCGGCCTACAGATTACTCATACTTCAAGAAAAGTTTTAAAGAAAAAAAAATTGGGGGTTAATTCTAGTAGAATATTCGAAATAAAACCTGTTTAACTCTAATTTTTTAAAGAAAAAGGTAATGAGGAACAACAAAGAAAAACTTAAGGATGTCAAAAATATTGAGATGAACAAAATTGCACGTCGGATTTAGGGTTATAATTTACAGTTCTTTCTTTCATCCTTTCTCAAGTCTTTTTGTCAATAATGTATTATGTTGTTCGTGGAAATCTTTTTTGTCAAGAACTATATTGTTCCCAGTGCCTCACAATCTTCACCGCGTATGGTCCGACCACACATACACCACGCATGTCGAGATTAGCACCCTCACCGGGCTCCGGGCCTTCGGCCCTACGCCCGGGCTCGGAGATTACAAGTCGGAATACTTTATATTTTGACACATACCCAGTCCAATTGTAAAAAAATTAAACAATGTATAAAATGTATATAATGTATTTAATATATATATTTAAACTAGTGTGGTAATTTAGTAATTGCTTTTTAGTTAATTGTTTATATTTATTTTTCCATTTCAAAGGTATTTGATTGAGTGTAAAGGATACGCACCTGACAAAGCGATTGAAGGTAAAGTGTCTTTCTATTTAACAAATAGAAACGTCTCTCTACCTAGTGGAAATATGAGGCAGAGACGAAGGACATTGCTGACGATTGATAGCGCAATCAGATATGGTCACGCAAGGGATTACGTGACCAAACAGAGCATGCGGTAGAAAACAGGGCTCGTCCAATCAGAAATGATTGTACCCACCTTCACCCCTAGCGCCCAATCTCCAACCCCTAATACCGTCAACCATGGAGCTATACCTGTTCAAATAAACTTTTTTATACCTGCTCTAAATTAATGAGAACCCTGTTTGTTGGGAAAGCAATTATGTAATGGTAGTGTGTGACGTCAACCATTTTATTGCTAGATGGTCGAGACAGCACACTAATCTTGGCTTGGGTTCCTGTGTCTTGTGCCCAGACTTCTTTACCGAGCTATGCATAGTCAACAAAATATCAATTTGAGAGATGTTTGGATGTCTGTATGTTGACTGTTTTACGTCATAATATGACGTTTTGTGACGTAAGAGTGTCTTGTGCTAGATGTTTTTTAGTCACTGATCTCCAAAGAAAACTGCTGGATCGAGCAACTATTGTTCGGAAAATGAAGCCAGAATCCACCATTACTAAGGGACCAACTGCATGTTTGAGATGCTATGGAATTTATTCTCGTTCATTTTCTTCTTTTTCCACTTTTTACAACCAAAAACACAGCATTGTGTCCCGAGGTTCCATCTTCGTATTCATCTACCTACACAATTGCTTGATCGACGCCATTAATAAGGGACCAAATCGACAGTTCGCGAGCTTCATTTTCTGATTCTGGGAACAATGAGTTACTCGATCCAGTCTTCTTTAGAGATCAGTGAACACGTCGACGGGATACTGTACCAACGACCTGAGAGTTTAAAAATTCTATTTGCTGCCGTTCAGTGGTCAGTCTTGAGGAAAGCAGTGCTCTTTCATGAATGAGTTTATCGGCGTTTAATAGCAACATAATCAAATATCAGTCACTATCCAAGAGGTACTCGACGACAGTTGACAGTGTCTTAATAAGAGACAATATGTACATAAATGCTTTTGAGAATGATATCATTACGCGTAAGGAATTTATCTTGCTGAGCCATGCATTTACCGACTGTTGTTTTAGGCATCGACACTATGTTGGCTTAGAAGTTAGTATATATTTTAATGGTACATTGCTGTGGAATTTTTAATCCCTAGATTTGTCATAACATGAGCCACTTTGAATTGCATTGACAGTTTTGCCACAGCATTAGAGCATTTTCTAACTTGGGTGGAGTGGGGAAACTCGAGTAGAGATGGACAAACTCGAGTGGAGTGGGCAAACTTGGGTAGAGTGGGAAAACTTGGGTGGGGTGGGAAAACCTGGGTAGAGTGGGCAAACTCAGAGGCCGCGGAAGCACCTGAAAAGTGTGTGTGTGTGTGGGGGGGGGGGGGGGGGGGGGCACCGCCAAAAAGGGGCACCTTGGTTATTTTCAGAATAATTGTATAATTTAAAACGTTGTACGGTTGTAACTTCCATTTGATGGTTATAAATCCATGTCCTATATTCACGAATTTATTGGTTAGGATTAGGGTGTGTGTTGGGGTCAGGCTTTCATGAAGTACCTGGGTTATTTAGGACATGGAATTATTACCCATTTGATCACCACCATTTTGTTTTTAACATAATTTGTTGGTCAGCGGCATTTCTTTTAGAAATAGAATACTTCAAGTAGCGCCAATGTGCTGTAAACTTACATTATATCATATTTTATAAATAACTCTTCTACGTCACCCCTCGGGCAACGGCACAGTCACTCTTTTCTACAGCAAATAGCAATTTCATACTACTACGAAAAGGGTACATTAATTCTTCCCAGTATAGGCAATATGCCGCAGTAAACCTTAACCACCACATGCCACATTTATAAAAAGGGCATTTTTATTTCAGAAAAAGGGCACATTTTCCAATTTTGAAAAACGTGGAAGGGGGGGGGGGGGGGGCACTGGGGGCAGATGCCGCCGGTTCCGCGGCCTCTGGGCAAACTTGGGTGGAGTGGGCAAACTTGGGTGGAGTGGGCAAAATCGGGTGGAGTGGGCAAACTCGGGTGGAGTGGACAAGGGGGGGGGGGGGGGGGTGTCATGTTAACACAGAGAAGCATGCAGAGTAGGCTAAAGGTTTTCGTGCTATTTGAGGCAGCACATAATTTGCGATAGTAACTTCTAGTTGTAACTTATACACTGTACTGTATATTATGTCCTTTATTTGTAGTTTTTAATAAAGCCAGAGGACATGAAATTGAAAGAGAAAACTACCTCGAGGACCTAAAGGAACGAAAACCTAGTTTGTATGTTTCTTATGTTCCTTGATTGTATGTCACTTATTGTGAACGTCCCCTTTTGGAATAAATCATGCACTCTTTCAAATAGGTAATTGATCAGCGCTGAAGCCTAAGTTAACATACTTTGATGTTTTCTTTAGAATATCCGAAATGGATATTGAGGACTTGATAAAAGTAACTACATTCAGTGATGATGAGCAGAATACAAGAGATGATTATAATTGGGAACAAAAAGGTCGTAGACATGAATTTGACTATTATAAACCACGAAGATACGAACCATACTCCTCCAGAAGGCCCCGCCCGCAAGGACAATGGCGTGATGAGCGTCCAGCAGGAAGAGACTATCGACAACAAGATGAAAGAGGTTATCAAGCCCAAGATGACAGAAATTATCGACAACGAGATGTCAGAGAGTATAGACAACAAGATGACAGAAACTATCGACAACAAGATGATAGAAATTGTCGAGAACGGGATGGCAGAGATCGACAACAAGATGAAAGAGGCTATCAAGCACAAGACGACAGAGGTTACCAAGTACAAGATGACAGAGATTACCGAGAACGAGATGACAGAGAGTATCGACAAAGACGTGACAGAGATAATAGTCAAGAATATGACAGAAATTATCGCCAAAGAGATCATAGTGATCATCGGCAACCACATTTTCAAAATCGTCATCAAACACTTTTTGAAAACAGGCGTTCGCATGAAAATTACGAGTGGCAACCAATGGGGAAGAGACGATATCACAATTCTAAGAAACAATCGGAAGACTTTGAACGGACCAAAAATGGTGGCTACTACACTGACAAATTGCAGTGGTCACAAGAATAGTACTATACTACAATTACAGACAAGCAATGTGGTAAGCCGAATTTATGCATTACAGTACTTAAGAAATTATAGTACAAGAAAATAAATTACATGTTTCTTTGTGTTTCGGTAATCAGACGCTCTAACCGTTGAACCAACATCGCAGACTGAGTTCTAAATGTTTAGAGTGTTTAGCTAGCATTCGGAGGGTCATTACCTACCTATACTAAGCTTTTTTATTGGTTTTACCTAATCCTAACAGAAATCCTCATTGTAATCAGTAACGAGCATGGGAGCGAATTGGTAATCGACAATGTGACTGGCTACTTAATTATAGCCAACCAGGAAACTCGTTCATATTACGTAGGTCTATACCGTGTTTGGATAGTCTCCTTCGTAGATGTTATGTATGGACCGCTTTGGGGAGCGAGCCATAAAGACGTCTGCGAAGGATACTAGCATGCATCTGTAATGTTGCGGGTTCGAATCCCTTCTAAACATCTAACGACAATTTCTACCGCAAGAACTAACAACGCCCCACCATTAATTATTTACAATAATTTTCTGTAGGTACATCAAGTATTGGAGATCTGCACGTACGAGGACATCGTCCAATTTTTTACAAAAATAGGCATTCAATTGTTGTTTGTCGTTTGTAAAATACTAGGAATTGAATTACAATTAGTAACAATTAGTTGAAGTTAGTTTCAAGTAGTTACATCGTCGTTATACAATTGTTGAGTTACAATTTTACATGTATATACCTCTTGTATAGTTTATCTATTCTATGACATTTTAATAGACAGATTTTTCAAAAAAGCTCTTGATAATGTACAATAGAGGTTTTTTATCCTTCTTTTATAATAAGGGTTCAATCTGTTTGTATGATCCCTACATTACTGTATACCGGAATGCCCTGGTCCCCCGTGATTTTGGCATACTGTAATACATACTGTAAGCGTAATATCCCAGTAGAATGAAATAAAGCTAACTGAACTGGGAATGCTTGTAACTTTGAGTATCACAGTCAACATTTTGTTTGAACAGTTTGTATAGTCGGAATGTTTCCACTCTGGTTTTATGAAGTAAAGAAAGTGACCATCCCAGTTAACTAGAAACCATTTTAAGAAATATAGAAAAGCGAATAATCGCCCTCATTCTAGTATTTTATCGTTTTATTCCATTGTTTTGAAGATCAGAGACATCTCGGTATACCAGATCATATAAACACATCCTAAGTTCCTCATGAAAGTTATCCGCAATTTTTTAAGTTATGCAGTGTACTAAAGTTAATGTTCAAATGTTGTATTAATATCAGTATCAAGTATATAAATGTCGAAAACGTACAGTAAATTATGTGAGTTGAATGTGGGAAACTTTTAGTGTCTATATATATATATATATATATTAAAGACTTATTAACCGAGTGCGAGGTCTGTACGGGAAAGTATTTGCCCGAGGTTTTCGTACAGACCGAGCGACGAAGGAGCGCGAGGTTTGTGCGATAAAACCGAGGGCAAATACTCCCCCGTACAGACCGAGCAAACGATGTTAATAAGGAATTTATTATATGGCTATTGGTTCATTTTATTTTTAAATTTCAAGCGTTGTTTTCGTCTTCGGAGTATGCTGTTTAGCTAACCTGTTAACTTTTTCGTGTCGCTACTTGGCCTTGTTGTTTACACCACTTCGGCCTTTATTTGTCGTGTTTTTAGATAAACAGCTTTAAAAAACCAGCAGCAATGTTCTAGCACATTTTATTATTCAGAATATTTGAATAAAGATAACCAGTTCTCTTTTATTTGTCTTTTATTTTTTGAGGTCAATATCGTAAAATCCCGACCGCTCAGGAACCAATCAGCATGCGCCGTTTTGCGTATATATATATATATATAATCAAAATAATTATATATGTAATATATCAACAACGAGTTTGAGTGTTGGTCTTCCGAAATTGATGGGTAAAAGTCGACAATATCAAATGAAATAAAAGTGTGTTTGTTTTTTTCGCTCGTGTTTTTAAACCATTCATTTACTTTTTGCGTGTTTCCCCATTGGTTTACGTGTGTGATTTGTCTTAAATCTGAATTTATTTTGTCAAGAATAGTTTTACTAAGTTTTCCTGATTGGCTTTTAGCTGGGTTTATCAATCGGCATGTTGGGTTGTTTTCGAAATTTTCCTTGTGGTCTTCGAGTGAAATAAAAGCTTCGCGCTTTGTAGTTTGTTCGATTTTGTCACTTATACGAAGTTTGGTGGCGATATGTTTTAGTTCTTGATCAATTTCTTTTACTGTGTCCTCTGATCCATGCTTGTATGTTTTTGTTATGTTATCATCAAAAGCTTATTGTATGTGTCTGGTGCTGTTTCGTAAATATTTCTAGTTTTATCTGCGAAAATGAACATGTTAGGTGACGATTTGATTTTCTTTAAATCATTTGCCAAATTTTGTTGGAAGTGGTTGTTTATTTTGCGAAATTGAATGTTTTCTACTAATTTTATTAAGTCTTCCTCGAAAGGTTTCATTTCTATAATTGTTGGCGGTGCTTTATTTGAAGGAAGTCCAAAAGGATTGTTTTCACGTATGTTTTTTTCACCAAAAAGGGAAAAGTAGGCTTTCCATCTCATGCGCCTGATTACACTTTCAGTTTTTTCTATCATGTTTCTCAAATAAGCATCTTGTGATGGTATCGGAATGTTCTTTAGCGAATAATCGAATCGAAATTTTCTCATCTTAACTTAAGGTATGGTTTATACGCAAACGAAAGTGCACAACTGTAGTATACAGGTGCGATTATATTCAAACAAACAAAGTGTTGTTCGCGAAATGTCGAAAAGTGCTCAATACCGTAAAGATAGAGCGAATATACTATAAGTGTTATAATATTCAAACGAAACCGAACTCTCCAAACATATGGAATTTGAAAAACAAAAAACAAAATTTTAAAATTAATTGGTCAATTTTAAAACGGTCAGCAGCATACTCAGGGGGATCTAACTGATGTAATTTATGTTTGGAAGAAAAACTTTGCATTATGAAATCCGAAAAACCCACTTTACTTAACAAAAAATCAGAAATCCTTTCAACATGTCGGCACAAAAACAAGTTTAAGATAAAGAACGTAGGTGTAGGCAAGAACAAAGGTAGGAATGTAGGTAGCGCACCATCGACCCGCACACCGCCATCAACCCACACACCCATTAGCAATGACGTAAGCAACTCAACCTATATTTAAGACAGCGCCGAATCGAAAATCTTCAGCCGCCTGAAGATCGCCCAGCGTGAAACTGACAGTAGCGACCATCAACATTTGAGGTAAGCCCACTTATAGTATATACATATATATATATATATATATATATATATATATAGTTCAATCTACAGACACGGTGTTTCGCTGTACAACAGCTCATCAGTGCAGCTTGGAACAATCTGAATGAATTTCACCAATTACTTGCACACATGCGATCGTCGGTGACAACCGCATGTGGGAAAGCATCGGTGAAATACACAGTTCAGATAGCGTGAAGTGCGCATGGGCCCAGAGTGCTCGAACTTCCACAAGGGTAGTGAGCGTTGCATTATCGCTAATAGGTACCCACGGCAACTTCAATAATATCATTATATATATATATATAATGATATTATTATTATACCCCAAGTTCATTGTCCCATAATAATCGATATATATATATATTACCTGTTTATTGACCGAGCGTGAGGTCTGTACAGTGAAATATCGGACCGAGGTTTTTTTAGTACGGACCAAGCGAGCGCAGCGAGGCGAGTTACGTGCAGAAAAAAACAGAGGTCCGATATTTCACTGTACAGGCCGAACTAGCGAGGTCAATAAGCTGTTTATTATATGGCTAATTCAACTAACCTTTTCACCACTACCCGCCAATGGGCCGGATGTATATATACGAACCCGGATACAGGATAGCTTATCCGGTAGATAAGTCTTGTCCAACGCCGAATGATTTGCTATATGCAGATGGATAAATTCATTAAATTGTGTCTGCTATAATAGTTTTTAATAGCAAATATATCTGTTGGATTACGATAGGACTTATTTATATACCCATCCGGGATTCGATAAGCCGAACGAGCTTTCGCCAGCATGCATTTATTGCATGGCTTCCTCATTTTTATTGGCTATACGCTTTGCACAAACAAGGTTGTTTATCAGTTTGTCTCACCTTTTCGAACTTCGAAGACGAACAGTTTTTTCGAAGCTATTTTCAGAAAAACGTTTTAGCATTGGTCTGCCAAGTAAAACATTGTGGATATTACAAGCAGAAGAATCAAACTGAACAGTGGAATTTCATCATAAAACGGTACGGCCCCAGTTACACGATAGCGGATTACTCTCGTACCGGATTGCCTAGCCCAATCCGATATGAAAACCAACCCGTTTACGTTCTAGTTACACGGTACCGGATTGAACGAACCTGTACACAGACCCAGCAGCCATTTTGCATGCAGCCAAGTTCGGAATGTATCGGATTCGGCCAGTTACACGGCAACCGGAACGTATCGGATTAATTTTCATATCACCTCCGAAGCGGAGTGATTTTCCCACGATGGCAGAAGGCCTAACCGGTATATGAAAAGTAATCCGGTACGAGAGTAATCCGGTATCGTGTAATCGGGGCCTTTTGGAAATGAACACATCTTTAGACAACTCGTGCTAGGGATGTTTTGCATTTCGTTTATATTCAAAAACTTTGAAAAACCTTTTTACAATGTCAAGGATAATTTACATGTAAGAGGAAAACAACTGGACCTGGGTAATTATACTGAACATATAACTTGTTTAACGTTTTCAGAGAAAGAATCAGCTTACGATTTCAAAACTGTTTATTAAACTTAACCTTAAGCAAGAAAAAGGAAGAAAAGCTTACAATCTTGAATAAGGTATCATGTAGTATATAGAGATCCGCTGGAAAGATACTTAATTAGCTGCTGTTGTTGATTTTATTCCATCTAAGAAAATAAAGGGAAAAACATCCCTACCATGGATGACTGGGGAAATCATACACTGTTTAAGGAAAAAGGAAACAGTCAGGGAAAAGTTAAAATGTCACCAAGCGACCTCTTCCGAGGAAAGTTTAAAGAGCTCCGTGCTAAGACTAAACAGATGTTAAGAGAGAGTCGAGCTAGATTTTTTGAGTCCCTGGATATGGTGCACCAACCCAAGAAATTCTGGTCAATATTTAAACTAACAAACAAATCATCCAGTTTCCCGGATGTCTTGTCAATGGAAAACCGATGATGTAGCTGTTGAAAGCCAAGGTAGGCAGCGCACATCAGCCTCCACGTCACGAACGATAGCTTATTTTTCAGTCATCTGTTTTCTCTCCCACCTTCTCTCGCACCCAGCTCAGCATCTCATGGTCCAGTCCTCTCGGAACTGGAGATTTCTACAGATGTAGTACTAAAATTATTAAAGCAATTGAACGTTGATCAACAAGGCATCTGGTTTTGACGGTATTTCAGCGCGCTTACTAAGAGAAACGGCGGAAGAGATTTCTCCTTCATTGACACAGCTTTTCAATAAGTCCCTAAAGCTTGGTGTGTTCCCCAATGACTGGAAATTGGCTAATGGCTAATAAATTGGCCTTCCACCATTAATCATCTCAAAAGTTCTCGAGCGCTGTGTTCTGATGCATTGGTGTAAAGGATCACCTCTACCGCTTCATCGGCGCAGCGCAACATGGCTTTTTCCAGGAAGATCGTGCGTGACCCAGTTACTTACAGTACTTGATCAAATAGGAGAACAACTCGATGCTGGCAAGCAAATTGACATAATCTATTTGGATTTGTCGAAGGCATTCGACAAGGTGAACCATGCGCTCCTACTACACAAGCGCAAACATTTTAACATCACTGGCAGTTTAAACGACTGGTTTAATTCCTACTTAACCAATCGCTACTTCTAAAGAACTCCCTGTTACATCAGGCGTGTCCCAAGGGTCCCTCCCTGGGCCATTACTGTTAGTCTGTTCCTGCTGTTTGTCAATGACTTGCCAGGCAGTCTGATTTGAACAGCCTCTCTCTTTGGTCAGAATCGTCAGCCTTGCAGTTCAACCAGCAGAAATGCAAGCTCCAGCGAGTTACAAGGAATAAAAATCCTGTCCACTTTTCGTATACCATTCAGGAAACAGTTTTAGAGGAATCAGACGTAGAAAAGGATCTAGGAGTTTGGATTTCTAGAAAACCGAGGCTACGTCCACACGTATACGTTTTCATATTGTTTCAGGTATAAGTAGACCATTGTTTTCTATTCCCTTGAGGACGAAGAACAATATGAAAACGCTACGAAAACGTATACGTGTGGACGTAGCCTGACGTGGTCAAAACAAGTCCACCAACAGTGCAGCAAGGCAAACAAGCTATTAGGCTTTGTCCGCAGATCCTCGCGGGACATAATATACACTTGTTGACTGGCGCCGAGGGAAACATCGAGTTTAGGGACCCGAAGGCTTCAATGTCACCCGAGGGCTTTAGTCCGAGGGTGACATTGAAGCCTGAGGGACCGTAAAACTCGATGTTTCTCGAGGCAAAAGTTACGATGCGAGCAGAGCCTTCTTTTCCTTATTTCTTCGCTGAGAGAGAGGAAGAAAAGTAGGCTCTGCTGTATTCGTGACTGGTTTCATTGCGCATGCATGTCAGTTGCTTGGTTACAATCTCGAACCAGGTCCCAATCAGAGCAGAAAACAAAACGAGAACCGATTAAACGGGTCTTAAACGGGTTACTTCGTCCTAAATCTTGGACGAAGCCAAACACGAATACAGCAGAGCCTACTTTTCTTGCTCTCTCTCAGCGAAGAAATAAGGAAAAGAAGGCTCTGTTCGCAGGGTAGGCAAAAGTCAACAAGCGTTTTGTTATATACCAATGACTTTTATAATACAAAATACCAAAACACTTCGAAACTTGTAAAAGGCAAAAAGACTTACCAAAACACTTTGACTTTGTCTTCGTATTTCAATTCAACTGAACAAATACACCAGACTCAACAAGTACAAAGAACAGCTTTAATTTATCCAGATTTTCTTCAGACCTTCTTTGAAGATATGTATAGATATTCTTTCCTTTGGAAAATGGACTATTTCGTACCAAACAAGCTCGAAACAGCTCTTGTTTTCAAAATGTTCCGAAAAGTCCAAAGTTCTTGATCTGATGCAATAATCATTGTGTATTCACGTGAACAACGCATGATTAAAGCTGACGTCAGAGGGAAACATTGCACTGTTTCCTTTTTCGTTGTTGACGTCAGAGGGAAACAGTGCAATGTTTCCCTCGGCAGAAAGAAACATTGAGTTTGTTGAACAACACGTGACCATGATTTGACCAATAGGATTTCATCTTTCGCAAACGAAAGTCTTTGCTATATAACAAAGAACATTGGTACACGTCGAGCTCTGTATCTGGCCCTTGTTCGATCGCACCTGGGTTACGCAACCCAGGTATGGGCTCCACAATCTATCGAGCTGATAAAACGTGTGGAACGAGTACAGAGACGGGCTACTAAGTATATTTTGAAGTTACCCTTCCTGACAGAAATATCATATATTGAGAGGCTTAAACAATGCAATCTCCTACCAGTTACTTATTGGCACGAGCTTATGGATTTGATCTTCTTTTATAAGGCTAACTAATTGTATTCCGGGCCCACAGTAATTGGTAATAACTGTTGTGGTTACCCCGCCTACTTTCATTATTGTTGATATGTATATATATATATATATATATATAAAATTCATTAATAATTCATGAGGAAAACACAAAGAAAAATCATGAGCGTATCGGATCTATATATGTGATATAGACTCGCTCTAAGTTTCTCGCCGGTTTTTAACGGCTGAGATAAGCTTAATTTTCAAAATTACTACGCCAATGAACGTATGAAGTGATTCTTTTTAGAAGCCATTTAAAAACCTTGCAGTACGGGCTTTATCGGCTCTAAAACACTCGGCTATCGCCTCGTGTTTTATATCCGATAAAGCCCTCCTGCGCGGTTTATAAATATTACTTATCAAATTCATTAATAATTCATGAAGAAAATTCAAAAGAAATGAATGTTTAATCAGCATCTTTAACTACGTAAATGATGGTTATGTAAGCTCACTGTGTATTTCGGCAATATACAACTGCAACTTTTAATACATTTTCGAGATTATAAATATTGATAAAATATTAATTTCGTTAGATCTTTCTTATTAGATTATGAATGAATTTGATAAATAATATCTATAAAACCACCATTTATTTTGAAAAACTATCTAAAACAAATTCTGTTTTTAAAACTTTGTCTCGTTCCAAACTTTGAGCCAACGAACCCAGTTCTTCTAAACACCATACTTCTACTATTGAGATCACAAATTCACCATCAGGATTGCTTGATAGTGACTCATTTTCAAATGTGCTACATCTCTCGCTCCTGCCCCGAGTTAGGTCTTCCTCAATGCTTAAACCCCATCCGCCACTAAAGTAAGAAAAGAAAATGTTTTACTTTTTCCGGTCCGTACACCAACAAAGATATGCTTTCTGATCGATTTATGACTTGACTACCGGAACAGTACCGCTGAATGATCTCTAAAAGAAGACTGGTCACGAACAATGAATAAAGTGATGAGAATATAAAAGAAAAATTTCGGACTTAGCTTTGAAGAAGGAATTAATACATATACAATTAAACCACCTCAAACATTTGAAAATAATTACAGTCAAAATGGAAATACCTTCCCACTTCCGCTTCTGTAGTTTCTGCATGTGGCCGCTACTGAAGCGCGAGGGAAGTCTAGCGACAAAAGTCGCCAATTCTTGATGTATATTCGTCTGTATAGTGTTGGTATCGATTTGGGATAAACATCTATTGTATTATGATTAAATGCCATTTATTATATAAAATAGAGTGTTTTATGTAATATTTAAAACACGAGCATGAGTGTTTTATCAGATTTAAAACCACGAGGGCGCAGCCCGAGTGTTTTAGATCTGATAAAACACGTGATGCGAGTGTTTTGAATGGCTTCAAAAACGATTCGTTATTGGATGTTATGTTCATTAGTATTCTTTATATAAAATTGTACGTTCATTAGTATTCTTTATATAAAATTGTATGTTCACTAGTATTCTTTCTGACGTCAAGAAGTTTTATCAGGTATAAAACCACGGACATGGTACTGATTTCCTTTGTGTTTTCCTCATGAATTATTAATGAGTTTTTGAATGATTTTTCCACCACTAATAAAAGTGATAATCTCACATGTGCGATAATTTATGATAATCGCACATGTGACGATTATCGCTGAATCAGCATTATAGTTTAATGCTATTTTTGCAAGGCAATTGGTGGCTTTCACGTGACGTCACGGCGGCCATATTTGTGCCCCAAAACAATAAAACGGCGGCCATATTTGTGTCCTAAATGAATCCCATTGGGATTTAGCTCTATTCTTATTCACAAATTTCCTATTGTTTTAGCAATCCAATATGGCTGTCGGTCACGTGGGTGAAACCCAAGAATAGGACAATTTTTTTATATAATAAACAGAACACCTTCGCGAACGAGTGAGATATCCTGTTCAACACGAGAAATAGATTTCATATTTCCAAGCATCCATGTATTATTCTCTATTTAAAGCTAAATTATACTATTTACGTACAGTTTTCAACAAAACATTTTTCAGGCTTTGGTAGGGGCTACAGAAATACAGTAACACGCAACGAACTACAGAAGAAGTAGGAAAGTTACCATTTTGACTGTAAAATGCTTAAATAAGTACCAATCTTGTCCAGCATTTCTATTGATGATGTTAACTGTTCTTTCACTAAAATTACTTTACCTAATAAATGTTTTCATGAGACAGTCCTAAACCACCAGGCAGTACTGTAACAGCAGCATTAATATGTTCGGCATGCTGATGAGTTCTCATGCTGAATGTGTTGTATTTTAACTGGTTTTTATGACATTTTATCACTTTCACTGTTCCTAAAAATCACCCTTCAGAATGCAGGAAATGGCATTTCCAAAACTCTAAATTTCAGAACTTCTTCCCAGAAGACTCCCTTTTAGTGAATGCCGCCACTCCCCACGCCCGCAACCCCCCACCCCACGAGACAATTCTTAAACATATCCCTACGTCAGAGTCAAAAATAAAGCTCGTAAAATGTCGATAGATCATAGATCACACTCGAGACAGAATGCTCAATGCTGCATGGCTTATTGGTTGTAAAAAGCGAGAAAAAAAGAAACATGACGAGAACAAAATCCGTAACGATATTTCACACATGCAGTTGGTCCCTTAGTAATGGCGGGTTCTGCCTTCATTTTCCAAACAATAGTTGCTCTATCCAGTCTTCTTTCAGAAATCAGTATTTCTTTTTCGCGCCTTTCTATTGTCAGAATTGAATACATTTATAATTAATTCTAGTCAGGATCGAGTTCATAAGGCAAAAAACAAAGAAGTCATTTCACGCGAAATTAATCGCTAATTGGAAATCCGACTTTACACTGCGCAAGGAAAAAGCAGAAACCTTATAGGACATGTTTACATAAGGGACGGAGTCTTAAGTGGGAACATATAATAAGTCAAAAAAATAATTACTTCTAAATAAAAGTCCCCTTCGTGTCACGTTTGAAAAGGCTACTAGTTTTACAATATCTGCTCTCGTTTTTGAGAAATAACGTTATCATTCTCGTATTTTACGCCACCATTGTGCGTTTGTAGAACGGCTCAATTATAATGTACAGCGAAATTTTATTTTCAATTTTAACGTCATATCAGGTCAAAATTGAAAAGAAACTTCCGCTTAAATCAAAATTGAGCCTTCTACAAACTTACATGAAAAACGGTAAAATACTTTTTGATATATTCTGGTGACAAACAAACAAATAAACAAACAAACAAACAAACAAACAAACAAACAAACAAGCAAGCAAGCAAACAAACAAACAAATGGAGGTGAAAACATAATGAGGTAATGAACGTAAACCATAGATATAGGAGGTATATAGATTGCGGACGCACAATAGGATCGCTGTTTCGATAATGTCCTCACTGTGGAGCTCCAAAATGGCGGCTCAATCGGGCAAAACCAAGATGGCGCTTTGACCAAGTTGGCAAAAGCCAAGAGGGAGCTTTTTTGAGAAAATTACTGCTTTGAATTAACAGAAAAGAAGAATACATTCAACAAAACAGAAGTGTTTTTGATAGTTTTGGTTGGCAATTAAAGCCATTCACCAGAGTTATGACGAGTCGTGGGGCAGTGTTTTGCTGAATTTAGCAATCTACGTCAACAATAAACAAAAGTAACTGAACAAAAGTATTTCTACAATACACTCAGGTTATCTTAAGGGAATTTGCTAAAAAAACGAGTGAAATAAAAGCAAGAAGTTCCATCGCTTAAAATATATCGATTAATCAATACAAAATTTGGACATTACGAATTGAACATACTGATGTTGTTGAGTTTCTCGACAGGCTTGAAACAATTCTTTACAGTTGGTTTTTCTTGAGAGTCACTCAAAGTCACTTGTCCTCGAGCTTTTGCTCGGTTGTGCCGCCATCTTGGATCCCCCATAGTGGGCCCGTCGCCCGTCTCCAATAGAGTCGGCAATCTATACCTATATCTATGACGTAAACACATATGCAATATGTCAACAACACTCACCCTCCCCCAACAACAATCCTCTGTTCATCTGCAAGCATATAAAATGTTGGTGCCTGTAAGTGGTTTGATTTCAAACCACTCCAAGTGTACCTCTTAAAATTTGGAGTAAAATGAAAAAGAAAGGTCTCTCCGTTCCCAAAAAAGCTATTTCTGTGTTCGAAGCGGTCCTTCCATGGCGAAGTAACAAAGGCACCGAGAATCTGTAGGGAGAAACACAACATTAAGTATATACTCGGATGACTAGTAAGTTACGTTAAGTGATTGTATATAGGTACGGATTAAGAAGACAAGAGTGATCTCATCAATAGCCATCGTATCGGATGGAAGGGATAGTCGTGACGCAAAGTCGGATTGAATGTCTTGAAGTTCGGGCGAATGAAAAAGTTAAAGTATAAACGTCTTGAGAACCAGGGACGTGGCGAAGGAATCACGATTGGGGGAGGGGGGGGAGGGGGTTGTCATATGATAATTGTCAACTTTTTGCAATCAGCGACAGTGCAAAAAAGACGAGAATTGATCGAAAAACTTGTAATGTATAAATGTGTATTTAGGAGCTGGGCAAAACAAGAGAAGACAAGACAAGACAGAAAGATTATATTTTTATGAAAACAATCAAAAGTCAAATTCTGAAAGTGTTCTGAATGTTAATCTAAAAGTAACCAATAAAGCGGAAAACATGTTTAACAATTACAGTGGTAATCAGCAGCAGCAATTCCTCGTTTGACCAACTATTTGATATTTAGAATTATTGGGGGGGGGGGGGTCGCACCCCCCACCCCTCCACACACACACAGTCGCCACGCCCGCCACGCCCCTGTTGAGAACCCATATTACTAACCAGACAAAGTGCTAAAAAGCGGTGCCCAACACCGCTGCCAAACGTTTGCGCATGCGTGAATTCGCTAGAGTAAACATTGCAAGAGAAGTGGGAACTAGCCGTGGCAACAACAACCAGACAGTGAAGAGTAAGAAAGACTCGACTATTCATTTGTGTTTTACAAAAGGGTAAAGAAAATTACGAAGGGGTAATTTCAGAATATGTTACTATAGTGACAAAGAAGCCATACCTACCTTATTTTTTTGGTAATATGCTTATAATTTTAACTTTTGTGTCGGACTCTCGGACCAGTCCAAATATTTCAGTGTTTTCCCGCTCTTTTTCTGAGGATGGGCTCGGACGTTGCGCATGCGCAAAACGTTTGGCAGCGGTGTTGCGGTGCCCTGTTTGGCGTCAAAACGTCGCTTGAATTCTCGTTCCCAAAGCCCAACGTTTCTGTGTCCGTAGCTTACGGGTGCCATGGCCTAGCATACCGATTTCGTCAAACACCCAGAATATAAAGCTACCAAACAAGTCGTCAGGGCAGTGACTAGGCAGTGACTGGCTGGCTTGCCAGAGCACCGTCGCGTATAAAGCTGCCTGTCAGGGCACTGCAATTTTGTGCAATTGTGTTTACCTGCCGAACACTTCGCTTCACGGAGATTGTAAAAAAAACGCCAAAATCCCTCCTTCCAATGACATCCAAACTGACAATTCCAAAAAAATATCGCTCATTCTCAATGCGACAAGGCCAGAGACATGCTAGTGGCTAGTTCGTCAATAAACTTTATAATCTTCCTCGTAATGTTTGTGCAGAACCACACAAACACGTCAAGACGTGTTTGTGTGGTTCTGCACAAACATTACGAGGAAGATTATAAAGTTTATTGACGAACTAGCCACTAGCATGTCAAGGTACCACATTTGTATCTATACCTGCGGAATGCTCAATGCTTTTCTTCACAAACGCGTCGTCAATAAGGCGCCAAAAACGTTGGCGTCAAAAGCATCGCTTGTATTCTCGTTCCCAGAGCCCACGTTTCTGTGTCCGTGGCTTACACTCGTAAGCACAAAAAGGTGACACCCAGAATACAAATTGACCTAACGTGTCAGCCGTTCAGCGGCAACTCGTCAGGGCACCGCAATATGTTTGTACCTTATCCTCTTCATTAACTGGTACATATAATTGCCTAAATGATAGATACGGCTCACCTGTTGCACAGCTCAAATATTGCTTAGGCAAAAGCAATATCACGTTATCAAAACTTACTTCATTATCAATGGTTTTTACGAGTAAAACTGTATACTGTTCTCTTTCACACATGCGATATAATGTCTTTAAGCTAAAAGAAAATGTATTGAGCTTATAAATAAAAATAAATAAATAAATAATATCATGCATAAAAGAAGACATCAAATTACAAAAAAATAGTATTTTTTTCAAATTCATAATGAAACAAAAAAAAAACCAACACAAAAACACATGAGACACGTGTAGTTAATGTATTGTTGAAAAGGACTGTTTGTGTTTGTGTTAGTCGTAGTAATTGTTTATACAAAAATATTGGTCCTAGTTTATGTTGAAAGAAAAGTATTCCTTCCAAAAGTCATGTCCTTGCCTTACTAGAATTCATTTCTTGTTTTACTCTTACCTTGTTCCATGAACCTGAGTAGAAAATATACAAGACAATTTACATAATTGTCGCAGTCTTCTAGGCAGAACAGAGAACAGTTCCTGTATCTAAACAATAAAACATTGATTGCGCTCAGCCACAGTTGAAGAGAAAACACTATATGAATACACAGCGTCTTGTAAGCTCTTGTATATGTCGAAATAGTGTTGAAACACCCGACCTGTGGGTCTCTCATTACAAATATGAAACTTTCTGGTGCTTTCTATAATTGTATGGAACACGGCACTAGTCTTTTTCTTAAACAGAGCATATATCGCAATAACACTTTTACGTTGATGTTGAGAAGAATCCAGAAACGAGGTTCTAAACATGTCCCTCTACTTTCTTCCACGATATTTAATTCAGCAATTACCTGCGACTCTGATAAGAGATCCGAGCCCTCCACGGGACCCCGAAAGATCGTTTCCTGTTCAATTTCTGGTAGCTCTAAGTTTCCTTGTCTTAACAGATCAACATTTTTTTGCCTTAATTGTGAAATAATTTGTCTTGATACTC